>CM054057.1:477798105-478323736 GCA_028641055.1 Alopecurus myosuroides | reverse complement strand
ATGGTTGCCCCTTCAAGCCGGCTAAGGGCAACATGACGCACATCTTGGTCATGGTGGACAAGTTTACCAAGTGGATTGAAGTAAAGCCTATTCGGAAGTGCGATAGGGCCACAGCTGTGAAATTCGTGAAGGATGTGACTCCTGAGATATGGCTACCCGCACAGCATCATCACGGATAATGGCACCGAACTTGCTTGAGGGAGCAATGGTGCGGTTCTGCAGAGATAAGCACATCCGACTAGATGTTGCGTCAGTCGCGCACCCTGCCTCCAATGGGCAAGTTGAAAGAGCAAATGGTATGGTACTGGAAGGCATAAAGCCAAGGCTGATTGAGCCACTGCTGAAAACACCTGGGTGTTGGCTAGACGAGTTGCCAGCGGTGTTGTGGAGTCTAAGGACTACCCCTAACCGGTCAACGGCTACACGCCCATTCTTCTTGGTATACGGGGCTGAGGCCGTGTTGCCAATAGACTTAGAGCATGACTCCCCCCGAGTGACCCTCTACACTGAGGTGGAGGCGAGAGAAGCTCGAGAAGACGATGTTGACCTGCTTGAAGAAGCAAGAGAGCTGACTCTGTCACGTTCGGCTATCTACCAGCAAAACCTGCAGGCGTTATCATAGCCGAAAGGTGAACCCAAGGGTTTTCCGAGAAGGAGACATGGTCCTTAGGCTGTGCAGCGCACAGCCGGGTTGCACAGTTGTCTCCTCCATGGGAAGGGCCTTTCATTGTGAGCAAAGCGCTGCACAATGATGCGTACTACCTTGTAGATGTGCGCCCGTCACAGGCGAACAGGGCAGATAAAGCTGGAGAGGAATCAAAGCGTCCCTGGAATGTAGCTCTACTCCGTCGTTTCCATTCGTGAGCAAAAAATGTGTATGTACTCTTAATTCTACTCTGCAATCTGAAATTGAACTCGGGGACTGCCCTCGCCCAAAATTGCTCTAAGTGTTTCTACTCGGCTTTGCTGTCTGTCTATTCGGTTGCTCCACTTCAAAATTCATAAGCGTATTGAGTACTGTGTCTAAACCTACATGCCAACTCTTCGACTTTGCTGTTGTCCGGAACCCGGCTTCATGGCAAGCAAGAGAACAAGCAAAAGGTCAATGAGCACAAGAAAAATCGCTAAGGAAGAAAGGAGTAAAGGAACCGAGTAGGGTGTTCTTTACTTCTGTTCTTTGTCTTGTCTTTTCGGCTAAGTGGTGGGCTGCGTTACTATGATTGTTTCTAAGCGGCTAAGTATTTGCAGCTCTACTCTTTGACTCTCTTGACTCGAATACCAAAAAAGCAACAAGTTGCGGGTAGAGCTGAGACGAAAAGAGAGAGTGAATAAGAAATGCAACTCGGGGACTCGTATAATAACGCAACCCGGCATTAAGCCAGGGCTGCTCAAATTGATTAAACTAAAGATAACAAGTGGGAATAAAATTGAGTAGCAAGCAAAAGCGTAAATAGTCTGATACATCTGCACCCGGCACTCCCGGGGATCTGATAAGTGTTTGAGAAAAAAAAAGCTGCAGGATAAACTCAGGTCGACGCGATGTTCTCGGTGCTGGCCTGGTTGCTTCGTCTTCAGGAGTGGCCTTGGTGGCGTCCGCCTCTGTGCTGGCGTCAACAGTCTTCGCTTGCTCGGCCTCAGGCTCGGTGGCGATCTGCTCAGAAGTCGCAGTGGCCACCGAGACGGGCGTTGTCGCGGAAGTGGAGCCAGAAGCTTGGGCACGGAGGCGGAGCGTGTCGTCGAGAGCGGCGCCTGACGAGGTGCCGAACTCGAGCGCGGAGGTGTTGATCGACATCTCCACGTTCTCGTCCTCCTCATCGCTACCCGCGATGACCGCGGCCTTCCCCTTCCCGTCCTTGCCAGCAGGGGACTCGAAGCCGCTCAGGTCCAGCTCCTCGGTGTCCGTTTCTTCATCTTCATCCTCCTCCTCGCCCTCGTCCACCTCGGTGTCGGGCTCGGTGAGGCCGTCGATGAAGGTCGCAGTATCAGCATACTGGGCGACTCGTGAGCAACCAGCTGGCGAATAGCCATGCAGTCGGGGTTCTTCTCCCACTTGGAGTTTCGGTGCATCTCGCGGATAATCTGCATATTGAGGTTCTCGTACCAGGAGGTGATGAAGAGCAACATCATGTCCGCACCTGCCCGAGCTCCCGAGGCGCGCCATTCTTCAGTTCGGCTTTCACGCGCCGCAACTTCAAGGCAAGCCCGGAGATTGTTGTCGGCGCAGAGTCATCAGGCCAGAAGAAGTTGTGGATCTGGAAGCGACGTGCACCAGCTCGGTGCCCACGCCCCGCTAGCCGCGGAAACTGCTCTTGCATAACCAAGATGCTTTCTTCGATTTCTGCTCGGGTGTCCAGAGGCTCGCCCTTCTCAGCACGAGCTGCTCGGACCTTCTCCAGGGCGGGCACGCTAGCAGATTCAAGGTCAGGGAAGACTTCTGCAAGAGCTATCGAAAAGATCAGAAACAATAACAAAGTAGAAAGGTGAAACGGGTAGCAGAGGAGCAAGAGGAAGCAGTGAAGCAGAGAAGAAGGGCACTTACTGTTCAGGTCATGGCGCAGCCCTTGCAGCTGGGTCTTCCATGTTTCCTCGTTGGAGAGATGTCTTTCTTGGATCTGGCGGAGCCCGTCCATCTGAGTGAAGAGGCCAGCGTTGGCTTTTTTCAGCACCTCGCACTCCTGCTCGAGGGCCTTCACCTTGGCCCTGGCTGCTGTCTCGACCTTGGCCTTCTCGGCAATGACTCTATCCCTTTCGGCACCAAGGTTGATAGCATCCTGGAGCGCAGTTTGCAGCTGGACTTGGAGCTTCTCCATTTCAGTGGTATGCTCCTTCACCAGCTCGACGGCCTGGCTGGACAACTGCTGCTGTACCTCTTCAGGTTTGAGGCAGTCTTGGTGTTCTTCAACAAACTTCTTATGATCTTCTGAAAAGAGCAAAGCCCGATCAGCAGAGTAGCGAAGAAAGAAATATAGAGACAAGTCGAGAAGACAACAACATACCTTCTAATCTTTTAATCGTGGCTTGGCCACTCTCGACAAAGGCACGGCAGTTCTCGTGCTCGTCAGCCAGGGCCTTCGGCTTCCCTGCAGAGTAAAATCAGTTAGCGCAAAAAGCAGAAGCGGGCGTAAGCAATAAACGCAAGAACCGCGTAGCTAGAAGCGTACCTTCCACCTCAGACAGCTTCATGGTACTGTTCATCACTTCCTTGTCGGCTTCCTCGGCGGCTACTTTCTCTTTCTCCAAGGCAGCAATGCGTCTCTTGGCGACGGCATGGTTCCAGAGCAGCCGACGATGCAAGTCGGTCCACTTCAGTACGCTATTCTGAGAAGAGAAAAGAAAATGAATCAGACAAAGAAGTAAAGATTCAACCCGAGAAGGCGGCTACTCGAGAGAGCATCCTCCTACTCGGCCAGAATCTCGGGGACTGGGTGATGGTTAAGGAAAAGGGAGGCGAGTAGAAGAGGAGAAAAAATGCAACTCGGAGAGGATAAGTTGAGACTTACCGCGTAAGATTGCTCGAGATCTTCTGCGTTCTTGCGGTGGACGAACATCTTGGCAGCGAGTGTAGCGGAGGTGGTCGAGACGGTCATGGGTTTGTAACCCAAGTCCACCTTGTTCCAATTAACGCGCATATGGTCGATGTCGCCCAGATCGGTGCCATTCCAGTTGGTGTTGCCGAGGGCTTTGCTGTCCCACTTGGCGTCGATGAAGCCGATCAGGTCGAGTACTTGCTCGAGGCTCTGGGATGTTATCTCCTGATCTTGAACTCCACGAGAAGCAATGGAGACGGACTTGTCTTGGTTTGGGGCCGGGGGCCTGGCGTCCACTGCTACGGCTTTTCTTCCTTTCTGAAGAGCGAGACTCCGATCCTTGGGGGAAAGGCCGATCTGGTGCTGCTGGCTAACCTTCACCATGTAATCAGGGTAGCAGGGTTGATCAGCTGCAGCGGCGGCAGCTGCAGCGGCGGCGGCAGCAACCGCGCCAGAGTCGCGAATAACCAGCTGACCGGGCTGGCCAGCTGATGTTGGCGGCGGCTTGTCGGCAGCTCGCTTCTTTGCTTTCTCCTTCTGAGCAGTTGGCTTCTCGGAGACTGGCTTCTCGGCTTTCTTCTTCTCGGTCTCCTTCGTCTCAGCTTTCCCCTTCTCGTCTTTCTCCTTCTCAGCGGCCTTCTTCTCGGCTGCCTCCTTCTCAGTGGCATCCTGAGCACTCTTCCTTGTAACTGGCTTGGCCGGAGGATTGGTTGCAGCCTCGGTTGTTTGCACCAAGGAGGAATCAGGCTGAGCGCTACCTTGATCTGTGGGTGGCGCCAGGGGCGCGCTATCCGGTGCGGCACCCGGCTGGGCGCTACCCTGCGCGGCAACTGGTTGCGCGTCGCTCAGAGGGTAGTGCCCAGTCGCGTCTTCTACCCGCTGCTCGGCAGCGGGATCCGGCTGTCAGATGTCCATTGTTTCTGCTCGCGCCTGGGACGCGGAATCTTCTGGTTCAGCAGCCCCTATGGCTGGCTGCTCCTGGTCAGTTCCTGGCCGCTCAAGGGCGGCGTCATGCATCTCTTGATCTCGGTTCTCCTCGGCGGTGTTGGCCGGAGGAGAAGGTGGCTTCTCTTGATGAGCAGTGTCCTGCGCCTCCTGCTCGGCGCGGGACTGCTGCTCTGGCTCGGTGCTTTGGGCATCAGTGCCCTGTGGTTGTGCGTTGGCGGCGGTATTCTCATCGTCGTCTAGGTCGATTAAGTTGTCGACGTCGACGTCGGCCTTCTTCTGGGTCTCAACAGACGCAAGAGCGGCGTCCGCGTTCAAGGGGGCTCTGAAGAGAAAATTGTGTTCAGAAGTAAGAAGAGGACAAAGGAAATTGAGAGGAAACGAGGAAATAAAGGATCGAAAATCAACCGAGAAGAACAAGGTGAACCAAAGCGTATAAACGGGAAGGAACTTACCCCTGGCGGGAAGGAATCGTTGGCTTCTTTCTCTTCACGATCTTCTTGGTCTTCTTCTCGGTCGGCTTCTTCTTCTTGGCGGGGGGCTCTTGGGCGCCACTGCCGGTCCGCTTGCGGGTAACAGGAGCAGCAACCGATAGAGGTGGGACGACCAGGGCTGCGTCGCCCTCATTCTCGTCATCATCCTCATCCTCGTTCTCAGCATCAGCAGCATCTATGAATTTGAGAAAGAGAAGAGAGTCAGAAACAGCAGGCAAAGGGTTAATGCATCTCGCAGACAGACAGCGCAAATTCACTTACCTTCGAATTCGTCCTCGGACCAATCGCGGAGGGATGTTTCGGCGTGATGCTTCTCCGTCGAGGGGGAATGAGGAAGATTAATCTGGTCCGCGGCCTCGAAGGAGGCCTGGTCGTCTTCTTCTCGGTCCTCGGACCAATTGCCCTCGAAGCGCTCACAGCTTTCAGCGCGCTGGCGGTCAAGGACCTGAAGAACAGGGGAACAACGCAGGATTAGCCGAGTAGCACGAGGGCACTCTACCCGAATAGGCATGCAAACATAAAGCACACTAAGCCTAGGGAAATTTGCTAAGTGTCCTACTCGGCAAGGTGTGCAACCATAAAGCACACTAAGCCTAGGGAAATTTGCCAAGTGTCCTACTCGGCAAGGCGTGCAAACACTAAGCAGACTAAGCCTAGCTAGCTCTGTAGGGTGCTCTACTCGGCGCAGAGTACAATTGTTAATCGCAGCAGGAAGAGGAGGATATCTACTCGGATTGCATATACTGGAAGCAAAGTAAGAAGAACGTACCCGTGGAATCGGCTTCGTGCGGCTGAAGGGGATGAACCCATACTGCCAATTGTCGCGGAGGCCTGTGGTCAGGATGGACCTTGCGTGCTCAGCGACGTCCGCGTTGCTAAGCTCGAGCGTAGTCGTCCGAGTGCAATCGCGGGGGCCTCCCAGGTAGCACATTGGGTGGGAGCGCTGCTGTAGAGGCAGCACCCGGTTCTTGATCCAGCAGGCGACGGGATCATCGCTCTTGAGGCCCTCTCCGATCAGCTCAGCGAGCCGCTCCTCCATCTGCACGGCGTCGCGGTCGTTGTACGGCTTCGTCTTCCAGTTCTGCCCGGATGGAGCTCGATTGCTCCAAGCAGGCAGATTGATGCGGTCGGTTACCTTTCCCCCCTTCGTGGCGGGGATGTTCTTCACGTAGAGAAAGGACTTCTGCCACATACGGACGAATCCAAGCCCTTGATGCGAGGGTGGTTGGTTCCCGTCCGTTGCACCATCATGGCGCTGCCGGTGTCGGTTACCCGACTGCCAGCGGCCACGCCGTCCTTCTTCCCCGTGCTCTGCTGGCGGAGATGGAAGTACTTCAGCCATGTCTGTACCTTGGGGCGGACGCCAAGAAAGGCCTCGCACACCACGGTATGATAGGCGAGGAAGACAACAGCATTCGGAGGGAGGTGATGCATCTGAACACCGAAGTGATCCAGGAAGGAGCGGAGAAAATCGGACGCTGGCAAGCCAAATCCTCGCGCAAAGTGCGCGAGGAAGACGACGTGCTCGCCCTCCCGCGGGGCCGGAACGATCTCGCCGTCGGACGGCCGGCACTGAACTCCAGGAGGAACCCTCCGGGTGTTCACGAGCCAGGAGCAGTCGTCGACGGTGACATCAGACCCAGCCCAGCCGGCGCGAGCAGCCATGGCAGCGAGCGAGAAGGTGGAGGAAGATTAGGAAGAATCTGGTGGAGAAACGAATCCGCGGCGGCGCAAGGAGTTGCGCGGCGGCGGAGAACTCAGCGGCGGAGAAGAGACAGAGGGGCGAAAGAGGAAAGTACGGAGGTAGGAGAAGAGGAAGTTACCGGTGGGGGTATTTATACCCTCGCCTCAGATTACCGTTACCATCGGGGTAGTGGGATCGATCGTGGCCATAACTCTCGTGTGGTGGGATCCATGGCCGGTTAGAAACGCACGCAAGCGCGGAACGCGCGCGTAACGGCCACAGTTGATCCCACGACCAGATCGTGGGCTATTACTGCGCTTGATGGGACATGACGAGCCGGCGGGCCCACCCCGTGAAAACTGGGCGCGTGGCACGTCGTGTCCTGGGCAGCGAGACGTCGTGGTCGCGGATGCTTGACACGTGTCCAGTTGCAGCACGGAAGGCTGGATTATGCTCTGCGCTGCAGAAACTTTGCCTGAGAAATTCTTTAAGTCCTTTTACTCGGACACAGAGAAGGAGACTTGCCCTATTCGGAAGAAAGGAGACCCAAGGTACTTCCCAGAGTGCTACTCGGAGGTTTTACTCGGCATCTTGAGGTTCAAGGGCGGTGTTGCAAAGATTGGTTTAAAGCTGGCAGAGCCTAGTGAACTAGTTCGCAAGACTCTACCAGCTTCGGGGACTGCTGTCGGGGGGTTACCCCCGAGTAGGGTAAAGGCAAGTGGTAAAGGCAGCTATTAGAAGGGAAGTTTGGTCGAGTAGCCGCCTACCCGGTACTTGCTACCCGGTCGACTGCTACTCGGTCTCACTTCAAGATGACCAGAAGGAGATATCAAGCAAGTTCTGTCCATTCGAGTAGAAGAGTTGGCCCGAGTAAAATTGGCGGGAACCTACTCGGGCCAGAAGTCAAAGGAGCCGTTCTGACACAGGATCCCGCGTATCCTGGGTCCGTACTTGGCACTATTCCAACTACTGTTCATCTGGGGCCGGCCTGCCTGACAGTGACATTGTGGAAGCAGGCGGTCGCAGGATAAGGGGGCCCTACTCTGTGTTTGGCACAGTGATACCAGACTGTCCCCTTGGTTTTGCCCAACGACTTTCCGGATGCTGCCAAGATTAGGAACCAAAGCTGTCAGCGGGAACTCGGAAGAAGGACGATGTGCACACTATGTCGACACTTGTCCGTATTTGGACGTATCCGGCTGGGCACCATGTATATAAGGTGCCCCGCCGCCTCCTGCGTGAGGATCGAAACACATCGTGACCTAGCTTGCATACTAGAACACAAGGAAACCCTAGATTCTTGACCTAGTTCATCACGTAGAGAGAAGGGTGGCTACTCGGTAGCAAGAACCATTGTACTGTGGCTACTCGGTGAGACACCAGAATACAGAGAGAAAGGCAGGAGTAGGGGTTTTACCTCCTCACGAGGGCCCTGGACCTGGGTAGATTGCGTTGTTTGCAGTGCTTAGTTCTTACCTCACGCGGCTACTCGTCGCGTGATCCCTCCACGAGCACCTCCAGCGTCCTTCGTCCCCACATCTTTAGCCATCCTATGGCATCTGCCGTGACACCACCACGACACCGGGGTCTCGGCGACATTGCAACCTGAGCTCCCAGATTACCAGTTGATATGATTTCCCCTGAGCTAAACCCGCTCCCAAACACCAGAGTCGATTTGCCCCAACCTAAGTTACCCCCGGTAACGTCTGCCGTGAATATCCCACGACAATGGCCTTGAGGTCTTTCCCAGTGAACTTAGAGCCGTCAGTTTTGAACTCGGGAAACCCGTTTACTAGCATTGTCGGCTCGATCTTGGGACAGTAGGCTTTGACCAGTGCAAGAGCACGTACAACTCCAACCCGGCACGCTGAGTGCTTCCAAGTCTCGACCCAGGTGGGGACCGTCGACTATGCCTCGAGCATCTTGGTAACACCCGGAAAATCACCCGGTAGCTTCAGAGATTCAAGATCCCACTTGGTCCCTGCTAAGAATTGCCGGATAACAGTTTTGAGTATTCTCAGCCGGTGGTGGTCATCTTTCACCTCAGCAACATCAGTCGGACCTATGGTACAGAAAGAGAAATAAGACACCCGGATACCGAGTCAAAAGCATTACAGGATAGTGAAATCCGGCTAGCGCAAATCGACAGACAGAGCCTAGACTCACGAATGAGGGAGTTATAAGTGTTGACGATGAAGGATGAGTATTCCTTGATAAGCTCATCAGCGGTCTTCAGTTTCTTCTTTTGCTTGTTATGCCTCTTGGTGAGATCCTTGAGGCTTGCTTCCAGCTCTTCACGGAGTTTAACCTCCACTTTCAGCAGTTCATTGGTCTTAGCCAAACTCTCATCAGTACGGGCAACATAAGCCTGAAACCGACAGACAAACATTAGTCGGCATATTAGAGAGTACCGAGTGACTTTACACAGAACACTCGGAACTTGGGGACTAGGATGAGTGTATGAGTAATGTTAGTAAGGTTAACCTGGTGCTCAGCCGCTAGAGACTCGATTATCTCCTCCTCAGTGGTCTTCAAGGACCGATACTCCTCCAGCAGCTTTTCAAAATTTTGGCTGCTGAGAGCTGGCCTGGAAGATCTAGCGTCGTGGCCAGTTGGTTGGGATGCTGCCTTTCTTTCCTCCGGATCATATCAGGCAGTAGCGGTCCTTGGAGCAGCAGCACTCTTCTGGGTCCCAATGTACTCGACATCGGGATCATCCGGATGGGGCATGGGAGGAGGAGACTCGGTTCTTGGGCTGGTGGCGTTAGTCGGCCCTTGTTCTTCAGGAGGTGGAGGGTTGGCAGCGCTTACCGGCTCTTTCGCCATTGGGTTATCAGCGGGGGTTTCCACTGGGTCGCTAAGTGCGACCTTGGCTCTGAGGAAAGAAAAACAAGAAGTTAGTGTGCTATAGAGGAAAAGTGTGTAAAGTATAAAAGTATTGGTAAGTAAGGCATGAGAATTACCTGGCATTCAGAACAAAGTCGCTGGGAAGATCATTACTGATAAAAAATCGGAAAGTGAGACTCGAAGCTGTCCGGCTAATGGATGATTTGGAGATGGTTATTTTCGAGGAGTGTAGTCAGAATAAGTTGAAGGAGTACCGGCTCGGCGAGCAGGCGACATATGGATCCCGGGGTTGAGGGGATCGTCACCCGGAGAAGTCCGAGTTGCCCGTCGCTTGGCTGGAGTTGTGTCCTTCAGAGATGATATAGTGGTTAGACATTCGTTAAGTTTGCACATACCGGCATAGGAGTACGGCTCTATGGTCATGGAGGAGTATGGCACCTTGAATGTGACTCCTCTGGGCTTCCATTTCTTGCCAACCTCAGCATCCGGCTCTGCCTTGCTCTCCTCCGATTGAGAGCCGTCTTTGTCAGCCGGTACTGGTGATTGTGGCGTATTGTCGGAAAGAGGAGAATTTTGATCTAATAGATTGACAAAGTATCTGTTTAGTAACTCGGAATTACCTTCCTCACTGTCACTCGAATCTTCATCCTCCGAGTTTTCAGAAGGGGGAGGGGTGACAATCTTCCGAAACTCGTCAGTTTCCTGGGTAAAGGGCAACAAAGGTAAAAGTT
Organism: Alopecurus myosuroides; assembly: GCA_028641055.1. Taxonomy (NCBI): domain Eukaryota; kingdom Viridiplantae; phylum Streptophyta; class Magnoliopsida; order Poales; family Poaceae; genus Alopecurus; species Alopecurus myosuroides. Next base: position 478,313,508 of record CM054057.1, on the reverse strand, counting down.
AGTATATGTGAGTTAGAAAAATCAATCGGTACAAAAGGGGATAAGCCGGTTCTTACTGGTGGAGCCGGGTTAGAGCGAGAGAAGGGGGAGAGCCTGGAAACGCTCTTGATGGTATCCATCTTCTCAGCCAGAAATTTTTCATGACCTTGTTGATGTCCGCGGCCGGGTATGACTTCTCCGAGTATCGGAGACAGCCGGTCAGGTGGCCCGAGTAATCACAGATGAGTTTGGGACGGATACTATTTGGTTGGATCGTACAACTGATCCAGGTCTTGATTAGGTTTAGCCTGCAAAGTCCATGGGCTGCTAAGACGGCTAATTTGTGGAGGAAAGGTTGGATGGATTTTCTGTCGGCTTCCGAAGAGAAACCACTTAGGTTATCGCTAAGAGAGAGGGTCTCCGTGGAAAAACCCGGCAAAGGCTTTTCGCCGGGTCTGGATGTGTCCTTGCAATAGAAAAATGTTTTCTGCCAGTGCTTCACGTGGGAATGAAGACTGAGAGTCGGCATCAAGGATTTCTTGCGCCTCTGGATGGACACACCCCCACAGACGACGAGGGATCCATCCGTGTTCTCACGGCAAGGTTTGTATTGAAAAAGTTCTAAAAACAAAGCAAGGTTGGGGGCGATGCAGAGGTAGGCCTCACAGAGAACAATGAAATGACAGATGTTTAAGATCGAGTTAGGACCAATGTCGAAAACCCGGAGTTTATAATGGTGGAGGACCTCGCGAAAAAAGGGATGACCCGGAAGGCGAAAACCCCGGGTCATGTGCTCGAGAAAGACAACAACTTCACCTGATTGGGGTGAAGACCGGGTCTCCTCCTCTGGTGCTCTCCAGGAAATATCCGGTTGTGCTGGGAGGACCCCAGACTCGGCCAGCTCCTCCAGTTTTGCGAGTGTCACAGTTGATTTGTCCCAGTTCGCGGAAATGGACTGACCCGGCTTTTGCTTCAAAGTCGGGGTCTTGCCCTTGGACTTGGGCGCGGATTTGGGTGCCATTGTAATGGATCTAAATGAAACCAATAATTAAAAATAAAGCAAGGAAAAAAATGGAAGCTAGAGGCGTAATGAGTGCAAATCCAAGATTCAAAAAGGAAAACCTAGATCTACTAACACTCACTGGAGAACGGCGGCGGGGCGAAGTCCGGCGGGCGCGGCGTGACGCGGTGGCTGGGTCCTCGAGGATGGCGGCCGGTGTGCGTAGCGGTAGGTGCTTGGACCTTGAGCTTGGAGCTCGACCTCCAATGGCGCGGAATGGATCTTGAAGGAGAAGGCCGGCGAGCGTGACGGCGTGGTGTAGCGGCGCGAGGCGGCGACCGGTTGTCGGGGGTCAACGGCGGGCGCGCAGGGATCCGGTGGCTCGCGTTTGGGCTCGGGACCTTGGGAGCAGAGGGAGAACTGGAGGAAGAAGAAGAGGAGAAAGTGGTGGCGTTTAGGATTTAGGGTTTCCCCCCAGGCTGTATTTATAGGCGCGATGGAACCCTAGAAACCAAACGGTAACCTTGAGGAAATTGCGGGAAGATATAAACCGGCCCGCTAATTATGGGATAAAATTTTGGGAGTTATTGTGAAGCGGCCGAGTTACTGGTGACCGCCAAAAGAGCCGGACTTGAAACAGTTACTCGGACTAGCTTGTGAAGAAAATGAAAGCCGGGTTAGGTAATGCACATTAAGAGAGTTGAACCGAGAGATGATGTCGCACCCGGACTTCTAAGAGGATACTCACAGCCCGCTAAACAGTAGATGATTGGATTACGGGGCCTACCTGCACCCGCACCTCTTACGAGTAGGCCAACACGTATACGTGTGACAACCAACCTCTACTATTCATCGTCTGCGCAAACCATCCCATAGGAATCCGAATACTTCCATTGACGTACTTCATAACATACACACATGGTACATCAACGACATTTGAACAAGTGATATCACAACAAATCTCTAAGACACAAAGAAATAGAAATAAGAGGCAAATAGCTCTCACTAGAGCAGAGATAGCAAACACAATCATGCAGAGGACACATGTCCCAACAAGTCATCATTACAACACAGCGGAAGCATCCAACGTGTCTGAGTACAGACAAGATCCAAATAGGTGTAAGAGGCCGGAAACGAATGAACGGAGCCCATCCACGAAGTCTCGGATCCTGCCCGGGTCCGCTATCTACTAGTCAGCAGCCTCGTCATACTCCACGTAGTAGCCACCATGGGGATCCTCGGAAACGTAGTCTGCAGAACACGCAGCCCCAAAGGGGTCAGTACAGACGAGTACTGGCAAGCAAGACGCACAAGATACCAAAGTGTACCCGGCAACACCAAGTACAGATGCCTTGGGTTCAACGGAAGATAGGTGATACAAAGGTGCGGCAGCGGGCTGCACTAACCAACTACAGAGACACGCTACAACATCCGACTAAAAGAAAGGGATAAGATAGCGTATCGGAGCCAACTACCAATAACCTCAAACAAACCCATCCTGGATCCCGCCCCTTATCCGAAGAAGCAATCCGAGGATAACCCACACAGTTGGATTAATGAAGGTTCAGGTTATTGTGACAATATGCCTATTACTAGTCAATTTGTTATTAATTAGGTGTAAGTTGTCTAATCCTTGTTAGCCAGCCCTATCACCAAGTCATCCATAACCGCGGACAACACGGCTTCTCGAGAAGATTTAACCCTGCAGGGGTGCACCAATTTGGCCGTACACGTAAGAATATCCCGCCAGACGGGGATCAAACCCACCAAGCGAGGCACTCAACACAACCCAACTCTTCTTCGCATCAAGCCCAAAGAACCACGTGCTGTGCGTGCGCGGCTAATCGAGCCCCCACGAAGAAAAGGGGGACCCTCATAGCACTGGAAGACCACGCCGCCCTAAATGCCGACTACAAAAGTTCCACCCTGGCGCCAAGGGTTCGTACCTGCATATGCGTGCATCAAATGGAAAGCCCGAACTAAGTGTGGCGATTTGGACGAGATGTGAATCGAATCAGAGTTGCGGGGGCGCCCATACACGCTTCCCACATGCGGTTAGCGCGCTCAACATGGATCCAGAGGACAAGAACTTTTCCTGAGTTCGACACTAGCAGGCCTCAAAACCATACCCGGCCTCCTGCCGGTGCCTTATCATCAAATTAGCATTACCTCAATCATTAACAGGTTGTTGTTTAAACATCGAGCCCCCAGAACATAATAAATATGGTAAAAGAAATAACAGACATCAGACTCGAGCATAAACAACCCTAAGCATGCTAGTAAGACACAGGCAACAAGCAACGGGGTTATAGGTGTGGAGGATAGGCTATATCAGGGTTACAGGATAACATGTGATAAGATCGGAACACAAGCAACGAATCTTAAGGCTAGCAGATTAGACAACGGAAAGTATCGGTATCCAGTGTGGAAAGGACACAATGGTTCAGGTGAGTGAATACTTGCCTGCAAACTCAGTAGCCTGGTACTGGGCTAACTCCTCTGAAGTAGTGTCGTAAACCTCGTCTGTCTCAACGTCGTCGTCTATTCGAGAAGAAGCAAACAAACAACGCAGAGAGACAAACAATCAATAACATGGCATAATGCACAAACATGGGATGATGCATGACAATTTAATTGATGCATCAAAGATAAGCTAGTTGACATGGTAACATAATTAAATGGGCCCATATGCAATTTGGGTTGCATATAGAAAAGCCCAAGAATTAAAGTTGAATTAAGTGATCTACAAATAACCATCATGTGAAAGTTGATTAGAATGATGCATGGATGATGAAAACAATAATAAAACAACAATAGCATCAATTTGTTATGTTGTTTACCAAGTTTGGAATTTTATTTATTAAGTTATGAAATTTGGCTTCTTAAATGAGTTACACAAGCATTTGTTGTTTTCACCAATTTTAATTGTTCAAAATAGATAACAAAATTCATATTTGGAAAGAACACAAAATTTTAGATGGAATACATAATTCATTTGTTGAATATGGATTTAAAATGAGCAAGTTATTAATTTGACAATTTTAAATTCCTTAATTAAGAAACAGTTGTTTTCAACAAGTTAATTTATTTAAAACAGAACACAAAGTTGATATTTGCAAAGTTCATGAAAAATGGAATGGAAAACATATTTGGTTTGTTGAATTTGGAAATTGTATGCCCAAGTTATGAATTTTGCAATATTAAATGGATTACACAAGGATTTAAATATTTCACCAATTTAAAATATTCAAAACAGTAAACAAAGTTTATACTTAGGTAGGGAATTTAATTTTGTGTGGAAAACATATTTAAATTATTAAATTTGGAGTTAATATGAATTAGTTATGCAATTTTGAAGTTGTGGTATTAATCTGTGATTAATTTAATTAGCTAAGGGCCTAAACGTGATGGTCAGGGACTGATCTGTGAGACCTCAGGGACCTGCGTGCGATAAAGATAAGGATCTGGATCTGCGAAAATAAAATGAAAAAAATGGGTTTTAATCCCGCGCGGGGGGATTCGATCCCAGGACCTCCTGGTTGCGGTACAGAGGCGCAAGCAACTGTGCTACTGCTGCGGCTGGTGATGGATACAGGAGGCGTGCGGTTTTGAGGTAAAGCCTCCGACTTTATGTCTGTCGAAACTGAACAACGTTCAGTTAACTGAACGCGATCGGGACGGAGACGACGGCGACGACCGCGCGAGGCTGCGCTGCCGTGCGCTGTGCCTCGTGCGTGTGTAGCGTGGTGCGAGGGAGACAGAGGGGAAGGAGGACAAGGGGACAGGGGCGGCTCACCGCGGGCTTGGCTCGGTGGAGAGGAGGTAGAAGCGACGGTGGCGCAGCGGCAGTAGTGGTTGACGACGAAGAAGGGAAGCTCGCGGCGCTCCTAGGCCGTTCCGGCCCCGAATTTTCCACGTAGAAGACGGGGACGGCGAGGGGTATCCATTCCCGGCCTCAGCTTGCTCCGGTGGTGGCCATGGCGATGGGACGATGGCGAGGTCTGACGGAGTTGCTGCTACTCGTTTGGGAAAGATTCAGAAAATCAGAGAGGAAACAGGGGGAGGAAGAAAAGGAGAGAACGGCGGCGGAGGCAAGAGGAGGAAGGAGAAAGCTAGGGTTTCGGTCCAGGGGGTAGAAATAGGAGGAGGGGAGCAGGTGGGTGAGCTCTGCTCGGTGGGGGATGCCTCCCCTCCTCTGTCTCCGTACAGAGGAGGAAGACGACAGAGGTCGTGGGCGCCTGGGCCTTGGGGTTGAGGTGGGCTCAGCCCACTTGGGCTGGCCTGCCCCCCTTTTTGGTTTTCTGTTTTTTTTTTATTTTTCTGTTCACCCTTTTTTTTTGTAGGAAAGAAAAGAGAGAAAAAGAATAGGGTTTTGGGGTTGAAAATTTTTGGTGATAAATTTTTATTAGTTCTTTATTGCAAAAGCCCAGTTGTGCAAACTTTTGTTTTCCAAAATTTTACATTTTGCTGCTGTTTGATATTTAAATGAAATTGATTGAATTTTGGCAATAAATGAAATATTGAAACTTAAGCAAGTTAATAGTATGAAAATTCAAGTTTATTGGAAACAAATAAATGGTTTGATTTGAATGTTTTATTTGGAAAGGTTGTAACAGAACAAGTATGAAACAAGGATTTGAAATTTGGTTTGAAATTCAAATGGAAAACAAGTGAAAACAAATGCAATGCTCATGATGGAATGATGCAAACTGAGTTTAAACAAGAAACAAGCAAACTAAGGTTGTTTTTCATACTTGGGATGTTACAAAACGCCCCCCTTGAAGGAATCGCGCCCCGAGATTCCTACTGAGAAGAGAAAAGGTCCGGATACTTCTTGCGAAGATCCTCTTCGGTCTCCCACGTTGCCTCTTTATCGGAATGATGAGACCACTGCACTTTTAAGAACTTGGTGCTCTTGTTGCGAGTTTTGCGCTCGATCTCATCGAGAATGCGAACAGGATGCTCTTCATAAGAGAGGTCTTCTTGCAGATCAATTGAATCATGATCAACTGCACGACCTGGATCTTTGAAGCACCTCTTGAGTTGTGACACGTGAAACACATCGTGCACCTTGGATAGCTTCTCTGGAAGTTCAAGACGATAGGCATTTTCTGCACGCCTTGAGAGAATGTTGAAGGGACCAATATATCTTGGTGCAAGCTTTCCTTTGACACCAAAACGGTGAGTGCCTCTAAGGGGAGTTACACGGAGATATGCTTTGTCTCGAGCTGCATAGACCATGTCCCTGTGTTTGCTGTCATAGTAGCTTTTCTGACGCGACTGAGCAATCTTCAGATTGTCACGAATGATGCGAACTTTCTCTTCGGCCTCGTTAACAATGTCAGGGCCTAAGAGTGAACGTTCACCAGCTCCAGACCAATTGATTGGACTCCTGCATCTGCGGCCATAGAGAGCCTCAAATGGTGCCATGCCTAGGCTTGCCTGGAAGCTGTTGTTGTAGGAGAATTCAGCATATGGAAGACATTCCTCCCATTTCATGCCAAAAGAGAGACCACATGCTCTGAGCATATCCTCGAGAATCTGATTGACTCTTTCGACTTGCCCTTGAGACTGAGGATGGTAGCCTGTGCTGAACAGAAGCTTGGTGCCCAAGGCTTCTTGAAAGCTTTTCCAGAAATGAGAAGTGAATATGCTTCCACGGTCTGAGCTTATTTCCAATGGAACACCATGAAGAGGAACAATCTTTGCTGTGTAGAGCTCTGCTAACTGACTAGCTGAGATTGTCTCTTTGACAGGAAAGAAGTGAGCTACTTTAGTGAGTCGATCAATGACAACGAAGATTGCATCGTTGCCCCTCTTGGACTTTGGAAAACCAGTGACGAAGTCCATTTCAATCATGTCCCACTTCCACTCAGGGATTTTCAGAGGTTGGAGAAGACTGGCTGTTTTCTGATGAACTGCCTTAACACGTTGACAAACGTCGCATTCAGAAACGTATTGAGCAATTTCACGTTTCATGCTAGGCCACCAATACAGTGTCTTGAGATCCTGGTACATCTTTGTACTTCCAGGGTGTATGGAGAGAGGAGTTTCATGAGCCTCCTTGAGAATGACATCTTTGAGACTTTGAATTTGAGGAACTGCAATGCGTCCTTCGGAGAACACAGTTCCCTTGTCATCGATTGAGAAGGACTTAAATTTCTCCTTGCCTTCTTTGATGTGCTCTACCATCTTCTTGATTTCAGCATCACGAAGTTGTTCAGAACGAATCTTGTCCTCGAGAGTCGGACTGGCTGTCAAGTTTGCAAGATAGCCTTGAGGAACAAGACCAAGGTTGAGCTTCTGGAATTCTTCATGAAGAGGAGGTTGGCTTTCCATGATCATGAGATTATTGCAATACGACTTGCGACTGAGAGAATCGGCCATAACATTAGCCTTGCCTGGAGTGTAAGAAATGGTAAGATCAAAGTCTTTGATCTTTTCAATCCATCTCCTTTGTCTGAGGTTTAGATCTGGTAGAGTGAAGATGTACTTCAGACTCTTATGATCGGAAAAGATTTCAGTGCGATTACCCAACAAGTATTGTCTCCATTTCTTGAGGGCAAACACAACTGCTGCGAGTTCAAGGTCATGAGTGGGATAATTGAGCTCATGTGTGTTCAACTGACGTGAAGCATAAGCCACAACTTGACGTTCTTGCATAAGAACTGCACCTAGACCTTGGAGAGAAGCGTCACAGAATATTTGGAAAGATTTGGTAGGATCTGGGCCAACCAGAACTGGTGTAGAAGTGAGTTTAGTCTTCAGGAGATTGAAACTTTCATCACATTGTGGAGACCAGACGAACTTCTTGTCCTTCTTTGTGAGGTCAGTGAGAGGTTTGGCAATGTTGGAGAAGTTTGGGACGAAGCGACGACAATAGCTAGCCAAGCCAAGAAAACTTCTTACTTGCTTCACCGTCCTTGGAGGTTTCCAATCAACAATTGCTTTAACCTTTTCTAGGATCAATGGCTATGCCCTTGGCAGAGATGACATGACCAAGATAAACGACTTCGGAAATCCAGAACTCACATTTGGAGAATTTGGCATAGAGACGATTTTCGCGAAGCTTCATGAGAGTTAGACGAAGATGTTCTTCATGCTCTTCCTTGGATTTGGAGTAGACAAGAATGTCATCAAGATATACCACAACGAACTTGTCGAGGTATTCATGGAAGACAGAATTCATGAGTCGAGAGAAGGTCGCCGGTGCATTGGTGAGACCAAAGGACATGACGGTGAATTCATATAGACCGTAGCGAGTGGTGAAGCTGTCTTTGGAATATCCTCTTTTCTGATCTTTATTTGATGGTAACCCATTCTCAAGTCCAACTTGGAGAATATTGAGGCTCCAGCAAGTTGATCAAAAAGATCATCGATACGAGGAATTGGATACTTGTTTTTGATGGTCTTCTCGTTAAGAGGACGATAGTCAACAACGAGTCTCTTTGTTTTATCCTTCTTCGCAACGAACAGAGTTGGGCAACCCCAAGCCGAGGAACTAGGTTGAATGTAACCTTTTTCCATGTACATATCAATTTGTTCCTTCAACAACTTCAGCTCGGGAGTTCCTATCTTGTAGGGATGCTTAGAGATTGGAGCAGTACCTGGTTCAAGTTCGATCACGAACTCAACAGCTCTGTCCGGAGGCATTCCTGGCAACTCTTCCGGAAAGACGTCAGGGAAGTCGCAAACCACCGGAACATTTTCAAGTGAAGGTAGAGGTTTTGCATTGAGGGTGCATAGCTGAATGGAACTTGATTCATGTGGAGAATAGATTATCTGGCCAGAAGGGTGGGACAGAGTTATTGACTTTTGAGCACAGTCAATTCTTGCTTTATTGGCTTTCAGCCAATCCATACCAAGAATGACATCAATGTCAGAATTGCCAAGCAGTATGAGAGAAGCAAGGTATATGTGGCCTCCAATTAGAATTTGATTTTTGTGACTGATCTTGGACGTTTGCATAGTTGCTCCAGGGGAGTTGACCACTAGCGGGGAACCCAAACCAACAAAAGGGAGTTTACTTGCTGTCGCAAAGATCTTTGACACGAAAGAATGTGATGCTCCGGTATCAAACAACACTTTAGCTGGAATAGAGTTTACGGGAAATGTACCGAGAACGACGTCAGAGCTTCCTCAGCTTTGTCGATCTTGACATGATTCACCCTTGCGGTCCTCCCGACAGGCCTGTTGTTGGAGTTGAAGGCCTTAGGCGGGGGAGCGCGCACCATTGCCTGGTTTGTGTTAGGACGAGGTGGTGGTGGAGGTAGCTGCCTCTGCGTGCACTTGTCGGCGTAGTGTCCCGTCTGCTTGCACTTGTAGCATGTGACAACACGAGGAGGCCCTGGCCTTGGCTGCCCCATCGAAGCCCTTTGATCATGCATCTGAGCAGGGTTGGGTGGGCGGGGAGCGAAGCCTGGAGAAGTTTGGGCGTATGGAGCCCGAGTGACAGCACCATTTGGTACCCAGATGCGGCGCTTCTGCGGAGGGGTGGTCATGTTGGAGGAGGAACCACCCTCACGCGAGTGCTTGCGAGACTCCTAGAACGCCTTGCGCCCATTTTCTTCATTGAGCGCGGTGTTAACGAGATCCTCGGAGCTGTTGGCCTTGACATTGGTGAGGGCATACTTGAGTTCCGGGTTAAAGCCTCTGCGGAACCTTGCCATCTTCTTAGCTTCAGTGGACACCTCATCTCCAGCGTATCGAGCGAGGCGATTGAACTCACTCTGATAGCCGATGACGTCCAACTTGCCCTGCTTGAGAGAGAAAAACTCTTCACGCATTCTTTCCATGAGACCATCTGGAATGTGGTGCTTCAGGAAGGCTTCCTTGAAACGATCCCACGTGACTGGCATCCCAGTTCTCATGGCCTGGAAGTTTTCCCACCAAGAAGCTGCCTGACCCTTCAGCAGATAGGAGGCATACTTGACCTTGTCTTCTTCAGCTACGTGTGCAATCTCCAGAGCCTTGGCTATCTCACGGATCCAGTCATCAGCGTCCAGAGGCTCGCGTGTGGCCACGAAAGCTCTTGGGCCCAGACTGAGAAACTCCTTGATGCTGACTCGTGGAGCTGTCTGGTTGATGTGCTGATTAGCCTGAAACTGGGCCATCTGCGTCATGACTTGGGTCATCTGAGTCAACAGCTCCGCGATTGGCGGCGGCTCAGGCGTGTTGTTCCTTGTTGCCGGCATCCTGAATGGAAATGCATTTTAGCACAACAATAGAAAAGGATAGACTTGGCAACCGAAAGAGAGATTATTCCGACGCATGAATAGACAACCACAAGGTTCACCATCACATGTTCAAATACATCAGAATATCCAACACACCATAAATGGTTCGAATGCCAAAGGATAACTAAACATAACTAAGAATGGATACATCGGTACTCCCATGCTCATCACGCAGGACGGCGGCTAGGAGTACGGCGAGAGGTACGATGAGGAGCACGCCCACGAAAGTAGGTGGAACGACGATCCACGTAGATCTGACGTGGTCTGAGACCGACTCTAGGCGTGGTGAAGTACATAGCGTCGACTCCCTGTGCTCCAAAGCGGGGAATCCCAGTGTAACCAGCACCAAGGTTAAGGAGTGGACCTCTGATCGGCTCGTAACCTCCAGCATCTGGCAGACGACGCCAACTGGCTGATCGAAACGTGCAAAGCGCTCGTCTCCAACAAAGTCTGTGGTGTAAGTCGCCAGACGAGTCAAAGCAAGGTAAAGCTGCTCTCTGACTGAAGCCAACTCCTGAGATAGTGTGCTGGCAACTGCGTCACTGTGTCTCACAAACTGAGCGGTGGTGTGCAGCCTGGAGTTATCATGCTCGTAAACATCCAAGTTGTCGTAGAGAGTGAAGTGAGCTCCCTCCGAAGTGATGTAACCACGGGGGATGTGGCGATAGATAGAATCGTCAAATCCCCAGTAGTCAGCACGAAGGACGGTGAGGCTCACATAAGCTGCCTGCTACACAGCCATATCCACTGTGGAACCCACTGCCTCGTAGCGGTGGACTACGCTCATGCCATCATCTGACAGAATGTAGACGATAGCCTGGTAGTAGGTCTGGTCAAACTCTCGCTGCTGCTCGTAGACCTGGTACTCTGGTGCCCAACGGAACCCCAGAAAAGTGACCATGTCTCTCAGCATCTCCGGATAACCGGCAGTGCTCTCGCAACGAGTCATACGAACCACCTGCGGGTAGAACCTGAGATCCATCTGCAGATGATCGGGGAAGCTTTGATTAGACGCCGGTAGAAAAACTGAAGTGGCAAGCAACAACAAGGTTCCAACGGACGAAAAGGATCTTGAGAAGAACAGGATATCGAAGCAACATTTGGGAAACACGAGACCAAACACTCCTGAGGTACTACGGAAAACCCATCCGGGCTTCTAAAGGATCAATATCTACTGCTTAAGGAATAGAGGATCTGCTTCCGGGGCTTATGTGCCTCCGTTCTCAATCGTGAGTAGGCAACATGATAAATCATGTCACAACCACCTCCATTCCTATGGTCTAGTAGATATAACCATCCTAGAGAAACCAGGATACGTGAAATCCTAACTTGAAAGTTTAGATGAGAAGAGAAAACAACGTTGCACTTCCTTACCAGAAAAGGGAGGGTGGGTGGGGAAAGAAATAAAAGAACAGAATTCCTACTCTCACGTTTCATTTTTCCTATATAGCTACAAAATAGTTTCTAGACTCAACTGCGACCAGTAAAAGGGATCCTACAGGAAGACAGGCTCTGATACCATTTGTCGCACCCGGACTTCTAGAGGATACTCACAGCCCGCTAAACAGTAGATGATTGGATTACGGGGCCTACCTGCACCCGCACCTCTTACGAGTAGGCCAACACGTATACGTGTGACAACCAACCTCTACTATTCATCGTCTGCGCAAATCATCCCATAGGAATCCGAATAATTCCATTGACGTACTTCATAACATACACACATGGTACGTCAACGGCATTTGAACAAGTGATATCACAACAAATCTCTAAGACACAAAGAAATAGAAATAAGCGGCAAATAGCTCTCACTAGAGCAGAGATAGCAAATACAATCATGCAGAGGACACATGTCCCAACAAGTCATCATTACAACACAGCGGAAGCATCCAACATGTCTGAGTACAGACAAGATCCAAATAGGCCTAAGAGGCAGGAAACGAAAGAACGGAGCCCATCCACGAAGTCTCGGATCCTGCCCGGGTCCGCTATCTACTCGTCAGCAGCCTCGTCATACTCCACGTAGTAGCCACCATGGGGATTCTCGGAAACGTAGTCTGCAGAACACGCAGCCCCAAAGGGGTCAGTACAGACGAGTACTGGCAAGCAAGACGCACAAGATACCAAAGTGTACCCGGCAACACCAAGTACAGATGCCTTGGGTTCAACGGAAGATAGGTGATACAAAGGTGCGGCAGCGGGCTGCACTAACCAACTACAGAGACACGCTACAACATCCGACTAAAAGAAAGGGATAAGATAGCGTATCGGAGCCAACTACCACTAACCTCAAACAAACCCATCCTGGATCTCGCCCCTTATCCGAAGAAGTAATCCGAGGATAACCCACACAGTTGGATTAATGAAGGTTCAGGTTATTGTGACAATATGCCTATTACTAGTCAATTTGTTATTAATTAGGTGTAAGTTGTCTAATCCTTGTTAGCCAGCCCTATCACCAAGTCATCCATAACCGCGGACAACACGGCTTCTCGAGAAGATTTAACCCTGCAGGGGTGCACCAATTTGGCCGTACACGTAAGAATATCCCGCTAGACGGGGATCAAACCCACCAAGCGAGGCACTCAACACAACCCAACTCTTCTTCGCATCAAGCCCAAAGAACCACGTGATGTGCGTGCGCGGCTAATCGAGCCCCCACGAAGAAAAGGGGGACCCTCATAGCACTGGAAGACCACGCCGCCCTAAATGCCGACTACAAAAGTTCCACCCTGGCGCCAAGGGTTCGTACCTGCATATGCGTGCATCAAATGGAAAGCCCGAACTAAGTGTGGCGATTTGGACGAGATGCGAATCGAATCAGAGTTGCGGGGGGCGCCCATACACGCTTCCCACATGCGGTTAGCGCGCTCAACATGGATCCAGAGGACAAGAACTTTTCCTGAGTTCGACACTAGCAGGCCTCAAAACCATACCCGGCCTCCTGCCGGTGCCTTATCATCAAATTAGCATTACCTCAATCATTAACAGGTTGTTGTTTAAACATCGAGCCCCCAGAACATAATAAATATGGTAAAAGAAATAGCGGACATCAGACTCGAGCATAAACAACCCTAAGCATGCTAGTAAGACACAGGCAACAAGCAACGGGGTTATAGGTGTGGAGGATAGGCTATATCAGGGTTACAGGATAACATGTGATAGGATCGGAACACAAGCAACTAATCTTAAGGCTAGCAGATTAGACAACGGAAAGTATCGGTATCCAGTGTGGAAAGGACACAATGGTTGAGGTGAGTGAATACTTGCCTGCAAACTCAGTAGCCTGGTACTGGGCTAACTCCTCTGAAGTAGTGTCGTAAACCTCGTCTGTCTCAACGTCGTCATCTATTCGAGAAGAAGCAAACAAACAACACAGAGAGACAAACAATCAATAACATGGCATAATGCACAAACATGGTATGATGCATGACAATTTAATTGATGCATCAAAGATAAGCTAGTTTACATGGTAACATAATTAAATGGGCCCATATGCAATTTGGGTTGCATATAGAAAAGCCCAAGAATTAAAGTTGAATTAAGTGATCTACAAATAACCATCATGTGAAAGTTGATTAGAATGATGCATGTATGATGAAAACAATAAGAAAACAACAATAGCTTCAATTTGATATGTTGTTTACCAAGTTTGGAATTTTATTTATTAAGTTATGAAATTTGGCTTCTTAAATGAGTTACACAAGTATTTGTTGTTTTCACCAATTTTAATTGTTCAAAATAGATAACAAAATTCATATTTGTAAAGAACACAAAATTTTAGATGGAATACATATTTCATTTGTTGAAAATGGATTTAAAATGAGCAAGTTATTAATTTGACAATTTTAAATGCCTTAATTAAGAAACAGTTGTTTTCAGCAAGTTAATTTATTTAAAACAGAACACAAAGTTGATATTTGCAAAGTTCATGAAAAATGTAATGGAAAACATATTTGGTTTGATGAATTTGGAAATTGTATGCCCAAGTTATGAATTTTGCAATATTAAATGGATTACACAAGGATTTAAATATTTCACCAATTTAAAATATTCAAAACAGTAAACAAATTTTATACTTAGGTAGGGAATTTAATTTGGTGTGGAAAACATATTTAAATTATTAAATTTGGAGTTAATATGAATTAGTTATGCAATTTTGAAGTTGTGGTATTAATCTGTGATTAATTTAATTAGCTAAGGGCCTAAAGGTGATGGTCAGGGACTGATCTGTGAGACCTCAGGGACCTGCGTGCGATAAAGATAAGGATCTGGATCTGCGAAAATAAAATGAAAAAATGGGTTTTAATCCCGCGCGGGGGGATTCGATCCTAGGACCTCCTGGTTGCGGTACAGAGGCGCAAGCCACTTGTGACGCCCCGAGATCGGGCACTATGCAGATTTCAGCATTCCCGCCAAAATCCACATAATAACCGATTCCAGGTTGCCACTTGTGATAACATTACAATAGTTCACGAATAATCCACAACAACAACAGAAAAGATATATACAAGATGACTCAAACGAGTCAGGGATACAACTGATACCATACAAAGATCCAAATAACAGCGGAAGAAACAACATAGCGTCCGGCTACGGACAAGATCCAAATTGGACTAAGAGTCCTGAAGATAACCGAGAGCGTCCAATCCCTGCCCAGGCCAAGCCGGAGGGATTCCCAAGCTAACGTCGTCAGACTTCAAACCTGTTGACTGCAATATTGAATATGCAGCCACGAAAAAGATTCGTGGGTCAGAATGGTTAAGTACTGGCAAGTGGATAAACCATACTCACAAGATACCGGCGTAGACAGTCATCACAAGATACAAATACTTTGGGCTCAACGGAAAGGAAGGGATTATTGCAAATAAGCGACAGCGGGCTGCACTAACCAACTACAGAGAAATCACTACAACATCCGGCTAAAAGAGGGGGATAAGATAGCGTATCGAAACCAACTACAACTACTCACCAAACAAACCCATCCAATGTTACCCCCTACTAAGGAAGCAACCCAAGGATAACTCACACTGTTGGATTAGTGATGGATCAAGTTATTGTGTCAATAAGACTATTACTGGTCAAAATTAGCATTAGTTAGGTGTAAGTTGTTCTGAGTACTTGTTAGCCAGTACTTTCACCAAGTCAACCATAACCGCGGAAAACACGGCTTCTCGAGAAGATTTAACCCTGCAGGGATGCACCAATTTATCCGTACACGTAAGAATAGCCCGCTAGACGGGGTATCAACCCACCAAGCGAGGTACTCAACACAACCCAACTCTTCTTCGCATCAAGCCCAAAGAACCACATGATGTGCGTGCGCGGCTAATCGAGCCCCACGAAGAAAAGGGGACCCTCATAGCACTCTAAGACCACGCCGCCCTAAATGCCGACTACAAAAGTTCCACCCTGGCGCCAAGGGTTCGCACCAGCACATGCATGCATCAAATGGAAAGCCCGAACTAAGTGTGGCGATTTGGACGAGATGCGAATCTAATCAAGTTGAGGGGGGCGCCCATACTCGCTTCCCACATGCGGTTAGTGCGCTCATCATGGATTAGTAGACAAGACCCTTTTCCTAATTAGGGTCGACACTAGCAGGCTTCAAAACCACGCCGGGCCTCCTGCCGGTGCCTTATCATCAAATTATTATTACCCAAAACATTAACATGTTGTTGATTGAATTGAAACCCAACTATCAAACTAAACAGCTGATAAGACGGACAACAAGACTTGAGCGCAAACAACACTAAGCATGCAACTACGACACGAGGGTCAACAAGGTAAACAAACAACAGTTAATAGGAAGTGGAAGGAAGGCTATATCATGGCTGCAAGGTAAACATATAATAGGATCGAGACACAAGCATCGTATCAACAGGCTAGAATAAGAACAACGGAAAGAATCGGTAACAAGTGATGAAAAGCAGCCATTTGGCAGCAAGTGAGTATACTTGCCTGGAATCCAGCAAGTAGAGGTACATCCACAGAACTTGTCGTTGCTTACATCATCTCAACGTCCTATCCGCGAAGAAGCAACGAACCTCGAACAAACACCGGATGCAACAATTACTACTACGGCAAAAGATCCAGCATGATCAAGATATGGATGCATGACAAGTTTAAAGATGCATCAAGATAAACTAGTTGACATGATAACATAATTAAATGGACCCATATGCAATTTGGGTTGCATATGGAAAGCCCATGAATTAAGGTTGAAATAATTGTTTTACAACTAACCAATAGGTGAAGGTGGGTTAGCATGATGCATGGATGAGGAAAACAACAAAATAACAACACTAGAACCAATTGGAAAATAAGGTTTACCCATTTTGAAATTCAATTATTAAGTTTTGGAATTTTGGTTACTTAAAGGTGTCACACAAGAATTTGTTGTTTTCATCAAGTTAAATTGTTCCAAACAGATAACAAAGTTCATCTTTGATTAGAACACAAAATTTTAGGTGGATTACATGTTTCAATTATTGAAAAAAGAATTACAATGATTTAATTATGAATTAATCAAGATTAAACAAGTTTTAATTGAATTTAATTCAAGTTTGAATATTATTTGAATTTTATTTGTTCAAAACATAAATTCAAATTCATATTTGAAAAGGTTATGTTTTTCTGGTTTGAAAACATATTTTATTTGTTGGAAAACAATTTCAGATTATTTAATTAAGCATGTTACCAATTTAATTGCATTAAATAAGAGATGAAACAATTCTTCAATTTAAATGTGGCAAACCAGAAAACAAAGGTTATATTCAAGTGTGGCATGTGATTTTGGATGAAATTCATGTTTTGAGTATTTAACTTGGAGCAACCATTTGAAAGTTATTAATTATGCCATTTAATTTGTCATTTTTAAGAAGTATTGAATAACATTAATTTTAATTGCCCAAAATGCAAAACCAAGTTGATAAACATAAAGTACATTGAATTTGGACTGAAAAACATATTTTATTTGGGTTATTTGAATTAGGTAGGAATTATTTATGGAATTAACCAAAATGAAGAGGATTTGTTTGAATTTGAAATTTGAACCAATTTGGAATGTTCAAAACAGAAAAACAAATGATGTAATTCGATAGAGTATTAAATTTGGGGCAGAAAACATATTTCATTTGTATTAATTGGAGTTGGAATTAAAAAGTTATGTTTGATTTGAAAACAGGGACTTATTTGTGATTTACAGGGACCCTTGTGTGGAAGAAAAAGATTTCAGATGGTCCTTGGATTTTTTTTCTACTCACCGCGGGATTACACCGTGACGCTGACCGTGGGGCAGCGCCAGGCTGGTGCCAACGTGGCGCGTGTAGAGGCAGCACTGGCCACCACGGCAGATGACCAGTGGGGCCAGGACGAGCGCGTGGAGAAGAGCAAAAAAGTGGGGGGCTTTCGCCTTCCCCAGGGTTCGAACCCGTAACCTGAAGCGAGCGCGCAAGGAACGGCACCAGTGCGATGCGCTGAATTCGTTGTCAGGTAAGGGGGACTAACGAAGGAAGTACTGTACTTGGCAATTTTAACTGAACTTCGACAGCGCTAACTGAAACTGACGGGAACAGCAGCGACGCGGCGGTGATCACCGCGGTGCGGCCCGATGGCTCGCACCCAGAGCAAGGCAGGGAAGGAAGGAGCGGTACGGTGGGGGTGAGGCTCACCTCGAGGGGGGCCTGAGAGGTGGATGAGGACGGAGGACGACGTGCCACTGCCGGAGACGTTGGAGGCGCGCTCGGTGGCCGGCGGACGTCGATGAAACCCTTGACGCATCCACAGCCTCCACGGATCCGGCTCCAGCTCCTTGGGCTTCACGTAGGCGTAGACGAGCTCCTGGCGAAGGGGACGGACTCGATGTCTTGTGCACCACCGTGGCACCGAGCTCGACTCCTTGCTGCCATGGCGTGGCAGAGCGTGCTCGGGCAGATGTGCTTCCAGGGGACAGGGAGAGCAGCACGTTGCGGCGAGGTAGGGAATCGGAGGAGTAGGCCTCCGGCCACATCCTAGACATGGAGGAAGGTGCCTAGGTGGTCCACAGCGGCGGCGCCATGGGAGGGCAGTGGTGGTGGTGCATCGGTTGGTCACCGAGGTCAGAACCCGAGAGGGAAAACTTGGCGGCGGAGGGTAACGGAAGAGGGGTAGGGGATAGGGCGAGCAGGGCTAGGGGGTAGGTTATATGGGGGGGCCGAGCTCGTACGGCTGTGAATCGGGAGGGGGAGGCTGATCAAGCGGTGGTGGAGGTGATCGTACAGAAGCTGACGCCAGCGAGGAAGAAGAGTCCCTCGAAGGGGGTACTGGGCCAGAAGGGTGGGCTGGTTGCCTCCCTCCATTTTTTTTTGGCTTTTGATTTTCCTTTCCAATTTTTTTTGTAAATGATGAAAGTAAGAGAGAGATAGAAAAAGGAATAAGGAATTGGGTTTATTTTCATGAATAATTTCTAGTACTTTGCAAAACAGTAATTAAAAGCAAGGTTAGTATTGATTTCAAAATTGGAAATATTAGTTTGATTTTTAAGTGGTTAGTTGAATTTCAAATAAGGTTTGATTTGGGAATTTTTGGAAATAAATAAATTCTACTTAATAAGCCCAAGCAATTTTGCAAGCATTATTTAATTTAATTTGTTTGCAAAATCTTAATTTTTAAACCCATATTGAAATATGATAAGTAAGATTGATTTGCTTTGAATTTTTGAATTTGCCATTAGGGTTTTAATAACAGGGAAAATTTTATTAACAAGCAATTTGATTAAAACAACTTCAAACTATTGAAAAACAAATGAGTGGTTTAGTTTGCAATTTTGAAATTGGAAATTTTGAGCAAGGTGTGAAAGTTTAAATTGTTTTGAATTTTGGTTTGTTTTTTTGAAAACAGAATGCAATGCTCATGTGATGCATGTGATGCAAGCAAAAGAAAACAAACAACTTCCTATTAGGGTAACACCCCAGGTGTTACAGACGACACCACTAACAAGGGATTGCGCCCTCGCAATCCACCTGCTAACCCGGGAGGGGAAAGAAGTTCGACTATCGATTCTTCGTGCTTCCAATTGATCTCCTCGACACCACTAACAAGGGCTTCTCGACACCACTAACAAGGGATTCTTGCTCGGAGTGACGACGATGTTCTTCCACCAGGAATCTTCCGATGATCGAACCTATTAGGTTAAAGGCTCAGAAAACGTCCACCCACGTCGGATCCTAACACTTTGAAAGATAGACAAGGGGGGAGACTCCAAAACAAATAAGATGGGAGGGGAAATAGAATAGGGATAAGGAGAAAAACAAGAATCCTATTGAGAGGTTTTCCAAAATAGTTTAGCAGAAATAGTTTTTGACACTCTAGAAACAACGACCGTTAGCTAGGTTATCCTACAGGATTTGCGGACCCGTTGCTTCGATAACCATTCGTATCGAAACAATATCGGGAATCGGAACCAAGGCTCTGATACCATTTGTGACGCCCCGAGATCGGGCACTATGCAGATTTCAGCATTCCCGCCAAAATCCACATAATAACCGATTCCAGGTTGCCACTTGTGATAACATTACAATAGTTCACGAATAATCCACAACAACAACAGAAAAGATATATACAAGATGACTCAAACGAGTCAGGGATACAACTGATACCATACAAAGATCCAAATAACAGCGGAAGAAACAACATAGCGTCCGGCTACGGACAAGATCCAAATTGGACTAAGAGTCCTGAAGATAACCGAGAGCGTCCAATCCCTGCCCAGGCCAAGCCGGAGGGATTCCCAAGCTAACGTCGTCAGACTTCAAACCTGTTGACTGCAATATTGAATATGCAGCCACGAAAAAGATTCGTGGGTCAGTACGGTTAAGTACTGGCAAGTGGATAAACCATACTCACAAGATACCGGCGTAGCCAGTCATCACAAGATACAAATACTTTGGGATCAACGGAAAGGAAGGGATTATTGCAAATAAGCGACAGCGGGCTGCACTAACCAACTACAGAGAAATCACTACAACATCCGGCTAAAAGAGGGGGATAAGATAGCGTATCGAAACCAACTACAACTACTCACCAAACAAACCCATCCAATGTTACCCCCTACTAAGGAAGCAACCCAAGGATAACTCACACTGTTGGATTAGTGATGGATCAAGTTATTGTGTCAATAAGACTATTACTGGTCAAAATTAGCATTAGTTAGGTGTAAGTTGTTCTGAGTACTTGTTAGCCAGTACTTTCACCAAGTCAACCATAACCGCGGAAAACACGGCTTCTCGAGAAGATTTAACCCTGCAGGGATGCACCAATTTAGCCGTACACGTAAGAATAGCCCGCCAGACGGGGGATCAACCCACCAAGCGAGGTACTCAACACAACCCAACTCTTCTTCGCATCAAGCCCAAAGAACCACATGCTGTGCGTGCGCGGCTAATCGAGCCCCACGAAGAAAAGGGGACCCTCATAGCACTCTAAGACCACGCCGCCCTAAATGCCGACTACAAAAGTTCCACCCTGGCGCCAAGGGTTCGCACCTGCACATGCATGCATCAAATGGAAAGCCCGAACTAAGTGTGGCGATTTGGACGAGATGCGAATCGAATCAAGTTGAGGGGGCGCCCATACTCGCTTCCCACATGCGGTTAGTGCGCTCATCATGGATCAGTAGACAAGACCCTTTTCCTAATTAGGGTCGACACTAGCAGGCTTCAAAACCACGCCGGGCCTCCTGCCGGTGCCTTATCATCAAAGTATTATTACCCAAAACATTAACATGTTGTTGATTGAATTGAAACCCAACTATCAAACTAAACAGGTGATAAGACGGACAACAAGACTTGAGCGCAAACAACACTAAGCATGCAACTACGACACGAGGGTCAACAAGGTAAACAAACAACAGTTAATAGGAAGTGGAAGGAAGGCTATATCATGGCTGCAAGGTAAACATATAATAGGATCGAGACACAAGCATCGTATCAACAGGCTAGAATAAGAACAACGGAAAGAATCGGTAACAAGTGATGAAAAGCAGCCATTTGGCAGCAAGTGAGTATACTTGCCTGGAATCCAGCAAGTAGAGGTACATCCACAGAACTTGTCGTTGCTTACATCATCTCAACGTCCTATCCGTGAAGAAGCAATGAACCTCGAACAAACACCGGATGCAACAATTACTACTACGGCAAAAGATCCAGCATGATCAAGATATGGATGCATGACAAGTTTAAAGATGCATCAAGATAAACTAGTTGACATGATAACATTATTAAATGGACCCATATGGAATTTGGGTTGCATATGGAAAGCCCATGAATTAAGGTTGAAATAATTGTTTTACAACTAACCAATAGGTGAAGGTGGATTAGCATGATGCATGGATGAGGAAAACAACAAAATAACAACAATAGAACCAATTGGAAAATAAGGTTTATCCATTTTGAAATTCAATTATTAAGTTTTGGAATTTTGGTTACTTAAAGGTGTCACACAAGCATTTGTTGTTTTCATCAAGTTAAATTGTTCCAAACAGATAACAAAGTTCATATTTGATTAGAACACAAAATTTTAGGTGGATTACATGTTTCAATTATTGAAAAAAGAATTACAATGATTTAATTATGAATTAATCAAGATTAAACAAGTTTTAATTGAATTTAATTCAAGTTTGAATATTATTTGAATTTTATTTGTTCAAAACATAAATTCAAATTCATATTTGAAAAGGTTATGTTTTTCTGGTTTGAAAACATATTTTATTTGACAATTTCAGATGATTTAATTAAGCATGTTACCAATTTAATTGCATTAAATAAGAGATGAAACAATTATTCAATTTAAATGTGGCAAACCAGAAAACAAAGTTGATATTCAAGTGTGGCATGTGATTTTGGATGAAATTCATGTTTTGAGTATTTAACTTGGAGCAACCATTTGAAAGTTATTAATTATGCCATTTAATTTGTCATTTTTAAGAAGTATTGAATAACATTAATTTTAATTGCCCAAAATGCAAAACCAAGTTGATAAACAGAAAGTACATTGAATTTGGACTGAAAAACATATTTTATTTGGGTTATTTGAATTAGGTAGGAATTATTTATGGAATTAACCAAAATGAAGAGGATTTGTTTGAATTTGAAATTTGAACCAATTTGGAATGTTCAAAACAGAAAACAAATGATGTAATTAGATAGAGTATTAAATTTGCGGCAGAAAACATATTTCATTTGTATTAATTGGAGTTGGAATTAAAAAGTTATGTTTGATTTGAAAACAGGGACTTATTTGTGATTTACAGGGACCCTTGTGTGGAAGAAAAAGATTTCAGATGGTCCTTGGATTTTTTTCTACTCACCGCGGGACCACACCGTGACGCTGACCGTGGGGCAGCGCCAGGCTGGTGCCAACGTGGCGCGTGTAGAGGCAGCACTGGCCACCACGGCAGATGACCAGTGGGGCCAGGACGAGCGCGTGGAGAAGAGCAAAAAAGTGGGGGGCTTTCGCCTTCCCCAGGGTTCGAACCCGTAACCTGAAGCGAGCGCGCAAGGAACGGCACCAGTGCGATGCGCTGAATTCGTTGTCAAGTAAGGGGGACTAACGAAGGAAGTACTGTACTTGGCAATTTTAACTGAACTTCGACAGCGCTAACTGAAACTGACGGGAACAGCAGCGACGCGGCGGTGATCACCGCGGTGCGGCCCGATGGCTCGCACCCAGAGCAAGGCAGGGGAGGAAGGGGCGGTACGGTGGGGGTGAGGCTCACCTCGAGGGGGGCCTGAGAGGTGGAAGAGGACGGAGGACGACGTGCCGCTGCCGGAGACGTTGGAGGCGCGCTCGGTGGCCGGCGGACGTCGAGGAAACCCTTGACGCATCCACAGCCTCCACGGATCCGGCTCCAGCTCCTTGGGCTTCACGTAGGCGTAGACGAGCTCCTGGCGAAGGGGACGGACTCGATGCCTTGTGCACCACCGTGGCACCGAGCTCGACTCCTTGCTGCCATGGCGTGGCAGAGCGTGCTCGGGCAGATGTGCTTCCAGGGGACAGGGAGAGCAGCACGTTGCGGCGAGGTAGGGAATCGGAGGAGTAGGCCTCCGGCCACATCCTAGACATGGAGGAAGGTGCCTAGGTGGTCCACAGCGGCGGCGCCATGGGAGGGCAGTGGTGGTGGTGCATCGGTTGGTCACCGAGGTCAGAACCCGAGAGGGAAAACTTGGCGGCGGAGGGTAACGGAAGAGGGGTAGGGGATAGGGCGAGCAGGGCTAGGGGTTAGGTTATATGGGGGGCCGAGCTCGTACGGCTGTGAATCGGGAGGGGGGAGGCTGATCAAGCGGTGGTGGAGGTGATCGTACAGAAGCTGATGCCAGCGAGGAAGAAGAGTCCCTCGAAGGGGGTACTGGGCCAGAAGGGTGGGCTGGTTGCCTCCCTCCATTTTTTTTTGGCTTTTGATTTTCCTTTCCAATTTTTTTTGTAAATGATGAAAGTAAGAGAGAGATAGAAAAAGGAATAAGGAATTGGGTTTATTTTCATGAATAATTCTAGTACTTTGCAAAACAGTAATTAAAAGCAAGGTTAGTTATTGATTTCAAAATTGGAAATATTAGTTTGATTTTTAAGTGGTTAGTTGAATTTCAAATAAGGTTTGATTTGGGAATTTTTGGAAATAAATAAATTCTACTTAATAAGCCCAAGCAATTTTGCAAGCATTATTTAATTTAATTTGTTTGCAAAATCTTAATTTTTAAACCCATATTGAAATATGATAAGTAAGATTGATTTGCTTTGAATTTTTGAATTTTCCATTAGGGTTTTAATAACAGGGAAAATTTTATTAACAAGCAATTTGATTAAAACAACTTCAAACTATTGAAAAACAAATGAGTGGTTTAGTTTGCAATTTTGAAATTGGCAATTTTGAGCAAGGTGTGAAAGTTTAAATTGTTTTGAATTTTGGTTTGTTTTTTTGAAAACAGAATGCAATGCTCATGTGATGCATGTGATGCAAGCAAAAGAAAACAAACAACTTCCTATTAGGGTAACACCCCAGGTGTTACACCACTGTGCTACTGCTGCGGCTGGTGATGGATACAGGAGGCGTGCGGTTTTGAGGTAAAGACTCCGACTTTATGTCTGTCGAAACTGAACAACGTTCAGTTAACTGAACGCGATCGGGACGGAGACGACGGCGACGACCGCGCGAGGCTGCGCTGTCGTGCGTTGTGCCTCGTGCGTGTGTAGCGTGGTGCGAGGGAGACATAGGGGAAGGAGGACAGGGGACAGGGGCGGCTCACCGCGGTCTTGGCTCGGTGAAGAGGAGGTAGAAGCGACGGTGGCGCAGCGGCAGTAGTGGTTGACGACGAAGAAGGGAAGCTCGCGGCGCTCCTAGGCCGTTCCGGCCCCGAATTTTCCACGTAGAAGACGGGGACGGCGAGGGGTATCCATTCCTGGCCTCAGCTTGCTCCGGTGGTGGCCATGGCGATGGGACGATGGCGAGGTCTGAAGGAGTTGCTGCTACTCGTTTGGGAAAGATTCAGAAAATCAGAGAGGAAACAGGGGGAGGAACAAAAGGAGAGAACGGCGGCGGAGGCAAGAGGAGGAAGGAGAAAGCTAGGGTTTCGGTCCAGGGGGTAGAAATAGGAGGAGGGGAGCAGGTGGGTGAGCTCTGCTCGGTGGGGGATGCCTCCCCTCCTCTGTCTCCGTGCAGAGGAGGAAGACGACAGAGGTCGTGGGCGCCTGGGCCTTGGGGTTGAGGTGGGCTCAGCCCACTTGGGCTGGCCTGCCCCCCTTTTTGGTTTTCTGTTTTTATTTTTATTTTTCTGTTCACCCTTTTTTTTTGTAGGAAAGAAAAGAGAGAAAAAGAATAGGGTTTTGGGGTTGAAAATTTTTGGTGATAAATTTTTATTAGTTCTTTATTGCAAAAGCCCAGTTGTGCAAACTTTTGTTTTCCAAAATTTTAAATTTTGCTGCCGTTTGATATTTAAATGAAATTGATTGAATTTTGGTAATAAATGAAATATTGAAACTTAAGCAAGTTAATAGTATGAAAATTCAAGTTTATTGGAAACAAATAAATGGTTTGATTTGAATGTTTTATTTGGAAAGGTTGTAACAGAACAAGTATGAAACAAGGATTTGAAATTTGGTTTGAAATTCAAATGGAATCATGATGAAATGATGCAAACTGAATTTAAACAAGAAACAAGCAATCTAAGGTTGTTTTTCATACTTGGGATGTTACAGATGATACTCGGCTCGAGCGATAACCGGGTTATTATATGGACCGCCAGAAGAGCAGGCCTGGCTATAAGAAAAGCAATTTAACCTGTGACATTGTAGGTGTAAGTGTTTGTTGTTTTGCAGGGAATAGCGTGTGCTTCATGTTTGATTCAATGGTTTAAAGCTACAAGGAAAGTACGTCAACCAAGATGCCCAAGCTATTCTGGGGACTACTGTTGGGGGGATGATAACCCGGTAGGCCCATGCCTGGGACGAGACTCGGCCAAAGGGAGACTGCACGAGATCCGGTGCTATGATGCTGGGCCAGGTGTTATTGATGGGCTAGCCATTATGTTGGTGACCCTTCCCAAGAGAAAGGAAGTTCTAGAAGACCCAAAAGGCAGCACAGATCTTGTAACTTGTGACTTGGGAGTCATGGTAGGGAACTTAGGGTTATGTGTGGATCCCGAGTAGGATTCCAGAGATATCTTGTAAGGGAAGTCAGGAAGACGGGTATGATATAAACCGGCTTCTAGGGTGTAGAGAGATCGAGATTGAGAGAGATAGAAGGATTCGAGTATTGTAGGTGTACGAGAGAAAACCTTTGTAACCCTAGATTGGAGTCTCGGCGACATTGCAGCCCGAGCCCCTAGATCACCAGTTAATATGATTGCATCCGAGCTAAACCCTCTCCCAAACACCAGAGTTGATTCGCCCCTAACTAAGTTACCACCGGTAACGTCTGCCGTGATAATCCCACGACAACTCCTATTCCTGTTGGTATATGTGAGAATATTCCTGTGCAAGTTGCTACTAATTGTTTGATATTAACTGACGTTGTTGTCGCGGGATATTCACGGCAGACGTTACCAGGGGTAACTTAGATTTGGGCGAATCGACTCTGGTGTTTGGGAGAGGGTTTAGCTCTGAGGAAATCATATCAACTAGTGATCTAGGGTTCCTGGCTGCAATGTCGCCGAAACTCCAATCTAGGGTTACAAACTCGAATCCTTCTCTCTATCTCGAACTCAAAAAGCCTAGTCTCTTTGCTCTAGAAGCCGGTTTATATAATACCCGGCTTCCTAGTTTTCCATACAAGGTATTTCCAGAATCCTACTCGGGAGCCGCACATAACCCTAAATTCCCTACCGTGACCCTCAAGGTCCGAGTTACAAGGTCCGCGCTCCCTTTTAGGTCTTCTAGAACTTCCTTTCTCTTGGGCCGGGTCTTGTGCAATCTCCCCCTGACCGGATCTCGCCCAGGCATGGGCCTACCGGGTTATCATCCCCCCAACAGTAGTCCCCAGAATAGCTTGGGCATCTTGGATCCAACCATGAAGCGCACGTTATTCCCTGCAAAACAACAAACATTCATATGCTCAACATAACGGGTTAGATTGCTTTTAACTATAGCCAGGCCTGCTCCTTTGGCGGTCCATATAATAACCCAATTTCCATTTGAGCTGGGTATCGCACCTCGGATCACATTCCCAGAGGCACATCCTATAACCCGGCTCTCATCTTCTCCACTTAGCCAGTCCGAGTAACAGTTCTCAAGTCCGGATCATCAGGCGGGCTTAACTGACTCGGCCATTCCGCCATAACTCCCGAAATCCTTATCCCATAGATTACGGACTGGATCTTATCTTTCCGAAAATTACTAAACTTACCGTTGGGCCCCTAGGGTTTCCCTGCGCCTATAAATAGGCCCCGGGGGAAACCCTAAAATCCAAACGCCAAACTCTTTCTTCTTCCTCCCGCTCACCGCTTGCGCCCAAACGCCCAAGGTCAAACGCCCGCAACCGGACCCGCACGCGCCGTCGACCCCGACCGCAAACCGCCGCTCCACGTCGTCATCTTGCGCCGCCGCCGCGCCACCGTGCCCGCATCTCCACGCACGCCGGATTCCATCTCGAGGACCTCGCCGCGCCATTGGAACCAAGCCCAGCTCGAACCCGGACGCCCGGCCGCCCGTGTGCCGCCGTCACCTCCAAAGACCGTGCCGCCGCTGCCGCGCACCCGAGCCTCACTCCGCTGCCGTTCTGGTAAGCACTTTTTAGATCTAGTTGGTAGATCCATTTCTCCAATCCTTAGCTTGATGTTCATTGTGCGCATAGCCTCTATTCCCTTTCCCTAGCTTTATTCTTTTTTTTCAATTTCTTCTAGATCCATTTCCATGGCTCCCAAAGTTGGTGCCAAGCCCAATGGAAAAAACCCGGCCTTGAAGCAGAAACCGGGTCAGTCGATCTCAGCCAACTGGGCTAGGTCGACTGTCACCAAGGCGAAACTTGAGGAACTGGCCGAGTCTGGGGTTCTTCCCGCAGAGTCGGAAATCTCCTGGAGAGCGACAGGGGAAGAGACCCTTCCTTCACCCGGCCCAGGTGAAGTTGTCATCTTTCTGGAACACGTGATCCGGGGTTTCCGCCCCCGGGTCACCCCTTTTTCCGTGAAATCCTCCATCACTGTAAACTCCGAATTTTTGACATCGGCCCTAACTTGATTTTGAATATCTGCCACTTTATCGTTCTTTGTGAGGCCTATCTGTGCATTGCCCCCAACCTTACCCTGTTTTTGGAACTCTTCCAATGCAAGCCATGCCGGGAGAGCATGGACGGACCCCTCCTCGTCTGTGGGGGTGTCCATTCAGAGACGTAAAAACTCTCTGATGCCGACTCTCAGCCTTCACAGTCACGTGAAGCACTAGCAGAAGACATTCTTTTACTGCCAAGATACATCCACACCCGGCGAAAAGCCTTTGCCGGGTTTCTCCGCTGAGACCCTCTCGCTTAGCGACAACCTTAGCTCCTTTGCGCCAGATGCCGTTAGACAATCTATCCAACCTCTCCTCCACAAGCTAGCCGTTCTTGCAGCCCATGGTCTTTGCGGGCTAAACTTAATTAAAACCTGGGTTAGCTGTAGAATCCATCCAAATAGCATCCGCTCCAAACTCATCTGCGAGTATTTGGGTCACTTAACCAACTTTCTCCGATACTCGGAGAAGTCATACCCGGCAGCGGATATCAATAGGACCATGAAGAACTTTTTGGCCGAGAAAGTAGACGTCATCAAGAGTATCTCCGGACTCAGCCCTTTTACTCATGCAAACCCGGATCCTCCAGTAAGAACCGGCTAACACCTTTTATTCCGACTATTTTTTGAAATGCACTCCTATTAACATTTAACTTGGATGCTTTTTACCCAGGAAAACGACGAGTTTTGAAAGATCGTTACCCCGCACCTTCTGAAAACTCGGAAGAAGAAGAAGAACCGAGTGATAGCGAGGAAGGTAATCCCGGGTTACCATGCTAATGCTTTGTTAATCCATTAGATCGGAAATTTTCGTTTACCAATAACATGCTATAACTTACCAGCACCGGCTGACAAGGATGGCTCTCAATCGGAGGAGAGTGAGGCTGAGCCCCAGGCCGAGTTAGGCCAAAAGAGGAAACCCAGGGGGGTCACGTTCAAGGCGCCGTACTCCTCCATGACCACAGAACCATATTCGTACGCCGGTATGTGCAAGCTTAACAAATATCTAACCATTGTATCATCTCTGAAGGATGTATCTCCTCCGCCCAAGCGACGGTGACCCGGAATTCTCTGAGTGACGAACCCCTTAATCCCGGGGATCCCTCAATCGCCCGTTCGCAGAGCCGGTACTCATTCCACTCATTCTGATTGTACTCCTCAAAAATTCCCATCTCCAAATCATCCTTTAGCCGGAACAATCCGAGTCTCACTTTCTGAATCTCTGTCAGTGTCTTCCGGGTCTAGCAATGAGTTGCCTAGCGATTTTGTCGTGAATACCGGGTAACTTTCATAACTTATCCATATCCCTATACTTTGCATGCTTTTCCTCTATGGCACACTAGCTCTTTGTTTTTCCTTTCTCAGAGCCCGGGTCACCCTTAGCGATCCGGTGGACACTCCTGTTGATGACCCCATGAATGAAGACTCGGTGAGCGCTGCCAACCCCCCACCCCCTGAAGAGCAAGAGCCGACTGACGCCACCAGCCCCAGAAACGGGTCTCCTCCTCACATGGCCCAGCCGGATGATCCTAAGGTCGTGTATATGGGGACCCAGAAGGGTGCTGCCGCCCCAAACACCGCTACCGCCAGATATGACCCGGAAGAGATAAAGGCGGCAGCCCAGCCCACTGTCCATGGCGCTAGTTCTTCTAGGTCGGCTCTCGGCAGCCAGAAGGTAAAAGAGCTTCTGGAGGAGTACCGGTCTTTGAAGACCACTGAGGAAGAGATAATCGAGTCTCTGGTGGCTGATCACCAGGTTAGCCTTACCAACATTACCGATACGCTTATCCTAGTCCCCAAGTTCCGGGTGTTCTGCATGTAGTCACTCGGTACTCACGAATATACCGACTAACACTTATCTGTCAACTTCAGGCTTATATTGCTCACACTGATGAACTGTTGGCTAAAACTCTGAGAAGAGCTGGAAGCTAGCTACAAGGATCTCACTAAGAGGCTTAAAACACAGAAGAAGAAACTCCGGGCTACTGATGAGCTTGTCAAGGAACAGTCGGCCTTCATTGGGAGCATTTTTTATTCCCTCATTGGTAAGTCTAGGTTCTGTTTGCCGATTCACGTTATCCGGATTTTCCTACCCAGCCATGTTTTTAACTCGGTATCCGGGTATCTTTTTATTCCGCAGGTCCGACTGATGTTGCAAATGTGAAGGATGACCATCACCGGCTCAGAATACTGAAAACTGTCATCCGGCAATTCTCGGCGGGCACTAAGTGGACTCTAGAGACTTTGAAGCGGTCGGGTGATTACCCGTGCGTTACCAAAATGCTCGAGGCATACTCGACTGTCCCTTCTTGGATTGAGACCTGGAAATGCTCAGCCTGCCGAGTTGGAGTGACACGTGCTCTTGCGCTGGTGAAGGCCTATTACCCCAAGATCGAGCCATCAATGCTTGTGAGCGGGTTTCCCGAGCTGAAAGTTGATGGCTGCAAGTTCTCGGGGAAAGACCTCAAGGCTATCAATGTACAGATCCTCCACTCGGCCAGCCTAATCGCCGATACACTTGACGTGGGCAAGCTCACTCCTGCCTATGATGATGAAGACCAGCCTGTGCCCATTGAAGACCCGGAGCCTTTTGATATCCTGACCCGTTTCAAGGCGGAACTTGCGAAGAAGAAGGCTGCAGCGGGTCCCAGTGCTATGCCATCTTCCACGACTCCGGTTGTCCGTCCTCCATCACGCGCTGTTTTCGGTGGTGACCCGGACGCTGAGAAGGAGAAAGAGACGGATGAGCAGGATGAAGACCCGGCTGCCAAGACCACGCCCGCTGACTCGGCTGAAGAAGCCAAGTGAAGTTATTATCTTGTTACCTGCAAACATTTATTCGGCCAACAGGCATTGTAATATGCCTTTCAAACTTGTTTATTTGATAGTGCGACTGTGCACTTTTGGTACTACTCTCTTTGGTTTGTAATACGCTTAAACTCTCGTGGTTTTGATGGCCCTTCTGGTCATCCATTTGATATGCACTTTTGGACCTTATGTTTGCATATCTTTGCTTTTTGTATACTTTTCTTTGCGATGGATACCGAGTCTTGATTGTGGGACGGTAAAGATTTTCTTCCAAGTCCCCAAGACCCGGACTTTGGGTTGAGGGTTTTTTTGGCTTGGGAAACTTTGCTTCTTAAGTCCCCAAGACCCGAACACCCGGGTTTTGGGTCTTGGGATCCTTGGCTTAGAATTTTTTTCGCTCTCTCAAGTCCCCAAGTCCCTGAGACCCGGATTTGGGTTCTGGGAGTTGATGGATTTAAGAAAACCTTTTACCTTCTCCAAGTCCTCAACCATACCACTATCTTTTATATACTTTGAAGTTTATGCTTAATATGTTATGAATTTCCGGTTGTTGCCTTTATGCTGCATAACTTATGGTTTGGATGACCCTTTTGACCCTCTTTGTTGTAAGCCGACTTTCGCGTGGATACTCAATGTTGCTATACTCCTCAGGCAAGTCCCCATGGGCATCATGACTGATTGAATTTATAGGCTAGCAAAACATGCCACTTTGTTGCGAGTCACATCAAGCTTAAAGAAGAAAGGCCAAGAAAAGTTTGGCTCTATTGTCCAGGTTATGAGATTGCCACTGTACTTATTGCAAGTAATCAGCCCTCATACCTTAATGGCATCGTGGCGGGTCTGAGTTTGTAACTGTGCTATTCAAGCAATCAGCCCCCCAAGACCTAGGTATATACCATGCAATAGTAGGCTTTACAGATAACTTAAAGAAAAGCAAAATGTGTGTAAACTCAAAACTATATTTCTTGCAATTGGGTAATTATAATTAACTAAACGTAATATACTTACCTGATATAAATCATGATCAAACATAGAAAAGTATGCAAAGGACCAACAAAAATACAGGAAACACAGGAACTATAATGACTTAACCATCTCTTTATTGATATGAAAAGGTTAGGTCAGCAGGCCGCCTCATTAAAAACCCTCCAGTCCCCTTAGGTACCCTGGATAGGAAAAGAGTGCGTCTGAAACCTGCTGTCTGTTACATCGTGCAATACAACTTGCAAACCGAGTCCATGCTAAGTGTAGTAGGGACGCAGCTGAGCCACATTCCATGGTCTTTCTCGCTCTTGCATAGATGAAGTGGTATGGGCAGTGTCATTGACAGTATCCGACTCTTCCCTTGCATCTATCAAGTAGTATGATCCATTGTGCAGATTCCGGCTTATGATGAACGGGCCCTCCCATGGGGAGATAGCTTGTGCTTTCCTTCCTTAGATTGTACTAAGCGCAACACTAGGTCTCCTTCCTGGAAAACACGGGTTTTGACTCGGCGACTGTGATACCGCCTCAAGTCCTGCTGATATATAGCTGATCGATCCAAAGCTTGCTCCCTGTGCTCTTCTAACATGTCCACGGCGTCTTGCCGGGTCTTCTCGTTCTCCACCTCCACGTAAGCCGCCACGCGGGGCGAGTCATGGATAATATCACTCGGAAGGACTTCCTCTGCACCATAAACCATAAAAAACGAGGTCATCTGAGTAGATCTATTAGGTGTGGTGTTAATTCCCCAAACCACAGAAGGTAACTTCTCCACCCAAGCTCCAGCAGCTCGGAGACACGGGACTCATAATCGTGGTTTCAATCCCCGAAGTAACTCCTGGTTTGCTCTCTCCACCTGCTCATTGGCTTGTGGATGAGCCACAGAGGCCACATCAAGCCGGATACCATTTTTTCCACAAAACTTCTCCATCTCTCCTAAGGACATGTTGGTTCCATTGTCTGTGATTATGCTATGGGGGTATCCAAATCGCTGTATAATCTTCTTCAAGAACTTCACAGCTGTGGCCGCCTCACAATTTGTAACAGGCATGACCTCAACCCATTTTGTAAACTTATCAATAGCCACCAGCAGATGGGTCTTTTTTGCATGGATACATGTGGAAAGGACCTACCATATCCATACCCCAAACAGCGAACGGCCAAGTCAAGGGGATCATTCGTAACTCCATAGCCGGCACATGTGTTTGCCACGCATACCTTTGACATCCATCGCATCTTGCCACCAAGCGTTCTGCATCTGCTATAGTCGTGAGCGAAAAGAACCCGTGCCGGTATGCCTTAGCCACAAGAGATCTCGTGGAGGCATGATGTCCACAATCGCCTTCATGAATCTCCTTCAATATTTGACGGCCTTCTTCTGGGGCTACACAGCGTAGAAAGACACCTGCGGCGCTTCTCTTATAAAGCTCTCCGCTAATGATAGAATAACCCTTTGCTCGTCTCAAGATTTGCCGGGCTAAAACCTCCTATTGTGGTAACTCGCCCCATAGCAGAAACGCTAGGAACGGCTCTGCCCACTCTGGGATAGCACGCTCCGCGGCCACAAAGTCCAAATTCGGGTCTTGACTACCTGCATCTTCCTCTGACTCGGTTTTGATGGAAGGTCTTCACAACTCGTCCAAGAAGACATTGGGCGGAACCGGCTCACGGCGAGAACCAAGTCTTGAGAGTGCGTCTGCGGCCTCGTTCTTTCGCCGATCAATGTGCTCCACCTGATACCCGGAAAAAGACCCGGCTACCCTGTCCACCTCTCTGCGATATGCTGCCATTGTTGCATCCTTTCTGTCCCATATTCCTGAGACCTGCTGTACCACGAGATCCGAGTCTCCGTAGCACCTTATCCGCTTGATGTTCATCTCTTTTGCTATTCTTAGTCCATGCAACAGAGCCTCATACTCGGCTACGTTGTTGGAGCAATCGAAGTGAATCTCTAATAGGTAACTAAACTTATCTCCTTTTAGCGACGTGAGCACAACACCGGCTCCGGATCCTTCATATTGCTTGGAACCATCAAAATGCATCACCCAGGATTCTGAACTTGGCACCACTAAGGGCATGCTTGTTTGGGTCTAGTCATTAACGAAGTCAACCAGAGCTTGAGATTTGATCGCAGAACGGGGCTCATAGTTGATGTGGTAGTCACCCATCTCGATGGCCCACTTGGCCACCCTGCTTGTTGCGTCTGAATTTCTTATGATAACTGCCATTGGAATTGAACTTACCACCGTAATAGGGTGTTCCTGAAAGTATCCCAAAAACTAGCTTTTGCCAGTGAGGGTATCGCTGCTTTGCTTCTGATAGGACCTCGCTTACGTAATAAACCGGCCGCTGCACCGGGTGATCCTTTCCATCCTCCTTGCGCTAAACCACAACCACTGCGCTAACTGCCCGAGGCCCGGCCACAACATATAGCAGCATGGGCTCCTTGGGACCCGGCACAGCTAAAACCGACGCCTCAGATAACTGCTTTTTTAGGGCCTCAAACGCCTCAAACGCCTCTTGGTCCCATACGAACTTGTTTGTTTTCTTCAAGAGTCGGTATAGGGGTATCGCTTTTTGTCCGAGCCGAGATATAAACCGGCTTAACGCTGCCACGCATCCCGTAAGCTTCTGAACATATTTCAGCTCTTCCGGCTTTTTCAAGCACTGGATGGCTTTGATCTTTTCCGGGTTAGCCTCAATCCCCCGCTCGGAAACGATGAAACTGAGTAACTTCCCCGCAGGAACCCCAAACACGCACTTTGTTGGGTTGAGCTTCATCTGGTATCTCCTCAGGTTCTTGAATGTTTCTTTCAGGTCATCAATGAATGTTTCTGCCTTCCTTGTTTTGATCACCACATCATCAACATAAGCGTGGACATTGCGTCCAATCTGATCCTCGAAGCACTTCTGAATACACCGTTGGTATGTTGCACCTGCATTTTTCAATCCAAAGGTCATAGTTTAATAGCAAAAGGCCCCAAAAGGGGTTATGAATGACGTTTTCTCCCAATCTTCCCTTTTTAGTTTTATCTAGTGATACCCGGAATAAGCATCCAGGAAGCATAATAAGTCACTTCCCGCGACCGCGTCTATGATCTAATCTATCCTTGGAAGGGAAAATGGATCCTTTGGGCAATGCTTATTGAGACACGTATAATCTATGCACATTCTCCACTCATTGTTCTTTTTCAACACTAAAACCGGGTTTGCCAACCAGTCCGGGTGAAAGACCTCCATGATAAAGCCGGCTGCTAGGAGCCGATCTATCTCTGCCCCTATAGCCTTTCTCCTTTCCTCGTTCATCTTTCTCAGGCCCTGCTTCACTGGCCGAGACTTGGGATCAACATGCAAACTGTGTTCAGCGAGCTCAGTCGGGATACCCGGCATGTCATTAGGCGTCCAGGCGAACACATCCTGATTCTCGCAAATAAACTTTATGAGTGCCTCTTCCTCCTTATTGCCCAGGTTAGAACCTATAGCAAATTGTTTGGAAGAGTCGCCCTCAATAAAAGCCACCATCTTCGTGTCTTGGGCTGCTTTAAACTTGGCTCTCTCGTCGTCCGTGTTTGGTTTCTTCAAAGCTGTTCGATCTTCCGGGTCTACCTGAGACCGGTAATACCTGAGTTTTTCCTTCGCACAAGCCTGTTCTGCAAGTTCCGTATCTCCCTCATCGCACTCTGCTGCCACAGCCCTGTTCCCATGTATAGTGATGGTTTGTTTAGGACCCGGTATTTTTAGCTGTAGGTACACATAACACGGCCTAGCCATGAATTTTGCGTAAGCCGGCCTTCCTAACAATGCATGATAAGGACTATGCAACTTCACCACCTCGAATGTGAGCCACTCTACTATGTAATTGTCCTTTGATTCTCCAAAAGCGACCTCTAGTGTAATCTTTCCCTCAGGACAGGTCGAATGTCCTGGCACAATTCTGTGGAAAACTGTGGAACTTTTCTGCAATTGAGACTCCTTGAGCCCCATACGTAAAAAGGTTTCCCAGTATAGGATATTGATGCTACTCCCACCGTCCATCAAAACTTTCTTCAGTTCGTAGCCATTGACCTGTGGCGCTACCACCAAAGCTAACACACCCGGATGATCTATTGCTTCCGGGTGATCTCTCCTGCTCCATATTACCTCTTGATCTGACCATCTCAGGTACCTTGGGACACCCGAGGAAACCGAGTTTACCGCTCTCTTGAGCACCTTTCTTTCCCTTTTGGAGGTTCCCATGGTGTGAACATGGTATTGCCCTAACTGCTTTGGATTAGCTTGAAAGCCACCAGCACCACCCTGGTTGTTACCTGGATTGCCGCCTCCTGCGTTGCCTGCGCGGGGGGGGGGGGGGGGTCCGTTGCCCGGGTTTCCACCCAGACCCGGCCCTCCTCCCCGGCATGCACCTCGCAGGGCCTTCGGTATCTCCTCGTTTTTCCATCTCTGTAAGTCCACGCACTGCTCCAATGAATGATTAGCCGGCTTGCCATTTCTACTATGACGCGGGCAAGGCATCCTGAAGGCTTCTATGTGGTTAGCCGGCCGTGGTGGTCCTTGATAATTGCCTCCTCCGTTGAAGTTTCCTCCGTTGAAGTTTCCATCTACCCTAGGCCTTGGGAACCTGGCCTCGGTATTGGCGACTAACTCGGAGTTTCCCTCGTACGGATGTTTATGCTGGTTGTTTCCGTTACCACCTCCATTGTTACCCGGCGTGGCACTGTTGCCGGGTTTTCCATTACTGTTCACGTTAGCCTTTCCTTTTCTTTTCCTCGATGTCCTCTTCCGTGGTGTCAGTGGAGGCATGCTTGTTGCATGCATCCATTAACTCCCCCATAGTGATTTCCGACACATGCCTACTAGATTTCATGCACACCAATTTTTGCACCAAAGGCGTGTATCTGCATGTCTTTGCCATAGCTTGTATTGCGTCTTTCGGTTGAATATCTGTGGAAGAATGAAGTATCTCCATAACCCGGCGTACCCAGCTGCGTGTCGATTCTCCTTTTCTTTGGATACACCTGTCCAAGTCGTCGACTGTATATAGTTTTCTGCATGTTCCATGAAAATGTTTGATGAAAGCCGATTTTAACTCACTCCACGAATTGATGGATTTTTCAGGCAGATTGTTAAACCATAATTTTACTGCTCCTTCATACATCATAAGGTACATAAACTTGGCTTGGATTTTTTCTGAGGCATTGCGAATAGACATAGCCATCTCATAACTGCTCAACCAAGTCTCAGGATCCATGGTTGGCTCATAATTGACAACTTTACCCGGTTCCTTAAATTTATCCGGGTATGGCTCAGCTCTGATGGCATCTGACAGGCACTTGGTCCCGGCTAAGTTTGTCAGTGCCGGCCTTGCGCGTGAGACATGAGATTCGGCGGGCGCTGCAGGAGGTACATCACCTGTTGGCCCTCGCACCGCAGACCCGGCCATACGCCTCGCCCGAGAACTGTCGACAATTGCTTGCGCCGCTGGCCTGTGAGGAGGAGTCGGCATTTGCTGCTGCTCTGCCCTCCGTCGCGCTGAGCTTGACTGTATATTCCTCGTATTTTTGGGCTGCCGGCTGACATACGGCGTCCCGTGTAAACCACTCCTGTTATCGGGGTAATTAACCTGCTGAGCCACCGCGGTCCGCAACATCTCTATAGCTCGCCGGGTATCAACCGCTTGGGGCGATTCTCCCAATGGAATACGGTCGAGCGCCAGAGTCGCAGCGTACACGTTATCCATGGGATTATTTAAGTGACCCGGTGGGGTGTGAAATCGTGGCGGTGGTGGCGCAGCATTGCCTCCAGGGGTCCCAGCGGGTAACGCGGGTAACCCGGCTGGTACGTTGGCCGGTTGTCCCCCAAGCGTCGCTCCTTGTTACCCGGTTCCCTGATTCACAGCCGGGATTGGCTGATCTTGGGGTGTAATAAACAACGTGGCCGGCTGTAGATTCCCCCTGCCACCGGTAGCCTCGTCTGATGCCTCTGAATATATATATCCTAGTTGTTTGAGCCTGAATACGATCCTCCAATTCTTCCAACTCACGCTGGCGTGCGGCCATCCCTTGCCTCTCAGCTTCTACTTCCCTCCTTTGTTGTTCCAACGCCCGGTGAGCCACATCTAGGTCTCTGGCACGCGTCGCTGCGTTTTCTGGCGTTATCACTGTTGCCAACACTGTGGGATCCAAAATCAGGTTATTGTTGAACAGAGCCGGGTTTTGTGGGTGTGAAGTTCCTGCCTCTCCTACTATGTTTTCCATGAATCCGAACGTGTTTCTGAGATGGGAATTTTCCCCTGTCTCGCTGGTAACCGAAGCCGGCTCACCATCAACCCGTGCTATAACCAGGTTTCCGTTAGCCGGTGTTAGTTGCTGGGCCAGCGCTTGCGCCGCACCAGTCGCGGCTGCCGACACATAACCCTGATTAAGATTTATTGCAGGGGCTGTGTAGACCGCGACTCGGCGCGCAATGCCTGGTGAAGACTCGCACTCTTCCTCTTCATCGCTATCTTCTTCATACCGATCTTCGAGCAGATGCAAGATAGATTCGGTATCGTCTTCTTCAATACCTCGGCCACGCGGGATCCATACCGGCTCCTCCGGCTGTTCACTCTTCGCGGTAGGTTCCTTCTCCGGCTCTGCTGTCCCGACCGATACTTTCCCGTCCGATTGAACACAGGTATCGTCCCCTGACACAGAATCATATTCATTATGGTCAGAAACAAAACCAGATGCACGTACCATACAGACAAAGACGTTGACCCGGCCGATCGTGATAACAGATCCGGTTTCCAGGTGATCCGACTCTGGCCCCCATCCAAAGTCGTCTACGATCTTCTCTCCTTCGGGGTTGGTGATGATCTCGCCGATGACGAGGTTCTTCATGCTTTCCCGAGCTTCTCCCATGACGTAAACACCTTTGGACGTTGGCTCCACGGTGGGCGCCAACTGTCGCGGGATATTCACGGCAGACGTTACCAGGGGTAACTTAGATTGGGGCGAATCGACTCTGGTGTTTGGGAGAGGGTTTAGCTCTGAGAAAATCATATCAACTAGTGATCTAGGGTTCCTGGCTGCAATGTCACCAAAACTCCAATCTAGGGTTACAAACTCGAATCCTTCTCTCTCTCTCGAACTCAAAAAGCCTGGTCTCTTTGCTCTA
Source organism: Alopecurus myosuroides (assembly GCA_028641055.1). Taxonomy (NCBI): domain Eukaryota; kingdom Viridiplantae; phylum Streptophyta; class Magnoliopsida; order Poales; family Poaceae; genus Alopecurus; species Alopecurus myosuroides. The sequence goes on along the minus strand of CM054057.1, from coordinate 478,274,614 downwards.
GAAACCGGTTTATATAATACCCGGCTTCCTAGCTTTCCATACAAGGTATTTCCAGAATCCTACTCGGGATCCGCACATAACCCTAAATTCCCTACCGTGACCCTCAAGGTACGAGTTACAAGGTCCGCGCTCCCTTTTAGGTCTTCTAGAACTTCCTTTCTCTTGGGATGGGTCTTGTGCAATCTCCCCCTGGCTGGATCTCGCCCAGGCATGGGCCTACCGGGTTATCATCCCCCCAACAGTTGTTGTGTTGGAAATGCCTGAAGATGATAATATGTCTATTATTCTTGGGAGACCTTTCCTTAACACTGCAGGGGCTGTTGTTGATTGCAAACAAGGAAAAGTAACTTTTAATGTTAATGATAAAGAGCATATTGTTTATTTTCCCAAGGAGATTGATAGAAGATATGGTTTAAATTCAATTGAAAATATTGAGACCATTAAGATTGGAGAATTTTATTGTCCCATTCCAGTACCACCAAAAGAATATGAAATTATTATGATTGAGACTATGTCTATCAAGGTTGAGGTAACATAATTATTTAGTGATTAGCAAAGTTTTGCTTCATATGAAAATTGTTCTGGTAACAAGATTTGATCACCCTTGTTAACAAAATGATTTTTAATGAAGAGCACAATGTTTTCACTATGTTTTCAACTTCCCCATTATGTTTTCACCGTGTTTACTTCTGTTATCACATTGCTACTTGAGTACAATCATGTTTTCCATCATCCATATTCATGTTTTCGTCATATTTTCACCCTGATTACTATGGTTATGCATGTTTTCACCACCATACTTTTGTTTTCACCACTACCACCTTTGTTTTCTTTGGATATTTTAATATTAGAGTTTCATAGAACCTCTGTAGTTCTGGTTTTGGTTTTGTTTTCCACCTTTTCACTTTCGGTTTTCTGGTTTTTATTAATTATTAAAATTCTGGACATACCTCAAAAATAAAGTTTCTCGAAAAATCCAGAAAAATTATAATAATTTTTTACGTCAAAAATGAGGCAGAGAGCCACCTGAGAGGCCCCAAGGGGACCCACCAGTCAGGCACACCATGGGGTGGCGCGGCTAGACCCCTGGTGGCGCAAGCACATGGTGTGGGCCCCCTGCCCCCCACTAACTCTCTCCCTTCCCAAAGTTCCCGCTCTCACCTCCCAAACTCAACACATTTCCCGGAACCCGAGTTCTTGCTGTTCTTCCTCGAGATTTTTCGATCTCTTTGCTCAGCCCATCATTTTTGCTGAAATTTGGTGCATTTGCTCTCCGGTATGTGACTCCTTCGATTATCCAAGTAGAATTTTGTTTAGTAGAGTATTTCTTGAGTATTTTGGTACTATAGGTGACAGCTTATGTGAGTTTGCATGCTTGATTTGAGTAGATATAATGTAGTTTTGATTCATGTTTATCTATCCTATAAGTCCCTATGGTAGTTTCCACCTTATAGTTGCTTGAAATTAATTTTTGTGATGATTCTTGAAAAATTTCCGATATGGATAGTAATAATTTTGGAGAGATGTTTAGGAGTGATGCTCCTAGGAGGACAAGTCCCTCACGCTCATCCACTTTAGTGAGGCCATCGTATAATGAAGACCTTATTGCACCTAGTATTGACGATGCGGGAGGTGTTGGTATCGCTAATCGCTCTAGCTTTCCTTCTATTACATTTCTAAGAAGTGCAGGTCTATTAGATGACTTTCTAATGCTTATTGAAAGATTTGGTCTAACCAACTATATGGAGGATGAAAGCCTTCAGTATGCCGCTCTCACAAAAACTTTTGTTGAGAGTTTTAAATTTTAGAACACACATTTTGGTCCATCTGTTGCCTTCAAGTTATATAGTAGTTATTTTTCTTTGCCCTTGGAGACTTTTTTCCCATTGTAGGTATCAACGCTACCGAGACATCGTGCAGGATTCAGAATAAACCCGCGGATCTTATGGCGTGTTACCGAGAAATCACCAATGATGATGGTCCCTCATCCCAGCGTGGGAAGATAAGGAACACACATTTTACTTACTATATTGCTACTAGTATCCTTGGTAGGGAGAACACTAGCAACATTTCTGGTTATCACCTTGCTTTCATTGATGTTGCGCTTAACCGTAGCAGGAAGTACAACCTTGGTGCACCTGTTGCACGCCGCCTTGCTGCTAAGGGTCCTATTTTTTGGGGCATTATTGCTAGACATATAGCAACTGCTCTAGAATTTTCTATTGCTCCTGATGATGAATTGATTGCTCCTTATAGACTCAACCTTGCTGCCATGAAGTCTCATCAGTTTGTCACTGCTAACTCTACTGTTGATCTCTTAGTATATATAGTTTTATATATGGATGGAGAGGAGCGGAAAGTTATTTTGCCGCAGCCTGTTTTGTTTAAGATTGACTGGTCACAATGGTCGCGCTCCAAGGAGGAGGTAGACGAGGATCTGAGCACTACGGAGTTTTACAGGCAGCAGGAGAGGTAAGACGCGCCTCCCGAGGACCACAACACGCAGTACACCGGCGTGTCCTCGAGCATATATCATGTTCGGTCGGTTCTTTGTATATCCATGTTTTCGTTTCTTTCGTTTGTTTTCGTTTTCTTTCGCTTCTTGAATTTCTCTTTGTTTTTATTGTTTTGTTCTTGTTTTCCAAAACACAAAAAGACCAAAAATATTTTTGTTGTTTCTCTTTGTTTGGTTTGCTTTCCTTTCTTGTTTCGGTTTAGTATTCAAAAATCCAAAAATATTTTCTTTGTTTGCTTGCTTCTTTCTGTTCTTGTTTTAATTCGAAAACCCAAAAATATTTGTTATTCTTCTTTGGTTTTGTAAAGTTTTTTGCAGAGTTCACCGGACTTTTGTGTCTCCATCGGAGCTTGATTATCATTCTATATTATTCAATCCACAAGTGAAGACCAGTAATGACGATTTACGACAATCCGAGTTGTGGTGAGAGGCTGGTATGAACTCTATTTGTTTTATTTTTGTACATATACTCATTGTGTGAAGATGCTTAGTCCGTTCATGTAAGGTGTATGTTATTTGATTGATGCTTAGTAGTTCGTGCTCTCACGTGTTAGTTCCAACTTACTAATATAAGATAGCATGTCGTATGAATGTTTGCTTGCATTGTTTTATTCATAGAAGGGTATGACATTGTGGTATCTCCCTCAGATTGCTTCGCTTGATTTGACTTGGCACATGCTCACACATGCTATGACTGAAAAAAAAGTCACTTAAGCCTCGATGATTTATTTTGCCTCAGAGTATTTGTATCATTTTTATGCCCCTGTTAATTTTGTTTTATCACAAGCATGATTATGACAGTTGTTGCTCTCTTGATTGTCGCTCCCCGTCTATTGCTAGCCTCCACATGTACTGAGCATGAGCTCCACTCGTGCATCCAACTCCCCAAAACCAAAGTTTTCCAAATGTGTCCACCATACCTACCTATATATGAGGTATTTAACTGCCACTCAAGGTAAATTTCTCGTGTGCTACCTTTAAAACCTGCTAAAAATTATTCATGTTTTGTGCCCCTGTTTTAGCTCATGAAGCCGTAAATAGAGAATCTTTATCTCACTTGTTGATTGGATTTCACACCCGGGACTAGTGGCTTCATCCTCTTATCCAAATGATAGAAGAGCCGCCAGCGGGGTGCCCAGCCCCAAATTAATACAACAAATTCTCTTCACTAATTTTGCCCCTGATTTATGAGCCAAAGCATAATTGTGTAAACAAAAGAGAAAGAGGGGTGACCTTCTACCCAGATGCGTCCTTCTATGGAAGCTGCTCTTGTGAAGTCTAGTTGGCTTGTGACATACTGAATTGTCTATTTACCATTCGTTGACATAAGCATACACCTTTCTTAAAAATGTTTTCAATACCTCTATTTAATAAAATAAAAGCACTATCACATGAGTTAATCCCTGCTTCCCTCTGCGAAGGGCCTTTCTTTTATTTTTATGTTGAGTCTTCACCTTCTCGCTATGCACCTTCTTGAGAGCATGCCTGCTATTATTAGTGTAATGTGTTTGTCCCAAAACACGGTTGATAGTGGTATAACTTTGATGCATGTATCTTTGATATCTGTATTTCTAGTCTTCATTTGAACTTCAGAGGTGCCCTGGAATTTATGTTTTGTTCCACTATTAAGGTCAAGAGAGTACACTTTATCATACCCTATTATGAGCATTGCAATCCTGTAGATTGAAATACTTCATGTTGTCTATTATTAGTTTGTTGGCATCTCTTCATGGTTTGCATAACTGTTGGGTGACTTTTATTTTCCATATGTCTTATTATGAATTGCCTCAACACTTGATCATGTAGTGAGTATATTTACATCATATGAAACAAATGTGTTCGTAAAAGTCTTTTATCGCACTCAGTTGTCACTGAATTTCTTGAGGACAAGCAATAAGCTAAGCTTGGGGGGAATTGATACGTACAAAACGTATATCATTTTCCGAACACTTTTCTTATTGTTTTCCTCTAATCTTATGGGTTTTGGATACCACTAACATGGACTAACATTGTTTTCAGAAGAATTACCTTGGTGTCTCATTTTTTGTGCAGAAAAATCAACTTTCGGGAAAATGCCCAGAAAAGATCCCTTTAGTGCTAAAACACCAGAAGACCCCGTGAGCCAGAAGGGGGCCAGGAGAGGAGCCAAGAGGGGGCCACACCACCCCTCGGCGCCCCCCTTGGCCGTGCCGTCTGGTGGTGTGGGCCACTCCATCACCCCCTTGGACTCCCCTTTCGACTACATATGCCCCATAAACCTAAAATGCAAGGGGGTTCGTCATATTCCACAAAAACACAACAGAGCGCCACCGCCACCCTAAACCTCGATTCGGGGATCAGAAGTTCCTGTTCTGGCGCCCTACCGGGACGGGGATTCGAAGGAGATCATCGCCATCGACACTGCCACCTCTTCTCCATCAATCATCCATGATTCCCCCGTCCATGTGTGATTAAACACCGCTGTAGGCTGAGAGGGTGGAAGGGATTGGATGAGATCGATCATGTAATAATGTCAAATTGTTAGGGCATAGCGGCTAGTATCCATTGTTAATGTTTTCTACCATTGTTGCAACTTATTATGCTTATTGCTTGTCACTAGGGCCCGACTGCCATGATCTCAAATCTGAACATGTTATTGTTTCATGAGTATAATTATGTCTTGATCATATCTGCAAGTTGTTTTACACATGTCATTGTCCGGAACCCGAGGCCCCAAAGTGACAGAAATTGGGACAACTGGAGGGGATGGTTGTGATGTGAGGATCACGTGTGTTCATAGAGTGTTAATGCTTTTCTCCGGTGCTTTATTAAAAGGAGCATCTTAATTATCAGTAGTTTCCCTAGAGGTCCCGCTGCCATGGGCTGGTAGGACAAAAGATGTTGTGCAAGTTTCTCATTGCGAGCACGTATGACTATATTGGAACACGTGCCTATGGTTTGCCTAAATGTTTGATACTTTATTATTATTATCTGCTATGCCCATGTTAGATTATTACATTACCTATGTTATCCATGCAACGCCCGTCCATCCATTCCCTCTATGCCTACGGTACTTCCCATACTGCTGTTTTCCGCGATTCCAACTGTTGTTACTATTTTACTACTACTGTTATTTTGTTTCTACTGCTGCTATAAAACTGTTACCACTGTTAAATTGTTGCGAGCAAATCTACTTTCAGGTGCACCTGAATTGACAACTCAGTTGTTAAGGATAATAAATATTATTTGGCTCCCCTTGTGTCGAATCAATAAATTTGGGTTTACTTCCCTCAAAAACTATTGTGATCCCCTATACTTGTGGGTCATCAACATGGTGCCTAGTATCCGTTGTTAGTGCTATCTATCGTTGTTGCAACTTTTTATGCTTAATACTTGTCACTAGGGCCCGCGTGCCATGATCTCAGATTTGAACATGTTCTTGTTTCATAAGGACAATTATGTTTTTGATCATACGTGCAAGTTGTATAAACATATCGTTGTCCGGAACCTGAGGCCCCAAACACTACCAAATTCCGTGCGATCAGGAACATTTTGATAATGTCGCGTGTTTCCGTCGCGGATGGCTGAAAAGTGGAGTTTGCTCTCGACGTATTGGTTTGGTCCGTCGCAGACTGGTTTTGCCCGACTTTTTGCTAGTTTTACGTCGCGGATTTTCGTATTTTGCCCAATAGCTCACTAATAGCCCAGCTGCCTTCGACGAAACAGGCTTGGTCACGTAGAACGGCGCGAATTTTCATCGGACCACACATCCTGCCATGTTTGACTGCTTTGACTGGCTACGACCGACCAGTTGATGCCTGGACCCCACTTGTCATCCATGGTAAATAAGCATGCACATAATCTTTGAAATCATCACAGTGAACTAGCCGTTTCTGAAACAAATCACAAAAAGAAAAGGATAGACACCGTACCTAGCGTCCTAGCCAAGGGTGCGCCGCCGCGCCTCCGCCAGTGCCGCCGCATCTTCATTCTGCATCGAATGGTGGATCGCTTCCGCGGTGTCATCCTCTAGCTTGAAAGTGAAAAGCCAGGCAAGCCTCGCTTGCCGGAGCTCTTCTGCCGCAAAACTATCTAAGGACGCTAAAATCCCCGCCTACATGTGGGGCCACTGCAGGGCCTCGTTGTGGAACTCTACGGCGAGATACTCCTCCTCTTCTTCCACCTTGACGTCCCAAGGTGCGATGGGTGGTGCCGGAGGTGGTGGTGCGCGGGACGAGTTGGAGTAATGCACCTCACGCCGGTATGCCTCGCGGGCACGCGCACGCTGTAACACCCGGGGGATTTTTCCCCCAAATTTGGTTGTTTTCCTTTTTGGCATGGCATCATACATCCTATGCATTTCACTTGCTTTCAAACAAATTCGAATTTCAAAACAACTTTAGAAATTCAAAAGTTCACCCTTGTTTTAAACTCAATCTGTTGCAATACAAATTGAATTGGAATTTAAAAATGGTTTGGATTATAAAAAATTCCTTTTTACTAAAACCCTATTTTGAATTTCAACTTCAAATTCAAAGTTTAACAAAATTTTGAATTTTGGTAAAACAAAACTTGGTGCACTTGGGCATTCAATATGCTCAATGCAATAAAATTGTTTTCAAAAAATTTATAAAACCCTAAACCCCTTTCTTTTCTCTCTTATCTCTCTTCTACAAAAAAAAGAGAACCTGCTGGGGGAGGCAGGCCAAAGTGGCCACCTACCACCCCAGCCCGTTAGCCCCAGCCTACCTCCCTTTCTTCCACCTCCGTACACAGTGACGACAGCGGAGGGGGAAAAGCAGAGCACCGCACCCACCCCACGCTCCCCTCCTTTATCATCTTCCCCTCCTCCAAGCCACCTCCCACCTCCCAAACCCTAGGCCCTCATCGTCCTTCCTCCCAGCCGCCGCCACCCTCCTTTTCCCTTCCTCCTCTGTCTCAATTTCTTCTCTGATGACTGAACCGAGAAGAGCCTCCATGGCTGGTTGTTGCGAGCTCGTTGCGCCGCCGTGTGGTCGTCGCAGGAGGCTGCCGTGAGCGGGAATGGAATCCCCACAGCACCCTCTTCGTCCTCGTACGCTCGGCCGGTCCTGGGAGGCATCACGTTGCCGGCACCGTCGACGATCTCCCCCCCCCCCCCCGGCGAGCTGCTGTCGTTCTCCTGCCTCTCCGTCAGGCCGAGGACCTCCCCGAGCCGTCGCGTCGCCCCCAGCCTCCCCAAGGTGATTCTCCGCCTCCTGGACCTCTCCTCCTCCTTCCCCTTGCTCTGGTGCGGGCCTTCGAGCCGCACGGTCACGCGCCGCCAAGTTCTGGTCGCCGCCGGCCGCCTCTGCTGTCCCCGTCGAGTGCGGCTGTCCTGTTATTCAGTTTCGTCAGATAGCCCGTTTGCACTTCATCTTGCCTCAGATCCATATCCTATCACGAAGCACAGCTAGCCCAGTGGCTTGGCCCTTGCTGCGCGCAGCGCTAGCGCGCGGGTTCGAGTTCCGGCCGGCGCAAAAGGCCACCCCTTTTTGCGCATTTATCCACGACCACTAGTGACCCCACCCGTCATACGCAGTGAAGCCCAGTCACCTTCTAACCGCAGCCTAGTCAGTGCCACGTAGGTGCTGGCCCACTGGTCAGTGACCAATGCAGAGGTGCACTGCGTGGGAAAAACCCCCAGGGGGCTGTCTAAAGTTTCTGTTTTTCTTTTAAGTCCCTGGAATTACAGATTAGCCCCTGGAATTCAAATGCTTATAAATAATTCATACAAACTCCAAATTTAAAATGTAAAATATGGTTTCCATGCAAAATTGAACAAGCTTTCCAAATATAAACTTTGTTTCCTGTTTTGAATAATTAAATAGTTTAAATCTTGTTTAATTCATTTAAAATTGCTAAATTAATAACTTGGTCAAACTAAATTCTTTTTGAACATATAAAATATGTTTTCCATCCGATTTTTCATGAATTTGCAAATATCAACTTTGTTTTCTATTTTAAATAAGTTAAATTTCTGAAAACAACTAATTATTTATTTAATGCATTTAAAATTGCTAATTTGATAACTTGCTCATTTTAATTCCAAATCCAACAAATAAAATATTGTTGTCATACCAGAAAAATGCACTTAATCTGTTCATGCCATCCATGCTCATGTTTGCATATTGTTTCTTGCATCCTTAGTTGTCTTAAGCATGTTCACCTGATATCAACATATGGTATGTGTTGGGGCATTTAATATAATTGCTCCCTATTCCATTTAATTTGGTTTAGCTCACATATTATTTGTTTTCCATGCTAATCAACATTTAAATTGATGGTTAGATAAATAACTTAAACCTTCCTAATTAAATGTTAGGCTTTTGTCTCAACTTAAATTGGTTAAGTTGCATCCCCGCATGTCATGCATCCTTATCTTGATCATGCTGGATCTTTTGCCGTAGAAGTAATTGTTGCATCCGGTGTTTGTTCTAGTTCGTTGCTTCTTCGCGGATAGGACGTTGAGATGATGTGAGCAACGACAAGTTCTGCGGATGTCCCTCTACTTGCTAGATCTCAGGCAAGTATACTCACTTGCTACCTATGGCTGCCTTTCATCACTTGTTACCGATTCTTTCCGTTATCTTTATGCTAGCATTATGATTCGATGCTTGTGTCTCGATCCTATCATATGTTTACCTTGCAACCCTGATATAGCCTTCCTTCCACTTCCTATTACCTGTTGTTTGTTTACCTTGTTGGCCCTCGTGTCGTAGTTGCATGCTTAGGTTTGTTTGCGCTCTAGTCCTGTTGTCATTTGTTCTATCACCTGTTTAGTTTGATAGTTGGGTTTCAACTTATTCAACAACATGTTAATGTTTGGGATAATAATAATTTGATGATAAGGCACCGGCAGGAGGCCCGGCGTGGTTTTGAGGCCTGCTAGTGTCGAACTTAATTAGGAAAAGGGTCTTGTCCTCCGATCCATGATGAGCGCACTAACCGCATATGGGAAGCGTGTATGGGCGCGCCCCGCAATTCTGATTCGATTCGCATCAAGTCCAAATCGCCACACTTAGTTCGGGCTTTCCATTTGATGTATGCATATGCAGGTGCGAACCCTTGGCGCCAGGGTGCAACTTTTGTAGTCGGCATTTAAGGCGGCGTGGTCTTCCAGTGCTATGAGGGTCCCCCTTTTCTTCGTGGGGGCTCGATTAGCCGCGCACGCACAGCACGTGGTTCTTTGGGCTTGATGCGAAGAACAGTTGGGTTGTGTTGAGTGTCTCGCTTGGTGGAAGGGCCTTTCCATCTGGCGGGTCATTTTTACGTATACAGCCAAATTGGTGCATCCCTGCAGGGTTAATCTTCTCGAGAAGCCGTGTTGTCCGCGGTTATGGATGACTTGGTGAAAGTGCTGGCTAAATAGTACTCAGACAACTTACACTTAACGATAACTTGACTAGTAATATAGATTACCTCCACCATAAAAATGAATGTCACCTTAATCAACAGTGTGAGTTTCCTTGGGTTGCTTCCTTAGTAGGGGGTAACACTGGATGGGTATTGTTTGGTGAGTAGTTATTGTGGGTTTTGTCGCGCTATCTTATCCCTTTCTTTTAGCCGGATGTTGTAGCGCGTCTCTGTAGTTAGTTAGTGCAGCCCGCTGCCGCTTCTTTGCAATAATCCCTTCCTTTCTGTTGTACCCAAAGTATTTGTACCTTGTGATGATTGGTTACGCTGGTATCTTGTGAGTATGGTTTATCTACTTGCCAGTACTTAATAGTACTGACCCACGAATCCATTTCGTGGCTGCATATTCCACATTGCAGTCAACAGGTTTGAAGTCTGACGACGTTAGCTTGGGAATCCCTCCGGCTTGGCCTGGGCAGGGATTGGACGCCATCGGTTATCTTCGGGACTCTTAGTCCAATTTGTATCTTGTCCGTAGTCGGACGCTATGTTGTTTCTTCCGCTGTTATTTGGATCTTTGTATTGTATCAGTTGTATCCTTGACTCGTTTGAGTCGTCTTGTATGTATCTTTTCTGTTGTTGTTGCGGAATATTCGCGAACTGTTGTAATGTTATCACAAGTGGCAACCTGGAATCGGTTATTATGTGGATTTTGGCGGAAATGCTGAAATCTGCATAGTGCCCGATCTCGGGGCATCACACATGCTCCGCGCCTTGCACGCTGCACCGGCGAAAGTATCTGTGGATCTGCTGCTGGCAACCCTCCTCGCGACGGCCAGACATGGTACCGGTGGATCTGCGCACAGCGAAGGGAAGTAAAGAGGTGTGGCATAGACGGAAAGTTTGGGAGTAGAGAGGAGAGCGTTCCCGCCCTATGGGGAGCTGCTGCATTATCACAATTTGGGAGTGGAGAGGAGAGCTGACCAGGTATCCCACGTGGCGAGAGTGCCAACCAAATTACCGAATTTATAGGAGATCTAAATCATAAAATGCACTCCGAAATGGAAATGAATCGACATGGTTTTACATTTGCAAAAATGGATACCTTAGTACTAATACACTGCCTGCTCGCCCTCTTTGATGTCTGTTCCGCGCCATCATCCCGGTTACATGCACTCCGAAACATAGGAGATTTATGATAACTGAAATTAGCATCAAAAAAAGGTTCAACAACAGGTCCACAGTTAACCAGAACTTTTTTATGCCAACATTCACTTCCAAGCCACATCCACAGTTTCACATCATCCAACGGATATTTTCCTATGCCAGCATGCATTCCGAAGCCACATCCAGATGTTCACATCATCCACCGGAACTTTACGAAACCGCGTCCACAGAAACACTAGTAAAAAAGCATCATACATGTTTAGCACATCTACAAAAAGGAAGCAGATATACTTCCAAACATACAAAGATGAGTGACAAAACTTCCTCACATATACAAATGACACAAGTGCAAAGGTGATAAACCACTAGAACCGGTGGCATAAACAAGCTACTAGGTCCTTGTAAACGCTACTAGGTCTAGAGGAGTCTCCCTCTGCATTTTAATATTGTATAGTTTAATCATCGTCACTCTAATCAAACACAAATATGACACTCTTTTTTCTATGCTACGCCAACTGTTGGAGACATTGCTGTATATTAATCATCGGCAGAGAACCAAGCCTAGATAGGGGCCTCATAGTAAAGAAGCACACAAATCAATGAAATTATCGAACACTTGCCAAGGAATATGCAGAACCAATATGGCTCATGCATTACAGACGAAATAATAATTGGGGCCTCATAGTAAAGAAGCACACAGAAATCAATGAGATCATCGAACACTTACCAAGGAAGATGCAGAATAAATGTAGGTGTACACAACACTAGGTAAGTGCCAATATATCACCGAGAGAAGGTGCAGAGTTTAATCACCGGCACACAGAACAGAGAATGAACATAAAATAAGCAACCCTCATACATACATTGCAAAAAAAAGTCCAAAGGGTCAAGCTCCACAGGACCAGGGAGCATGAACAAACAATGTCCGTGTAAATGCTACTAGGTACTGGGGAGTAATACTTTGGATTTTAGCATTGCACAGTTTAATCATCGGCACATGCAACAAAATAGAGAAATGAATAACAACTAGACTCATTAACAAGCCTTGCAGGTTAACATAATCTAATTAAAGAGCAAAGTAGTTTTACCTCTTCCATAATCTTGCAAGAAACTTAGAATGTATCTAAACTTCACATTGGTGTCCTTCGCACTCTCCAACAGGGTGTCTTTTCCCCTCTGGAGCATGTCGCACTTCTCTTTGGCTACTTTCAAAGTTTTCTTTGCACTCTTCAGCTCAGAATCAAGCTTAGTAACCAAGCTGTGCATGATCATATAGCTTCTCTTTTGTTCCCGCAGTTCCAACTCGAGTGCTAGCATTTTTGAAACTTTCATCGCCCTGTCCAGCCTATCCTCACAGAAGACAAAACAGATTAGCTTCTCAGCGCTGGTATCATCAGCCAGCTTGCAAACTTCATAGAGACGATGAGATTCAATTGTCTCAACTGACTGCTGCACCAATTTCTGAATTTCAGTACACTACATGTTGCAGAAGTCACAGCCTGCACTGTGGTCCTATAGCCAAATACGAAAAGAATAAAAATCAAAGAAGCGTCGATGAAGGCGAAAGGAGATAGATGAATCTTAAGAGAACATTTGGCTACATGAATAATTTATATGCTATTTACCTCGGCTATCTGAATAACAAGGGGCTTTGCGAGCTCCGAGGTCTTGTTCAGGTCGATCTCCATTTGGGTGGGGGAAACGATCTCCTAGGGCCCTGTAACAGTAGAGTGAGCTAGATCCATTGTCAGTGGTAACTTAAAACATCAACGGTGACCTACATCTGCCGGCATTTAAGCTACATCCGCCGGTATCAAACCTAGATCTGCCGACATATAATCTACAACGCATCGTTTGGTTGAGGATGGGGAAGGGGGAACCATGGCTTGCCAGTCATTGTTTGAGAACGACGCCGAGGACGGGGGAGGGCGAAGCCGTGGCAGCCACCATTGGGCGGGAGGGCGAAGTGGAGGCTTTCTGTAGAGGTCGCTTTCAGTGGAGGAGTAGCCGAGTGGGCGAGGAGCGCGGTGGTGGAGATTTGGTGCGGAGACGCTGGCAAGTGGGACCCTGTGTGAGGCTGTTTCCGTGGAGATTTGGCGCGCGGATGTTAACGGTCATAATTTATTCTTGTTTTTTGGATTGAAAATAAAAAATAAAAATAAACCAAAAGGAAAAGACTTTTAGAATCTGGTCGCATTTTTATTCTACTTCTTCGGATTCTTCTTTATTTTAGTTATTAAATAATTGCAAAATAAGATAGGGCCTAGTGGTGGGGAGGGGCTGATTCATTTCCACACACCAAAGATCGAGTCTAGTTACTCACATTTGTGATGTTGCACCAACTATTGGCTTATTAGGCATGATCCAGTAATAAGGAGATGTGACAATTCATTGATCGACCAGATCAATGAGTTGTCGCATCCACTTATTACTAAATCATGCCTAATAAGTTTTTTGACATCCTTAAAACATGATCGGGTTAAGAAATATATACTAATATAATATACATATTAGGTTCTTACGTACCAAAATGATAGAGGTTCTTTAAAAGTTCTTACCGCGCACACACCAGACAACACTACCAAAAGTAAGAGATGACACAAACACAGCGTGTAAGCTGCAACAACGAGCGCACCAGCAACATCTACATCACGTACTTCCGCTTCCGATCCTTCATGGCCCTCCTGGCCTCGTTGGAGTAAGGCCGAGGAAGAGGTTCCGCAAGACCTGCGAGGATATCCTGCGCAAGCAGCTTCTTCAGGAAGACGTCGTAGGCAACGTGCTTGGCCCTAATATGGGGTGCACGATACTTAGAGCCATTTCCCACACCGACGGCATTTCGGATCAAGCTGTGGCGATCATTGGCTATCTTTCTGACATAGAAAGGGCAGAACAAGTTGCCATAACGACGGTACCGAATGGTGCCCGCCTGCAGCTTTCTCAGGACATGTATGCTCTTCGCAGACATAGAGTCCTCATCCGAGCCGAATTCCAGATCTTCATCCTGCAAATTTGCAATAAAACAAAAGTTAGCAACACAATCTTATTGGCAAAAGAGTAATATACCTAACCAGATCACAAAGAACATAATAAAATAGTTCTTCATTTATTTGCATACACTTCATCAAGTAACTTATTTAGCAGATGCGCCCTAAAAAGGACATCAATGTTGAGAAAAATGTGTCGAATTTTATACAGCATCACAGTTTCCACTATATATATTTGGTGAACTAATGCACAAAACAGATAATAACACATTAGGAATTCACTGATGATCCAAGATAACATTCAACAGATTAATATTCTAATCAGGACATGTTCATAATATACCTTACCAGATCAAAAATATCATACAAGAATCGTTCTTTAATTATATGCATAAACTGGATCAAGTAATTATCATGCACGGGAGTACAATATGTGATTTTGCAACAAATTCATAATGCGTCAAGAGTGTCTGCGAGGCAAAATAACTACACAAATTAAAAATGCTTCCAAAAAACGTAGAATCTCTAACTCACATGCATGCTAACATGCACACACAAAACTAGAAGTCATAAGAACAGATACAACTACAACCTCTGAATCCCTAAAATACAAAAACCCGCGAACCCCTAAGTACAGATGCAACTACAACCTCTGAATCATCTCCAGCAGCTCATCTATATTTGATCATCCATAACTCTATATATAAGATCATCTAAAAAGATTCATGCATAGATGTTATTAGTTTCACAGCAGAACATCTATATTCACTACATCTATATTGTCTCTCCTATATTTTAATATAATGTTATAACTATCGTTCATCAAATTTTTTTCAACGACTCTATTTTGAACAACGACTTTGTGAATGACTATATTTTGTGTGATACCCCAAAATTTATATCAACAAATCCTCCGTTCAACCAGTCCATAAATTCAATAGTTTTAGTAGAAGCAAATGGTTCTAGTACATGTCAAAATTTAGTGTCTAGTACATGTCTATTTTTCTATAATGTTTTCCCTTTTGTCTCTATAAAATAAAATAACATGGTAGTGCATATTGAAATCGATTAAATATTCCCATATTTGGTTTGGATGATCATCTAGCCATCCCCCAAATGTATATGATGGGTAGAAGAATTTGCGGACATGTATAAATAGATGATGCTATAGATGATCTGCTGGCAACATTTTTTAATCCTCCGTCATCCATATTTGGTTTAGATGTCCATATAGATGAGCTGCTGGAGATGCTCTAAAATACAAAAAAAAACATGTGAACTCCTAAGTACAGATGCAACTACAAACCTCTGAATCCCTAAAATACAAAAAACCTGCGAACCCCTACAGATGCAACTACAAACCTCTGAATAACGAATACAAAAAACCTGCTAACCCCTAAGTACATTTGCAAACAGACCTCTGAATCTTGAACTTGCGTGTACAAAAAACTCTCGAACCCCTAGGTACAGATCCAACTACAAACCTTTTAATCCCGAATATAAAAAACCTCGAACCCCTAAGTACACATGAACCGCAAACACCAGAAGCCCAAACTTCTATATACAAAAAAAACAAAGTATACATGCAACTACAAACACTAGAAGAGCGAACTTGCATGCAGTCATGCACAAACCCTGGATATTTGGCAATAAACTAAGCCGGCCTGGACATAGATACCTCAGGGTCCTGGTCGTCGACGTCCTCGTCGAACGCCTGGCGATCCCCGTAGGGATCACCCAGATCTGCTAGGAGAGGGAAAGAAGTAGGCGCCTCCACCGCGGCAGGAGCAGGCGGTGCACTCAAAGCGCCATGGCCGGCCGACGAACCTGCGGCGGCGACTTCAGTCCCCGCGACGACATCCTGCGGCTGCGACGAACTGAAACAGCCATGGGCGGCTCCTGCGGCGACGACAACAGAAGGGATGATGCCGTCCTTCTCCTGCTTCGAACCTTCCATTATGCGGAATCTCCTCGCGGTTGTGCGCTCGACAGTTGGGAGAGAAGGAGGGCTGGGAGACGATGCGGCCGGGGCGGAGTTGGGTTTTTTGCTAGAAATTGGGGGGGGGAGAATGGATGGGGGAGAGAGGCGATGTGACCGGAGCTTTATATACTAAGTGTCGTTTTTACTGGTCGCCATGACGTGTGCGCATGCATGGTGGGAACGCGCCGGCTGACTTAGTCAACATAGAATGATGTGACATTTAGTCACTGGCAAGTGGGGCCTGAGACGCCGTGGGTCCAACAATCAGTGACTCAAATTCACTACAAAGCTCATCCCGCCAACTCAGCGAATATCAAAGGCTCTATCGTATGTGTAGAAAAGAGGATACCGTTTTATACGTGTACGCGTACAAAACGATATGGCACGTGTTTGCTTGCGAAACGTGCTACCAATCTTTGTCAAGTTCACTACAAATAATGGTGCGTGCCAACACAACTACCATGTGTATGCAGCCAAGGTGACGAACATGTGGTTACGTGCCAACACGCCTCTGCATTCACACGCCTTGGACATGCACACGGCGTCGTGCAGGTGGTGGTTAGCCTTCTGCGCATAATGGTGACGACGGAACGCGACATGCACCAGGCGGCGGGATGTTGCTTCGCCTCTGCCGCACACCTAGCATTAATGCGGTATGCAGACTTCCCAGCTCCCCAAGCGGCGCCAGGGCCATTGCGGTTTGCATGTCGCCATCATTTACTCCTACGGGACGCGTGCTCCGACGCGTACACCGACTACACAATTTTTCTCAATGGTACAAAGAATAGATCATGCAACAAAATGTTTAAATAGATGAATTTGACTACACAATTTCGCATCGACTACACAAATTTTGAGTCCTGGCTCTGCCACTGCCGACGCGTCCTCGCCATAATCTCCCCCATCGCCACGCGGCTTCCCCTCTATCGACGATACCATGGCGCTCCGCCTCCATACTTCGTGGGTGCCGTTCACCCAGCAGGCGGCGCGCCGTGGGCTAGACCCGCCGTCAGACAACGACGGGAGTGGCGACAACCCCTGATAACGGAGAGGTTACCCCCTAGGGTGGCCCGATATTCACGAATCGACCAAGAACACGAAGAACGAAGATGAACACGAACAACACAAAGGGGATCGAGGGGAAATCGTGGAAGAATCAAGGGGGAAACGTGGGGAATCGAGGGGAGATAACTAGCGAGAACGGAAGAATCCCAAATCTCTCGTCAACTAAACCCCGAGGGCCGCCTAAGGAACGATCGATGCAGCTGAACTCACATTGATTGAAACCGCTTCACACCCGTGGCCGGTCCACCATGCCATTAGAACCTCAAGAATTAGTTGAGGAAGATTGGAAAGTCCCTAACTGAGTCCCAAGGGGAAAGGATAGGTAACTCGATGAATCTTGATACGGTCCTAGATACAAATCATAGGAGTAGCCTTGATATGGTCCTAGGTACAACCATAGGAGTAGCCTGACAAGAGGGATACAAGAGCGAAGCTTAAAAGGCTAATTCATTTCTAACCCTAGATCTGAGATTGGGGGAGTCTATTTATAGTCTAGTGCCAAGGGGTAGGTGGGAGGAGAAGATACAAGGGTCAAAGGCCCGGAAGTTGGCACGCAGACCGCGTAGGAACGAAGACTATGGTGGTTTCACCGGAGGTACCGGTGGATCGGCCGGAGGTTACGGTGGGGCTCCGCCGTACTCATATCGAAGGGGATTTTGGAGGAGGTAGCACCAGAGGGTCCGCCTCTTGGGTGTGACCACCGGAGGCTCCGGTGTCGGTTCCGGTGCAAGCTCCGCTCTGATCACACATAAGGGGTTTTTGGCGGAGGCGGCACCGGAAGCTCCGCTTCCTGGAGCAGGGCGGTAGCTCGGGTGCTTTCACCGGAGGCTCCACCACCTAGGGCTTCTTTTCTTCGTCTTCTTGTGCTGGTTCTTCTTGGTCATCTCCCTCGGCTTCTTGGGCATTACCTCGAGCACGTTCTTGGGGGTCCATGGTGGGGTCAAACCTGAGCACACAAAGGACATTTCCATGAGGTAGCGCACCATTCACCAAGTCACCGAAAGCATGAAGAGAGAGGATTGAGTTCACCTTGTCATGTAATGTTTTGGCTCGTGATCTTGTCATTGGTCCACTTGGTCGAATGGGGTGTGCTGCATCATCTCCCCCCTGGAAAAGAGTCGACCTCGACTCGTGATCTTCCTCATCACTTGGGTACCCATGGAAAGGAGAGAGATCCTTGACGTTGAAGGAGTTGTGGATGAAGTACTTGGATTGCGGTAGCTCGAGCTTGTACACGTTGTTGTTGATGCACTTGATGATCTTGAAAGGCCCGTCGCCTCTAGGCTTGAGCTTGGAGTTGCGCTTGTGGGAAACGGTCCTTGCGCAAGTGTAGCCACACGAGGTCACCTTCTTGAAACACCATGGGCTTATTGTTCTTGTTCATTTTGGTGGCTCGATGCTCAGAATGTTTCTCAAGCGTAGTTCTTGTGGAGTCATGTAACTTCTTCATGTAGCCGGTGCGTTTGTAGTCAATGTCCATGTTGACTTTCTCGCGGAGAGGCAATGGTAGTATGTCGAGAGCGGTGTTGGGGTTGAAGCCGTAGACGATCTCGAAGGGGGTCTTCTTGGTAGCTTGGTGTAGAGCGTGGTTGTAGGCGAACTCGGCATGTGGGATGCATTCCTCCCAATTCTTGAGGTTGGGCTTGATCAATGCTCGTAGGAGTGACGAGAGCGTGCGGTTCACCACTTCGGTTTGTCCATCCGTTTGTGGGTGGTAGGTTGTGGAGAATAGTAGCTTGACGCCGAGCTTGGCCATCAATGTCTTCCAAAAGTAGGAGGTGAACTTGATGTCGCGATCCGACAAAATTGACATGGGCACACCATGTAGACGTACAATTTCCCTGAAAAAAAAGGTGTCAATATGTGAAGCATTGTCCGTTCTATTGCATGGAATGAAATGTGCCATCTTAGAAAAAACGTCAACAACAACAAAGATGGAGTCCATATTGGTTTTAGTTCATGGGAGTCCTAACACAAAATCCATACTAATATCACTCCAAGGTGCATGTGGAATAGGTAATGGCAAGTAAAGACCATGAGGATTGGAAGTGGAGTTAGCTTTGAGGAATGTAGGACATCGCTTGATGAGGCGTTCAACTTGGTGCCTCATCTTAGGCCAATAGTAGTTGTTGGAGAGAATGGCATAGGTCTTGTCACGTACAAAGTTTCCCATGAGGCCACCTTCATGTGATTCCTTCAATAACAACAAACGAAGAGAGGACTCGGGAATACAAAATTTGTTAGCCTTAAACAAGAAACCTTTGTGGATATAGTAGTCATCAAAACCTCGATTGGGCAAGCATTTCTCAAGAATGGGTCCAAAGAAAACATCCGAAGAGTATAAGTCTTTGATCTCATCCAAACCAATCACATTGATGTCAAGGCGTGTAAGAAGACACTCTTTTCTAGACAAGGCATCCGCTACAACATTTTCTTTACCTTTCTTGTACTTAATTACATAAGTAAAATATTCAGTGAATCCTACTCATTTAGCATGCCTTTTGTTCAAATTAGCTTGACTTTTCAAATATTTCAATGATTCATGATCGGAATGAATGACAAATTCTTTAGGACAAAGATAGTGTTTCCAAACTTCTAGGACTCTAACAAAAGCAAATAGTTCCTTGTCACATATTGGGTAATTGAGTCTAGCACCATCTATTTTTTCACTATGATAAGCAACGGGACATCCATTTTGCATAAGAACGCCACCAATGCCTATGCCACTAGCATCACATTCAATCTCAAAAGTTTTGTCAAAATCCAGCAAGACAAGCAAAGGAGCTTCGGTTAAGCATTTCTTGAGGGTGTCAAAAGTTTTTTGTTGTGCATTGCCCTAAACAAAAGGTACAATTTTCTTTGTAAGTTCATTCAAAGGGCAAGCAATTGTTGAAAAATCTTTCACAAAGCGGCGATAGAAACCGGCAAGGCCATGAAAACGCCTTATATCACCCACGGAAGTAGGGTTAGGACAATTCCTAATTGCCTCAACTTTCTTGTTGTCGACTTCAATTTGAAGAAATCACAAATCCCAAGAAAACAAGCTTGTTGGTGCAAAAACTGCATTTGGAAAGATTGGCAAAAAGTTTTGCTTTGCGAAGAGCCAACAAGACTTGATAAACATGATCAAGGTGATCCTCCAAAGACTTGCTATAAATGAGGATGTCGTCAAACTAAACCACAAAATTTTCCAATGAAAGGACGCAAGACTTCATTCATGAGACGCATAAAAGTGGATGGGGGCATTCAAAAGACCAAAGGGCATGACAAGCCATTCATACAAACCAAGTTTTGTTTTGAAAGCCGTTTTCCATTAATCACCTACACTCATGTGAATTCGATGGTATCCACTTTTAAGATCAATTTGGAAAAGATAGTAGCACCACTCAATTCATCAAGCATGTCATCGAGCCTAGGAATAAGATGTCTATATAAACGGTGATAGCATTGATAGGGCGACAATCCATGCACATGCGTGAAGTAGCATCTTGCTTTGGAACAAAAATAACCGGCACGGCACAAGGACTAAGGGATTCGCGGATAAAACCTTTTTCGAGTAGTTCTTGGATTTGGCGCTCAATCTCCTTAGTATCCTCGTGGTTGGTGCGGTAAGGAGCGCGGTTTGGAAGTGGCACACCCGGGATGAGGTCAATGCGGTGCTCGATTCCTCGTAGGGGAGGTAGACCCGATGGTAGCTCATCGGGAAACACGTCTTCAAACTCCTGCAACAAGGGCAACAAAGATGGAGGTAAATTTGTCATGTCGCTAGTGTCAAGTGCTTCCCCTTTGCACACAAGGACAAAGTGGAGGATGGATGGGTCATCTCGTAACTCTCGCATCTCCCTTTTGGTGGCAAGTAAGGCAAGGCTTTTGGGAACACTCAGACTTTTTCCACTCATATTTGGCTTGTGGCTCTCACTCTCTTTGAGGTGGATCACTTTCTAACCACTCATCTCACGAGATTTGAGCTCTTCTTGTTTACGTGCAAGATTCTTGGCATTGTCGGCGATAACTTGTCTAGGAGACATGGGACAAAGCACAAACGTCTTGTTTTTTCACTTGAAGCTATAATGGTTGGTACGCCCATCATTAATATCACTCTTGTCATATTGCCAAGGTCGTCCAAGAAGAAGATGACACACGGTCATAGGCACAACGTCACACTCAACCGTTTCTTCATAAGGGCCAATCTTGAATTGCACGGAAACAATATGTTGAATCTTGAAGGTGCTGGAGTCACTAAGTCATTGGACATGGTATGGATGAGGATGTTGCTTGTAGGTCAATTGGGTTTTTTCGCAAAGCTCTTTGCTAGCTAAGTTGTGGAAACTACCTCCATCAATGATAGCGTTGATTGATTTGCCATTGATGTCGGCTCTAGGTTGGAAGAGATTGTAACGTTCACCATGCTCATCTTGAGGACAAGTAGTAAGGACTCTTGTCACCACTAGCGATGGATTCTTGTCCTCATCGCAATAGACACTTTCTTCATCATCATTGGGCGCATCCAAAGAGTTGAGGGAAACTTGGTGCAAGGCATAGTATTCGCCTTCACTCATGGAATCACGTTCACTTTCTTGGTTGACAATCATGATCATCTTGTTGGAACACTCGAAGGACTTGTGGCCACTTCCACCACATTTGAAGCAAGTTATAGTGCTTGACTTTACTTGAGGAGTACTCGAAGAGGTGGTGGGAGGCACTTGTTTCTTGAACGGTTGCGGAGACTTAGTGGGAGCACTAGAAGCTCTAGAGGTGCTCTTGATGTTGGTTGTAGTAGTCACTTGTGTCATTGGAGACAAATAAGAGGAAGGCCTTGAGTCAAAGAAATCCTTTTGCTTGTTGTGCTCGAGGTCTTCTACAATTTGGCTTTCGGCCTTGAGAGCTTGATGCACAAGGGCAACGATGTTGTCATATGGTTGATACTCGACGATCTTCCTTATAGGATAGTTGAGGCCATTGAGGAAGCGGGCCATCGTTTTCTCTTGATATTCTATCACATGAGCTCGAATCCAAGATGTATCCATTTCCTTGTAGTACTCATCAACGGATTTCAAACCTTGTCGAAGTTCTTGAAGCTTCTTGAAGAGATCACGCTTGTAGTGTGGAGGAACAAAACGGGCATGCATGAATTGCTTCATCTCATCCCAAGTGTCAATAGGAGGAATCCGGTTTCGAACTCTTTCCGCTTGGAGACGATCCCACCATAAGAGTGCATAGCCTTCAAAATCCAAAGATGCCATAGCAACCATTTTCTTGTCACTAAAGTTGTGGATGCCGAAGATCTTGTCTACCTTGAGAGCCCACACAAGATATTCTTCGGGGTCATTGTCACATTTGAACTTTGGGACATTGAAGCGAAGGGCACTCATGTTGTTGTCCTCATGTTGTTGATGGGGTCGCTCATGTGGGTATTCATAATAGATAGGGGGTGAAAGCTCATATGGGTCATCCTCATTGTCTTGGTTGTGATCATGGTGGGGAGGATGACGCCAGTGGTCATTAGGAGGAGGTTGTTGGCATTGACGTAGTCGTGCTTCTCAACGTTCACTATCATCATTGTCATGTCTTTGTTGTTGAGGACGTTCTTGTTGAGGTTGAGGGTGTTGCGTAATCTCTTGTTTAGGTTGGTAAGGACGTTCTTGAAGTTGGCGGTCATTGTGGCTGGGACGCGCATTACGCCTTGGTGGCCTTCGATGTTGACGAGCACCCTCCACGAAGTCATTGTGACCATAGTCTTGAGCGTGGCCTTTTTGAGGTGGGTGATGATGTTATCGAAGGTCCGGGCATTGAGGTTGTTGTTGAAAAGGGTCACCATAGCCTTGGCGATGTCGAGGTGGTGGTGATGGCGAGCTATCGTCATACCAATTTCGTCGAGGAGCTTGTGGCGAAAGAGGTGGTGGTGGTGGTTGTTGTTCAGGTCCTTGTTGAGGTTGACCACCATCCTCCATGTTGGGGTTGTGATCATGGCGACAAGCTTGGTGATGACCTTGAGTGTGGCGGCTTGAGCGTCGAGACCTTGAGGACGATGATGATCCACAACGGTTGGCAAGGTTTGCCAAGTTGATGTTGATGCGCATCATTGGATCATTCAATCGAGCATCTTGAGCTTGGAGTCGACGTTCATACCGCTCCAATCCGTCCTTCGCAAGTTGGCGGAGTTGGAAATGGTCATTGTGGGTGACGAAGTTATGGTAGGCGTTGTCGTTGAATAATGGGTTTCCTTCATCTTTCGAGCTCGGACTTGTGAACACTCCTTCCCTAGCCATCTCAAAAGCACACAATGGTATATATATAAATGGATGTCTCACTTACCCAACGTTACCTTTTTCGGCCGTTTTGAGGCTAGTGGGCGAGCCTAGGTGTAGGGCGGTATGTCAAAAGCGAGTCCAAAAAGATTGAAAGAAAACCGCAAACGACAACACACACACTTTTTGTGGAAGGAAAATGGGCGAGAAAAAGTGGTAAGGAAAACAACAAATCCAAGGAAAATTTTGTTGTAAAACTTGGAGAAGAACCGAAAAGAAAAGTTAGCGCGAAAACCAAACCAAGATGATATGGATGATATGGTGGAAATTAAAATGGAACGCACACACACAAGGGATAAATGGGGTTAGTGCGGCCAATGGACGAGCGGAGACAAAATGTACCTATCGAAGACTAAGCTCAATGCCACACCAAACCAAGGAGGACGCTAGCTCGAACCGCAAACTTTAAAACGCAACAAGATTCACACCGTGGCAACCGGTCACTCTTTTCTCTTTTGCGACGCAAAGCAACACGTTCCTACAAATGATAGGAATTGGCATCAATCTTTTGCTTCTTTTGGCTCTTTTTGCTTCTTCTCCTTTTTTTTGATTTTTCGCTTTTTGATGATGATTCTAAAATGCCAATGCCTACTCGAAACTATTCTCTCACAAGCGCAAAACTTGCACTCTTGGTGCCACTAATGCGATGCCAAGCGATGTAAAAGAGCTAGTCTGAATGGGAAAGGTACACAAAGAGAGGGTTAGTTCAAACGGAAGCAAGTTATACCTAAGCGGTGGATCATCACGGACTTGCGTCCGGTGGGTGTCGATGTCGTGTTGATCCATTGATGCAGTTGCGTAGGAAATGTTGTTGGCGACGCGTAGGAACTTGTTTCGCTCAATTCGGAGCAACGACGACAAAGAAAAACAAGTTACAAAATCTTTCCAGAAATTGAAGAGCAGAGATTTTTTGTGATTTTTGCTCAAATTCGAAATTCTTCCCAAATCAAGAAAACATTTGGACAAATTCGAGTAAAGTGGCTGTATAGAAAGATGGGGAATGGTCTTCGGCCAAAAATCTACGGATCAAAACCACGAAAAACTCAACAAATCCACAGATCGGTCGAAATCCCTTTTGGCTATTTTTGGTGAAATTTTCAAATTTATGGTGGATAGGAGAAAAATTGGTGGAAAGGAGGGTAGTGGGAGTCGAATTCATGTCAATCTAGCTCTGTATACCATACGATAAGGGAGAGGTTACCCCCTAGGGTGGCCCGATCTTCATGAATCGACCAAGAACACGAAGAACGAAGGATGAACACAAAGAACACAAAGGGGGTCAAGGGGATATCAGGGAAGAATCAAGGGGGAAATGTGGGGAATCGTGGGGAGATAACTAGCGAGAACCGAAGAATCCCAAATCTCCCGTCAGCTAAACCCCGAGGGCCGCCTACGGAATGATCGATCCAACTGAACTCACTTTGATTGAAACCGCTTCACACCCGTGGCCGGTCCACCACGCCAATAGAACCTCAAGGATTAGTTGAGGAAGATTGGAAAGTCCCTTACTGAGTCACAAGGGGAAAGGATAGGTAACTCGGTGAATCTTGATACGGTCCTAGATAAAAATCATAGGAGTAGCCTTGATATGGTCCTAGGTACAACCATAGGAGTAGCCTCACAAGAGGGATACAAGAGCAAAGCTCAAAAGTCTAATTCATTTCTAACCCTAGATCTTAGATTGGGGGAGTCTATTTATAGTCTAGTGCCAAGGGGGTGTAAGGACCCCAGACCGGCAGTCTGAAACCCTACGTATGCATACATTCACGATCCCAGAAAGATCAGTCGTGAACAACATACACAGTTGGCACACAGAAATACATCATCCATTACACGAATACATAAAGGTATTACATAAAAGATCACATGATCAAGTTTAACGCAACTGCCACATGGGGCAGGCAACTTATCAAACACAGCGGAAGACAATTAAAACACAACGTAGTTGAGCCCAAGTCACGCCTTAACCTACAGGCTGCTGACCCGGAGACGATCCTAGTTCGCAAAGCCGTCAACTCCGTACTTCTCTTCATAGATATCCTTCGGAGACTCCTTCTCCAAATCTGATAAGTAGATACCAGGGGCGAAACCATAATGAGTACATTTGAATGTACTCAGCAAGACATCCATCATGTCACTTACCAACATGCAAATATGCTTATCTGGTGGAATAGGTAAGCTATAAATAGGGTTCACTACCAATGGTGTTCATATATGATGACACCACAGTTGCAGTCAGGTTAATCTGTATCTTCGTTGAAGAAGATACTTCAGAAGAAAATAATATAGTTTTATTTCTCTTGTAGATATCACATGTACAAGAGGTTTGGTAAAGTTTTGTTTAAAGAATATTTTCTCTTTGCAAAACTTCTTGGAATCAGTTTCCAGAATTCTTGCTTAGAGTAGAAAAGGTTTTCTTTGCAAAACATTTTGTTTTGTATCACATCATCTGGCTTTTCATCATCAATGATACCTCCACGGTATAAGTTTCCATTCCTTTCCGAACTTCACAAGTTCAACACTTCCTTTCCAAAATTTCCCTTTTAAAAACTTCCTTTTTGAAAACATTGACACAATGCTAGCTACATGGCCATTCAACTGTCCATATCCGAGGACGCGGCTTCTTCGAAAAATTTATACTCTGCAGAGGTGTACACATCCACCAGATCCAGTACACCTCCCGTGAACAATCACGGACTGTAACAACAGTATGTAAACATCAGGTATCTGATCATAACCATCCACTATGTTCAAGCTAGAATATGCCTATCTCTCAGTTGAGTTTTACCACATCCCCGGCACCGAGCTAATCCCCGCCAAGCCAGGATGCCTCAACTGATGCATCCGGAGGGAAAATTAATCCCACACTTTATATGTCTCCACGACACTCGGTTCAGAGGATCCCATCCCCTATAGCACATTGAGATAGCACACACTAATAAGAACAAACTTCAAGTTAAGCCCCTTGCCCATGTTGGGGTAGGGTGGCAGTACGGTAAAGGTTGTCCGGCGAAGACTAGGTTATGTGTCATTTTTGAAAACACCACTTTCTCAAAAATGACCACTTCCACATTCCTCCGGAGAACAAGGATCCGCCTTTTCTCCGGGTTTTTCCGTAAAGCCTTTGTTTTGTAGAATCACAATTTTAGGGTGTCCACTTAGGGACTAGTATATTTGATGGTAATAAATACCATATGGTGGCTTATGGGCTTGGTATTACCAAGTTTAACTACTGGCATGATAGTAACCTATATATAGTATAGTCGTAATTTCCACATCAAAAAAATAGTTTTGATAATCAAGTTTTTTGTAAAACTTCAGAGGTAAAACATGCATGATAGATAATGATAAGTATTGTATCAGCAAGCAATCAGGATGGCTTGCCTGGTATCTCTTGTGTCCCTGGTGTTGGAGTGACTGGAACTTGAAGCAGAGCTTCCCGACACTTCCTTCCTCTTCGTTTTTCTAACGTCGTAAAAAGAATAAAGGACACACATTCAGAACCAATCAAGGCAAGCAACCATACATAACAATACATACAGCAAGGAAACTAAAAATAACTAATCACACAATTATTAATGGAGGCAAACAATCAAACAAACATACTTGGCAGAAATGCCATTTAATAAGACAACTTAAGGTTGGAGGAACATATCTCACAACCTTAATATCATGGATTCAGTGGGTGTGCCACTCTCATACCAAGATATTAATAAACCCAAAATACACTTAGTTTCACAAGGGTGAGACTACTAAAAGTATATAAAACATGCACCACATTAATCATGGCAATGGGTCTATCAACCAAACAACAAAAAGAAAAAGGTAGCTAACTTACTAAGTCTAAATTCACATCAAGAATAAATAAGACACATGATTTGCAAAAGTTATTTTTACAAATCAGTGAGCCTACACAAGTGTAACAAGGTAATAGACTCATCACAAAACACACAATTTCTCATAGTGAGAACAATAGAAACAATGGCTAAAAAGGAGGAATCCTATAGACATGTTTCTACTAAAAGTTTGCTATGCAAGCATGCATAATAAGTAAAGTAATAAAATGCAAACAAGGAACCATGTTATCATAATGGGAATGAAAACATGTCCTTATGCAAGGATACATAAACATCTACCAAACACAGGTTGGCAGGAAAAATAATTTAACACAAAAATTGCTAAGGAAACTAGTACTACTCAAACATGAAGAATCAATGGATGTATTTCAATCAAGTAATTGAAATACAACCAGAGGGTCCATGTCATAAAAACAGGAGTGAAAAACATCTATACTTGCTATAACAAAAATATCCCATTGGATAAAACAAGGTATCATTTTGCAGGGCAACTCCTACATGCTAGTAGTAATAAAAAGGGCATTACTAGAGGAATCAATCAACACTTCAGAGATGAATTTTTCCTAGCAAGCCACACATGATTACAACCACTTACAAACAGAAGCATATCCATTTTCATTTAGCACAAAAGTTTCCAAAGCAAAAATACTAGGCACTCATTAGTTATGAAACTACATAAGAGAAATGCATCTAGTTTGGGGAAATAATGTTTCCACCAAAAATGCAATGACACCAGTGGGTGTTCCACTAGCATAACAAAGCATTAAGAGGTCACAATGCCTCTGGTCACACTTGACAACAATTAGCAAAAACCTAAACTAGCATCTAGTGCATTAACAAAACTAGCAGAAAATAATAGGGTGCTTAAATAAGCAAGGCAATGCTACTCATGCTATTATTTTCACACAAGTGAAAACTTTAGGGGTCAAGTACTCATAACAACCTTATCAAAATGCTACTGGTCCTATGAATACAACATAAAAATATGTGGTTTTACAACCACAAATTCTTATGTCAAAAATTCCACACATGAGGGAATTTTTCCATAACATTCTCCTAGTAATGATTAAGCTACTCATGCTTTTATACCAACTCAAATGCAAGCTATCAGAGGTGATACTAACAAAATATAAGTACCAACATGGTACTGAATCTAATATCTCAACACAACAATTCAATCACTTGCACACAAATTAATCATTCAAAAAATTATATGCAAGAAATAAACTAGAGATGAACATATGATATTGATATAAATCCTATTTCTTCTCAACTCAAGTCCACACATTCTAACATGCTAAAATAGCTAAGTAACACTTGGAAAACAAGTTCACACAACTTTTACATGCTAGAAAGCAATATGGAAACACAAAAATATAATCACACAATTTAATTACTTAAAATGCCAAAATGGCAGAAATAAGCAATTTAAAGATTTGTCCACCAAATTTTATATGATGCTCTAAAAATTAAACCCTTCTAGGTTTGGATAGTCCTAAACATATACAAGACCATCCCATTGAGTTTGCATCAAAAATCATTTTTAATTATTTTATAAAAATCACCAAAGTGCTCTCTGGTGTTTTACCAAATTGCATGCCATTTCAAAAATACAATGAATTTGGAAACGAGGTTAATTGCTCCTGTTAGATAATTTCAAGGGCTTTCCAATGCAATTGGCCTCACTTCATTCTGAGTTGTGAAATAAACATGGTGCTCATTTTGGTGTTTCTGGTACCTGTTGCCAAATCATTTTTCATTTCAAAACTAATCATCCAAATGTAGATCTACAAGTTGGAGGTGGTTTAGAATTAGTTTAGGTACCACTGTGATTTTTGGCTTGGTCAAAATCATCTTTTAGGTAGGTTTTTAGAGCCAAAAGCAACCAGGTATCTTTTCTGTAAAATTAAAATGGAAAATGGCTAGACATGGGCCAGATCTGCCAAATGGGCCGGCCTGGTCGATCTACACCGCGGGGGAAGCAAGCCGCAGTGGCTGACCAGCGGGCCAGTAGGCCACGCAGCAGCCACGCGGGCAAGCGCCAGGCCCACGGGCAGGTTCAACGTGTTCTCGCGCGGTCAAGGGCGCATGACGCCATCGCTGTGTCACCCCGACGTCACCGCCGGCGGGACGGGATTCCGGCGAGCTCTACTCGACGCTACCGTTAACCATTTTGAAAATCGAGGGCACCCACGCGCTGTACTCGTTGCGGGCAACGTTCTAGGGCATGCTCCGTTTCCAGGGAACGATCGGAAAAGCGGCGGCAACGGCGCGCGGCGGCGGCCGGACGGCCACCACGTCGCGGCCACGCTCCAGAGGGAGAGGGAGGGGGAAAAAGGTGGCGGGAGATGCGGCTGCTCACCCTGGACGCACGGGAGGGCTCGGCTAGGGCGGTGAAGGGCCGAGGCGACGGCGATTCGTCGCCGGCGTGCGCCGGACTCGAGGAAGGACTTGGACGGCGCGGGGTCTTCGCGGCGCTACGGCTCGATTCTTTTCGCACCAAGCACAACCACTACAAGGCGAAGACGATGGGATACGCGGTGGCCGGCGGCGAGGTCCCATTTGGCCGAATCGACGGCGGGGCAAAACTAGGGTTTCGGGTTGGGCTTTATGTACAGAGAGGGAGAGCTCGAGGGGGGGGGAGAGATAGAGGGGGCATGGGGGAGACAAGGCACATGGGGGGCCTCTTATCCCCAAGAGTTCCTTCTCATCGAAGCAATGGCGTAGGGCTGCTGTTCTCTACAGCAAGCTAGAGGTAGGAGATGACTTGGATAACATCTAGGTCCCTGGAAAATTACAAGTGGGTCCCTGGCCTCTCTGAAAAATGTGATCTTCACCAAGAAAACAAAGTCAACATTTAATTTCCTTTTGCCCAAAATTCTAATTAGTTGATATGTACAACATATATGAAAATTGGCTCCATTGAGTAAACTTGATAATTCAAAGTTGTTCAAATTTGAATTCTTACACAAATGGACATTGAATTTATTAACCTACTTAGGAGCTTCCAAAAATGATAATTGTTGGCACACATTCCTTATTTGATGTGTTCCTTATGTGGTAGAAAATTCAAGTCATTTAGAGTTACTTCATAGAACAAACTTGTTCAAATTTCAAAAAGGTGCTGTCAAGAAAACAGGGGTTTTTGGCAACTTAAATTATTCAAAAACTTGTGCCCTTTTGGTTTTCATCCTTATTTATGATATAGAGCATGTGGTAATTATTTCATGGCATTTGGAAAAAGTTTGTAGAACAAACTTGTTCAAAATCCCAATTGTTGCTGTGGAGAAAAACCATGTTTTCAGGACTTTAATGGGTTCAATTTTTAGTCTCCTCTTGTGTGTGTTCCTTATTTGATATAAGGAAGCAATGGTATGAATTTCAGATCATTTGATGGAAGTTTCCAATAGTAACTAGTTTGAGCTTTCTGTTTCTAGAAATATTGGAATTTCTATTTAATAAGGCTCTTGGCTTTTCTTTAGCAATGCTTTGCCAAAATATTTATGTGACTAGAGATAGCAAGTCAATGCTCTCCAATACCTTTGTTTTTAATCTTGCAAGGTTGGAAAAACATTTGATAAGATTTTGGTGAAGCATTTAAGAATGCCTCTTTTTCCTGATAATCTTTTATGGAAATTTTATTAAGTGTTTCCTCTTTCTTAATTTGGGACTTGGAATAATATTCAACAAGTATGAGTTTTATAAGGTAGTTTGGAAAACTCTTTGATCAATATTTACTTTAGAAAATATTGTCAAAGTTATTGGAACAATATGTTGAATATTTTTATCCCTGGAACAATATGTTGAATATTTTTAGTTCACTGCTTTGCTATCCTTTTAAGTTTGCAAGTTTATATAATTAGTTTGTTTGGTTGCACTTAAACAACCACAAACAAACACAACCAAGGTTTATTAGTAAATCAATTAGCAAAACAACTGTGTTAACAGGTATTCCAAAATTGGGATGTGACAGGTCTTCCCCCCTTAAAAAGAATCTCGTCCCCGAGATTCACAAGCGAGGACTAAGGGAGGGCCAACAAACACAATGTTAGTGTTGGAGTGCCGGTGCTTCCCCCCTTTGACTTTTCTTAGGAGGCGGGGTACATCCCTAAATTTAGCAAATTCTTCAAAGAAAATTCTTTAGCTATCAATTTACTCAACCGCCAATTTTTTAGAATTTGTGATAACGTCACTACAAAATTAAGGTTAGTGCAGAACTACCTGGAAAAATACCGTTAATTTTTTTTTACATGAGTTCCTAGCTACATCCCACATCTTACATAACACATA
This sequence comes from Alopecurus myosuroides, assembly GCA_028641055.1. Lineage (NCBI taxonomy): Eukaryota > Viridiplantae > Streptophyta > Magnoliopsida > Poales > Poaceae > Alopecurus > Alopecurus myosuroides. Next base: position 478,243,091 of record CM054057.1, on the reverse strand, counting down.
TGGAGTGGTCTACCACTCTCATAACAAGGTATATAAGAAGCTAAAAATATAGCTTGTGGGTGCAAGAGGTTAGGTTGCTAAGGTAAAACAAACAGACAGAACAATACCCATGGCAGTGGATATTACTCACCACAAGCAACTATCACTTATTATGTTCATGATTTTAGTTGGATATTTTAGTTTCATAAGATACTCTTAAGCACAATCATAACACCATTATAAACTCATGCTAAGGTAAAACATTTAAACAAAATCCAATAAGCAAGCAAACAACACCACAGATGAATAGACTATTTATTCACTAGGTTATTGTTTATTAGAGGTTTTGGAATCCATCAATCATGAACAATTAGCAAACAACCAGTAGCTAAAAACCAATGAATTCAATCATAAAGATGCTCTAAAACACCATCTTTACACAAGATAAAACTCCTATTACACAGGCATAGAAAAAATAGGACTGCACAAATAACATACTAGTATGACAATTCTACACCAGCATGCTATAAGAGATAATCATATCCTATAACCATAGAACATGCAACTAAATAATTCATGGCATGATAACAGAAGTAATAACTTCCTAAACATGCTATATCAACACATATACTCATAAAATAAAAAGAGGGTAATACTAGATCAAAAATCACCATTTTCTAGTGGTGAAACTAGCTTCACTCTAGAGAAGCAAACAATGCTATCATGATGTTTAAATCTAAACAAGCAAGTCATGAATATAAATGTACCTAATAACAGCACACAAAACTTACTCATGTTAGTAAGCACAAACATCAAAACAATCCCATGAAACAACTATTCAACATGCATAAATTAATTCTAGCAATTTATGTTTTTCTTAAACAATTACTAGCAAACAAGCAAGGTATAACTCACACAACCAGTAGCTATGAAATTAATGAAAAGTCAAATCCATACACTCAATTTAAAATTATTCACAAACGATCTACCCATCAAGAGGAATTTATTTTATTTTGTGAACAATTTAATTTTAGCACACGATAGTGAAACATTTCTTAACATGATACCCCAAAGGAATATTATGCTAACAAAAGGATCAAACCTAAACATATTAGTATTTACTAATAAGAAATAAACTTCTCACTTTCATAGGTGAAAAGAAACAATTATATTTTCCATGGTGGAAAATAGAAATCAATCACATAGTGAAACATGCTATTTTCACACAGGTGTATGGTTGGGGATTTTTATCCTCAAGCCAAAATACAATGGGACCAGTGGGCTATGGCCTACTAATACCAAGGTAAATTAGGTACTAAACCTCTGGTTACTCATGCAAAACTTTGCATACAAGATAAAAATATAAGGCTATTTAATCTAGTAAAACAATACTAGTGCATATTGATAGCAATGCTTACATATGCTTTATTATTAAGAGACATGCAAGCTAACATAGGTACAAGCATCAAAATAACAGTACCTAAATGATACTGGACTCAAATAAAACATAGCACAAAATCTACTAAGAAAGTATACACAGATCTAGCTCTCACAATGCTTCCAGATAATAAACTAGAAGGTGACAAATGCCATTTCATTTTTATTCGAGTTTTCAATCATGCACACACTTTCAAGGGTAGATTTATTGTAATAAAACAACATATTAACAAGTCCTAACAACTCCATATATGTTAGGAAGCAAGATTGAATAAAACACAAATTTATTTCAATCAAGAGCACACAAAGAAACAAGAACAGGAAAACTGATGTTTTCTAGATCTATCATAACCATTCCATCGTTCACTTAATTTCTAAACCCCAAATTTCATAGTACCTACAATGTATACTAAAATTTGGTTTCCAAAGTAGATACACCTAATATCTTATTGACTAGTAAACGAATAAGTCAACATCTTATTTTCTCGTGACTTCTCCTTTTTACCAACTAGATTAAAAGGTGTCGTAAGTCATTTAATTCCTTGGTTTAGAAAGAGTTGTCAGTAGTTCACATGCTTTGGTTAGGTGTCAACCTAAGATTTGACCAAGCATGCTAGTCTTTTTAGCCTTTCTATTAAATAATGTTTGTCCGACAAGATACGACTAGCTTTATCGTACGTCGAATATTGAATTTGCTCTTTTGATTGGCTTTTGAGAGGGTTGCGCATCATGGCATGTGAAGACTTCTTTTTTCACCTTTCTCCCGAGGAGGGAGGTATATAACTATTAAAAAGGGGATCTCTTTAGTTTGGTCTTTTAAAAGGGTACATGAAAAAAAAGATGTGCAACATTTAGCCAACAGGGTAAAAAGAGTCTTTTGCAAACAGACAAACATAGAGGTTTTGGTCAGTATTGGTTGGTTTTCTTCACGCCTTTTCTTCTTTGAGGGTTGTCGTTGTTGGAGCTTTATGTGTTGGAGTGCATCACTGGTCCTCTATTTAGGCACCAACGGTGCTTTCATTAATTGTGGGGGAGATGGTGGTGGTTCACGACGGGTCGCATTATGAAGCGAAAACAAGTCTAAGTCTAAGCAACAAATTCTTGTTTTTTGAATGCTATACAAACATTTTTGCTTGCAAAAATTTAACATGAGGCGATTCAAAAACAAGAGCGGGGCAAGCACAAATCTGCAAATTTTGAGCACTCCGCAAACATATAGAAGCCTAGATGAACCAAATTCTACACCACACAATAGCACAAAGTCCTACGGACACACATAAACAAGCCAAAACACACAAGCAAGGCTCCATGGGAGCTACGTCGGGGGATGATCCAAAATCCTAGAAGTGGCTGAAGAACTATATCTACTTCTGACCATCATCACTGTAGAGCTAGGCAAATATTTTGGTCTTCTCGGGACATCGGCAAGTATAAAAGTTTTTGGATGGAAACAAGATAATAGAAGTAAAGTTTTGATAAAACTTTATGCAACAATCTGTTTTTGAAACTCCAACTATTTTCTGGACAGAAAACTTCAAAGACGAGAGATGTTTCAAAAACAGAGCGGAGCAGTTGCAAACAAGTAAGCAATAAACTCTTAACCGAGAGAGATACCAATCTCTGTAAGGCCCGCCCTTCGAACCACTGTTCAAGGACGCCCTTGATATGCATTTAGAATCTTTTGAAAAGATCAGAAGGAGGGGAAAATATACTAAAATTCCCTTAGATAAAAATAATGTAGATAGTAAATAGGTTTTTACTCCAAAAATACTTTTCTTTCCTATCTGACGTCCATGCTAACTAAGGTCTCCTAAGGTCAGGATGGCTCTGATACCAACTCTGTAAGGACCCCAGACCGGCAGTCTGAAACCCTACGTATGCATACATTCACGATCCCAGAAAGATCAGTCGTGAACAACATACACAGTTGGCACACAGAAATACATCATCCATTACACGAATACATAAAGGTATTACATAAAAGATCACATGATCAAGTTTAACGCAACTGCCACATGGGGCAGGCAACTTATCAGACACAGCGGAAGACAATTAAAACACAACGTAGTTGAGCCCAAGTCACGCCTTAACCTACAGGCTGCTGACCCGGAGACGATCCTAGTTCGCAAAGCCGTCAACTCCGTACTTCTCTTCATAGATATCCTTCGGAGACTCCTTCTCCAAATCTGATAAGTAGATACCAGGGGCGAAACCATAATGAGTACATTTGAATGTACTCAGCAAGACATCCATCATGTCACTTACCAACATGCAAATATGCTTATCTGGTGGAATAGGTAAGCTATAAATAGGGTTCACTACCAATGGTGTTCATATATGATGACAGCACAGTTGCAGTCAGGTTAATCTGTATCTTCGTTGAAGAAGATACTTCAGAAGAAAATAATATATTTTTATTTCTCTTGTAGATATCACATGTACAAGAGGTTTGGTAAAGTTTTGTTTAAAGAATATTTTCTCTTTGCAAAACTTCTTGGAATTAGTTTCCAGAATTCTTGCTTAGAGTAGAAAAGGTTTTCTTTGCAAAACATTTTGTTTTGTATCACATCATCTGGCTTTTCATCATCAATGATACCTCCACGGTATAAGTTTCCATTCCTTTCCGAACTTCACAAGTTCAACACTTCCTTTCCAAAATTTCCCTTTTAAAAACTTCCTTTTTGAAAACATTGACACAATGCTAGCTACATGGCCATTCAACTGTCCATATCCGAGGACGCGGCTTCTTCGAAAAAGTTATACTCTGCAGAGGTGTACACATCCACCAGATCCAGTACACCTCCCGTGAACAATCACGGACTGTAACAACAGTATGTAAACATCAGGTATCTGATCATAACCATCCACTATGTTCAAGCTAGAATATGCCTATCTCTCAGTTGAGTTTTACCACATCCCCGGCACCGAGCTAATCCCCGCCAAGCCAGGATGCCTCAACTGATGCATCCGGAGGGAAAATTAATCCCACACTTTATATGTCTCCACGACACTCGGTTCAGAGGATCCCATCCCCTATAGCACATTGAGATAACACACACTAATAAGAACAAACTTCAAGTTAAGCCCCTTGCCCATGTTGGGGTAGGGTGGCAGTACGGTAAAGGTTGTCCGGCGAAGACTAGGTTATGTGTCATTTTTGAAAACACCACTTTCTCAAAAATGACCACTTCCACATTCCTCCGGAGAACAAGGATCCGCCTTTTCTCCGGGTTTTTCCGTAAAGCCTTTGTTTTGTAGAATCACAATTTTAGGGTGTCCACTTAGGGACTAGTATATTTGATGGTAATAAATACCATATGGTGGCTTATGGGCTTGGTATTACCAAGTTTAACTACTGGCATGATAGTAACCTATATATAGTATAGTCGTAATTTCCACATCAAAAAAATAGTTTTGATAATCAAGTTTTTTGTAAAACTTCAGAGGTAAAACATGCATGATAGATAATGATAAGTATTGTATCAGCAAGCAATCAGGATGGCTTGCCTGGTATCTCTTGTGTCCCTGGTGTTGGAGTGACTGGAACTTGAAGCAGAGCTTCCCGACACTTCCTTCCTCTTCGTTTTTCTAACGTTGTAAAAAGAATAAAGGACACACATTCAGAACCAATCAAGGCAAGCAACCATACATAACAATACATACAGCAAGGAAACTAAAAATAACTAATCACACAATTATTAATGGAGGCAAACAATCAAACAAACATACTTGGCAGAAATGCCATTTAATAAGACAACTTAAGGTTGGAGGAACATATCTCACAACCTTAATATCATGGATTCAGTGGGTGTGCCACTCTCATACCAAGATATTAATAAACCCAAAATACACTTAGTTTCACAAGGGTGAGACTACTAAAAGTATATAAAACATGCACCACATTAATCATGGCAATGGGTCTATCAACCAAACAACAAAAAGAAAAAGGTAGCTAACTTACTAAGTCTAAATTCACATCAAGAATAAATAAGACACATGATTTGCAAAAGTTATTTTTACAAATCAGTGAGCCTACACAAGTGTAACAAGGTAATAGACTCATCACAAAACACACAATTTCTCATAGTGAGAACAATAGAAACAATGGCTAAAAAGGAGGAATCCTATAGACATGTTTCTACTAAAAGTTTGCTATGCAAGCATGCATAATAAGTAAAGTAATAAAATGCAAACAAGGAACCATGTTATCATAATGGGAATGAAAACATGTCCTTATGCAAGGATACATAAACATCTACCAAACACAGGTTGGCAGGAAAAATAATTTAACACAAAAATTGCTAAGGAAACTAGTACTACTCAAACATGAAGAATCAATGGATGTATTTCAATCAAGTAATTGAAATACAACCAGAGGGTCCATGTCATAAAAACAGGAGTGAAAAACATCTATACTTGCTATAACAAAAATATCCCATTGGATAAAACAAGGTATCATTTTGCAGGGCAACTCCTACATGCTAGTAGTAATAAAAAGGGCATTACTAGAGGAATCAATCAACACTTCAGAGATGAATTTTTCCTAGCAAGCCACACATGATTACAACCACTTACAAACAGAAGCATATCCATTTTCATTTAGCACAAAAGTTTCCAAAGCAAAAATACTAGGCACTCATTAGTTATGAAACTACATAAGAGAAATGCATCTAGTTTGGGGAAATAATGTTTCCACCAAAAATGCAATGACACCAGTGGGTGTTCCACTAGCATAACAAAGCATTAAGAGGTCACAATGCCTCTGGTCACACTTGACAACAATTAGCAAAAACCTAAACTAGCATCTAGTGCATTAACAAAACTAGCAGAAAATAATAGGGTGCTTAAATAAGCAAGGCAATGCTACTCATGCTATTATTTTCACACAAGTGAAAACTTTAGGGGTCAAGTACTCATAACAACCTTATCAAAATGCTACTGGTCCTATGAATACAACATAAAAATATGTGGTTTTACAACCACAAATTCTTATGTCAAAAATTCCACACATGAGGGAATTTTTCCATAACATTCTCCTAGTAATGATTAAGCTACTCATGCTTTTATACCAACTCAAATGCAAGCTATCAGAGGTGATACTAACAAAATATAAGTACCAACATGTTACTGAATCTAATATCTCAACACAACAATTCAATCACTTGCACACAAATTAATCATTCAAAAAATTATATGCAAGAAATAAACTAGAGATGAACATATGATATTGATATAAATCCTATTTCTTCTCAACTCAAGTCCACACATTCTAACATGCTAAAATAGCTAAGTAACACTTGGAAAACAAGTTCACACAACTTTTACATGCTAGAAAGCAATATGGAAACACAAAAATATAATCACACAATTTAATTACTTAAAATGCCAAAATGGCAGAAATAAGCAATTTAAAGATTTGTCCACCAAATTTTATATGATGCTCTAAAAATTAAACCCTTCTAGGTTTGGATAGTCCTAAACATATACAAGACCATCCCATTGAGTTTGCATCAAAAATCATTTTTAATTATTCTATAAAAATCACCAAAGTGCTCTCTGGTGTTTTACCAAATTGCATGCCATTTCAAAAATACAATGAATTTGGAAACGAGGTTAATTGCTCCTGTTAGATAATTTCAAGGGCTTTCCAATGCAATTGGCCTCACTTCATTCTGAGTTGTGAAATAAACATGGTGCTCATTTTGGTGTTTCTGGTACCTGTTGCCAAATCATTTTTCATTTCAAAACTAATCATCCAAATGTAGATCTACAAGTTGGAGGTGGTTTAGAATTAGTTTAGGTACCACTGTGATTTTTGGCTTGGTCAAAATCATCTTTTAGGTAGGTTTTTAGAGCCAAAAGCAACCAGGTATCTTTTCTGTAAAATTAAAATGGAAAATGGCTAGACATGGGCCAGATCTGCCAAATGGGCCGGCCTGGTCGATCTACACCGCGGGGGAAGCAAGCCGCAGTGGCTGACCAGCGGGCCAGTAGGCCACGCGGCAGCCACGCGGGCAAGCGCCAGGCCCACGGGCAGGTTCAACGTGTTCTCGCGCGGTCAAGGGCGCATGACGCCATCGCTGTGTCACCCCGACGTCACCGCCGGCGGGACGGGATTCCGGCGAGCTCTACTCGACGCTACCGTTAACCATTTTGAAAATCGAGGGCACCCACGCGCTGTACTCGTTGCGGGCAACGTTCTAGGGCATGCTCCGTTTCCAGGGAACGATCGGAAAAGCGGCGGCAACGGCGCGCGGCGGCGGCCGGACGGCCACCACGTCGCGGCCACGCTCCAGAGGGAGAGGGAGGGGGAAAAAGGCGGCGGGAGATGCGGCTGCTCACCCTGGACGCACGGGAGGGCTCGGCTAGGGCGGTGAAGGGCCGAGGCGACGGCGATTCGTCGCCGGCGTGCGCCGGACTCGAGGAAGGACTTGGACGGCGCGGGGTCTTCGCGGCGCTACGGCTCGATTCTTTTCGCACCAAGCACAACCACTACAAGGCGAAGACGATGGGATACGCGGTGGCCGGCGGCGAGGTCCCATTTGGCCGAATCGACGGCGGGGCAAAACTAGGGTTTCAGGTTGGGCTTTATGTACAGAGAGGGAGAGCTCGAGGGGGGGAGAGATAGAGGGGGCATGGGGGAGACAAGGCACATGGGGGGCCTCTTATCCCCCAAGAGTTCCTTCTCATCGAAGCAATGGCGTAGGGCTGCTGTTCTCTACAGCAAGCTAGAGGTAGGAGATGACTTGGATAACATCTAGGTCCCTGGAAAATTACAAGTGGGTCCCTGGCCTCTCTGAAAAATGTGATCTTCACCAAGAAAACAAAGTCAACATTTAATTTCCTTTTGCCCAAAATTCTAATTAGTTGATATGTACAACATATATGAAAATTGGCTCCATTGAGTAAACTTGATAATTCAAAGTTGTTCAAATTTGAATTCTTACACAAATGGACATTGAATTTATTAACCTACTTAGGAGCTTACAAAAATGATAATTTTTGGCACACATTCCTTATTTGATGTGTTCCTTATGTGGTAGAAAATTCAAGTCATTTAGAGTTACTTCATAGAACAAACTTGTTCAAATTTCAAAAAGGTGCTGTCAAGAAAACAGGGGTTTTTGGCAACTTAAATTATTCAAAAACTTGTGCCCTTTTGGTTTTCATCCTTCTTTATGATATAGAGCATGTGGTAATTATTTCATGGCATTTGGAAAAAGTTTGTAGAACAAACTTGTTCAAAATCCCAATTGTTGCTGTGGAGAAAAACCATGTTTTCAGGACTTTAATGGGTTCAATTTTTAGTCTCCTCTTGTGTGTGTTCCTTATTTGATATAAGGAAGCAATGGTATGAATTTCAGATCATTTGATGGAAGTTTCCAATAGTAACTAGTTTGAGCTTTCTGTTTCTAGAAATATTGGAATTTCTATTTAATAAGGCTCTTGGCTTTTCTTTAGCAATGCTTTGCCAAAATATTTATGTGACTAGAGATAGAAAGTCAATGCTCTCCAATACCTTTGTTTTTAATCTTGCAAGGTTGGAAAAACATTTGATAAGATTTTGGTGAAGCATTTAAGAATGCCTCTTTTTCCTGATAATCTTTTATGGAAATTTTATTAAGTGTTTCCTCTTTCTTAATTTGGGACTTGGAATAATATTCAACAAGTATGAGTTTTATAAGGTAGTTTGGAAAACTCTTTGATCAATATTTACTTTAGAAAATATTGTCAAAGTTATTGGAACAATATGTTGAATATTTTTATCCCTGGAACAATATGTTGAATATTTTTAGTTCACTGCTTTGCTATCCTTTTAAGTTTGCAAGTTTATATAATTAGTTTGTTTGGTTGCACTTAAACAACCACAAACAAACACAACCAAGGTTTATTAGTAAAGCAATTAGCAAAACAACTGTGTTAACAGGTATTCCAAAATTGGGATGTGACAGGGGGTAGGTGGGAGGAGGAGATACAAGGGTCAAAGGCCCGGAAGTTGGCACGCAGGCTACGCAGGAACGGAGACTCCGGTGGTTTCACCGGTGGTACCGGTGGATCGGCCGGAGGTTCCGTTGAGGCTCCGCCGTACTCATACCGAAGGGGCTTTCGGCGGAGGTAGCACCGGAGGGTCCCCCTCCTGGGTCTGACCACCGGAGGCTCCGATGTCGGTTCCGGTGCAAGCACCTCTCTGATCGCAGAGAAGGGGTTTTTGGCGGAGGCGGCACCGGAAGCTCCGCTTCCTGGAGCAAGGCGGTAGCTCCGGTGCTTTCACCGGAGGCTCCGCCACCTGGGGATTCTTTTCTTCGTCTTCTTGTGCTGGTTCTTCTTGGTCATCTCCCTCGGCTTCTTGGGCATTACCTCTATCACGTACTTGGGGGTCCATGGTGGGGTCAAACATGAGCACACAAAGGGCATTTCCATGAGGTACCGCACCATTCACCAAGCCACCGAAAGCATGAATTGAGAGGAGTGAGTTCACCTTATCATGTATAGCTTTGGCTCGTGATATTGTCATTGGTCCACTTGGTGGAATGAGGTGTGCTGAATCAACCCCTTTGATTGGGGGTACAACGAGGAGGCGGATGGGGAGGAGGAGCCGGAGCTTCCGCAGCAGGAGGCGGCGCAGGTCCCGGAGCAGCGCCCTCCGTTGTGGCCTGACCAGGTGGTGGCGTACAACTCGTTCGCCACATGGTGCAACGAGGAAGCGTTTCGCCGGGTCCGATCGGGGTTCGAGGAGGCGGGGGCAGCCGCCGAGGCTGATTACGATAACGTCAAGACTCGTGACGTAAAAAAACTTTCCCATGTTTTCCACGTTAGCTGATAACGATAACGTCCGTTAGAACCTCGTTTGCCACGTGTCGCCTCATAGCGACGAAATAAAAACGTTAATGCTTATTGGGCCTAGTCAGACGGCCCAACCGGTGGCGATGATTCGTTGAACGTTGCGGATAGCCGTAACGATTTTAGGTTCATATAAACGTCGCAGACTCGTCCCTGACAGTCAATCTGATACGTTTTCATTCTGTCGCGCAAAACATAACAGATTGCCCTTAGAGACGGTTTGGAGCCCATCCGCAACGTTATTGAAACGTCCCAGACCACGCGGAATTTGGTAGTGAAAGTGACAGAAATTGGGGTAATCGGAGGGGGTGACTGTGATGTGAGGATCACGTGTTTTCACGGAGTGTTAATGTTTTGCTCCGTTGCTTTATTAAAAGGAGCATCTTAATTACCAGTAGTTTCCCTTGAGGCCCCGCTGCAAACGGACTAGTAGGACAGAAGATGTTGTGCAAGTTTCTCATTGCGAGCACGTACGACTAATTATGGAACACATGCCTATGGTTACCTAGTATTTGGATGCTTTATTATTATTTATCTGCAACTACCCATGTTTTGATTATTATATGAATTATCTTATCCATGCAATGCCCGTTTATCCATCCCTATGCCTACAATATTTTGATCCTGCTGTTTCCCACAATTGTTACCGATATTTCTATTTTATTCTTGTTGTTAGTTTACTACTTCTACTGCTATAAATTTTTTGCTACTGATAAACTGTTGCGAGCAAGTCTACTTCCAGGTGCAGCTGAACTGACAACTCATATGTTAAGCTTTATAAATATTCTTTGGATCCCCTTGTGTCGAATCTATAAATTCGGGTTTTACTTCCCTCGAAGATTATTGCGATCCCTTATACTTGTGGGTCATCAAGACTATTTTATGGCGTCGTTGTCGGAGAGCATAGCTTTATTTGTAAGATCACTTGAACGTGATATTGTTCGCTGCAAGCTATTCATCATGGGAAAACTCTTGATGGGTAAGTTCCTATATTGCCATCCACTACAAGGAGAGGTACAACTCTGAACACCTCTGTTGCTCTTGATTCAACGTTTGTAATGAGTAAGATTTTTACACCACCACATACACATGCTACACATACTGCTACTTCTGCTGAGTCTGAAAATGCTTCTGGTAATTTTTATGATTCTTCTACTATGCTTGATGAGAGTGGTTCATTAGGTCCTTTCCTGGATACTAAAATTGCTAGAGCTAAACAAATTGAAAACACTAAAATTCCTAATGAAAACATTGGTACACCTATTAGTTCACCCGAGTTTAGAGAAAGTCCTAGTGATGATGTTGAGAAAACTTACATTGAACTTGATGTTGACTTTATTGAAGAATGTCATGCTGCTAATAGTGCAAGTTCTATTAAGAGTCTTCTTGCAAGACGTGCTGTTAAATATAAACCGTCTCCTGATGCTAAGTTTGCTACATATCCCATAAACATTAAAGATAAGAGTTATGATTTCTCTCTAGATTTATCTTATATATATATATATATAGGGAAAATGGTTTCTACTCCTAGGTGTAATTACACCCACGTCTCATATACTACCGTACGGAGGTATGTGTCATACTTTTTTTGGTCTGAGTATGTTCGTATACTATATCTAAGATACTCCAAAACAAGTTACGTGAAAATTATAAAATTGAGCATGTAGTTTGCGCTATATATTCAAAATACCGGTATATATGTACGTATAAAAGGAGTATGTAGAAAAATTACACATAGTACATAAAAAGTAGTATATATACTGCCGAAATAGTAATATATACTGCATACTACCTATGCATACTCTTCGGTATGATAGATACTACATACATCATACTAAACATATGTGGGTGTAGCTACACCCGGGAGTAGCATAAATTTGTCCTATATATATATATATATATATATATATATATATATTGTTGAGGGAGAACCTTTTTGTGGTACTGAAAATGAAAGTGTTGTGGGACATATGAATGAGCTCTCATATTTGAGTAGTTTATTTTCTTATGATATTAAGAAACGCAGTTACTTTGTTACTAAATGTTTTTACTTTATCATTGAAACATGAAGCTAAATTTTGGTTTAATAATTTGTCACCTGGATCTATTGATAGTACTATTGGTTTGGTTAATGCTTTCTTTCAGAAATATTTTCCTGCTAGTGCTCAACATGCTGCTTTGCAGCGAATCTTTAACTTGAAGCAAATTGAAGGAGAGAAAATGCCTGAATCTTGGGCAAGATTTTGTTCTTTTCTTAGCGCAAGGCTTTGACATAAATTGGATAGAAATGAAATCCTAGATATATTTTATAATGGACTAACTGTTGAATCTATGACATACCTAGATAGTTGTGCTCATTGTGTTTTCAGGAAAAGAACTCCTGAAGAAGCTGAGGAATTATTGGCTAAGATAAGAAAAAATCATGATGATTGGACTATACCTGAACCAACCCCAACACCAACACCAAAGAAGATGGGAATGATTGTATTAAATGATGAGGTGATGAGGGAAGCCAAGAAATCTCTTAAAGAGAAGGGTATTAAATCTGAAGACGTGAAGAATCTACCACCTATAGAAGAATTATGTAAGACAATTCCTCACGCATCCACAATTGAGGTACACTCTCTCCGATATTTTGATAATAGAGATATTCCCTATTCTAAACCTCCTGATCAATGCTTTGATGAATTTGATAATTATATTGTTAAGCAAGATAACTTTAATATGAGAGTGCATAATCATCTAATGGAAAATTCTAGAGCTATTGATAATTTGCATGGAATTATTGAGAGAGCCTCTAATGATGTTAAAATGCTTGTTAGACATTTCCATATGGTTCAAACTCAAATTGATCAACTCACTAAGGTGGAAAAAGATTTGCTAGTTAATGATTCTAGAGAAAAACATGTTTATGACATAAGCACTAGAAGTGGTGTTTCTACTCAGGATCCTTTGTATCCTGAGGAACATCCTAAAAGAATTGAACAAGATTCTCAACAAGCTAAAAACAATAGTACTCCTTCTAAGAAAAAGAAACATAAAATTGTTGTAGAATCTCCTGAACCTACTAAAGATCCTAATAGTGTATCTATCTCTGATGCTGAAACTGAAAGTGGTAATGATAAGAATGATGCTTCTGATAAAGAAGAAACTGAAGAGGAACCTGAAAAGCAAACTAAAAATGCAAAGTGCACTAAGGAGGATTTCATTTCCAATAAACATGGTAATGAGAGAGAACCTTGGGTACAAAAATAATTGCCTTTTCCTAATAAGAAACACAAATTAAAGGAAGAAGAACATTATAACAATTTATGTGCTTTTACACGTGGCCTTTGTGCTTTCTTCGGTTTTCGTCTCACAGACGACGTAGTTCCCTCGAGGTCGATCTCTCGGTCAAGTGAGCATCACTCATCAACGAGCGATGGACATGGCTCACGGGGAAGAGGTGGCTCTTCAAGCCATCCCCACGACGCCTCTTCAAGCCTTCCCCATGGTGCCTCTTCAAGCCATGACCATGACGATGACGATGAAAATGGCGCTGCAGACGAGGATGTCCATTAGGAGATTAACACCTTGTAGATGTCAGATGTACCGAGGCCAATTCCTCTTCAGCATGACCGCAAATCCTTTTGAGCTGAGGGAGCAGAATCGACCAAGGAGGAAGCCAAGATTTACTCCTGATATGTATGATAAAGGGAAGAATCCATCCACTCAATCGCAACAGCAGAGGGAGCAGCAAGGGGAGATAGAAGATGCCGAGGATGCTCATGTCATCTTCAAAAGGCACAAGAGGAAGCTCCCTTGCCATAGGGGGGAACCCCCGGGTGATGCATAGTGACCGTTGTCATGATGTTCGTTTATATCTGGATTGTGTCATGAATTTATGTTGTGAAGTTGTCGTTGTGGTTGAACTTGTTTCATGAACTTCTGGATTTGCACTTTATGTCATAAACCTACGTAGATGGTTGTTGTTGAACTTATGTCATGATATTTTTCTATTTAGAGTTATCCATTAAAACATTTCTACGTGAATTATATTCTCTATAGTCTCTATCCTCAATAATTTGGAAAATCTACGCCATGATCCAATATACGTTTTATTTCCAATAGAGTATGTTCTCCGAATGTGTTCTTCCAAATGACAATCTAAAATGTATTGGAAACTAAGTGAGGATTTAAGATCAAATACCTAATACAAAAAATGTCGAAAAAATATGATGAATATATCTTCACAAAGTTGAAAAACAGCTGGGAAAATCCACCTAGGAGCGTAACGTCCTCGTCCAGGGCGTTAGGCTATTTGACGCCGAATTCCGCCGTAGCATCCGGCTAGGATCTGTTAGGTCGAGGAATTGGTGAGGACATGGCACGGAATTCTGCGTCCTGGGGTCTTAAACCCTGAACCGAGGTGTTATGCGCCCATCTCGCGGGATTCCGCTCTAAACTCCGGCTAGAGTCTGTTAGGTTGAGGACATTGTGAGGATTTGACGCAGAATTCCACGCTTGACGGTATAACACCCCAGATGAGTGCGTTATGTCCACCAGTATGACGACCAGCGGCCACGTTGTGCCTGCCAGCTTAACGCCTTGGATGGGGGCGTTATCCCCTTTTTTCCAGTTTTTTGTCAGAATTTTATTTGTTTTCCTTACACACTTGTCATGCTCTTATCTTACACAATTGACACACTCTATATAAACATGTTTCTTAAAGTGCATTTCCATGGGCAAAGATAGTCACACATGAATAACATAAACATAGTCTAACATTTATAAGGAAAATACACGAATAATAACATAGTCTAACATAGTAGCACACGAATAACATAAACATAGTCGCACACGAATAAAAACATAGTCTAAGACAATGAAATCTTAAACACGAATACTAACAAAGTCTGACATAATGACATGAAGAGCGGCTCATGGCTCGGTGTACTACTCCTCGTCGGAGCTGGTGTCGTCGTCGTCGGAGCTGCTCTCATCCGAGCTATCCTGGCAGCATCGGACGTGGAGTAGGGTGCCATCGGATATTCTTATCTGGAGAACGTCCACCCCATTATCATTCATGTACCTGAAGGTGAGCATGTACCCCCGGTCCAGCTTGTGCATGCGGGTGAACTGCGCCCACTATCGGCGAAAGAAGAGGTCCTGACCGCGTCGTTCGACATCCACCTCAAGGGGCCCGTTAACACAGCCCTCCAACTCGAGCATGAACCTACAGGCTCGTTGCCGGCGAGTAGCTCTGATATCCTCCCTGGTAGACGGAGCCTCTTCCCCAATGGATCAAAGAGGTTGCTGTAGAAGTCGGGTAGCTCGATACCCTCCTTTTCCTCCTCCGCAGCACCGGCGTCGTGTCCACGCCCTCCACGCCCACGGCCCCGCGGCCACACCCATGCGCTACACGCCCACGCGCTCAAGATTCTTCCGCCTCCTCGTTGATGCCTCCACGACCACCACCTCCACGTCCGCGCTCCCCGTCCACGTCCACGTGCTCCATCAGGTTCAACTTCGTAGTTATTTCCTCCGAGCACAAGCCCACCCGGTCCACGCCCTCCACGTCCACAGGGATCTCTCGCCATGGCTATAAATAGGTAAACAATCAACATGGTAAATATAACTACAAAATTTAATATAACTAGTTATTTAATTTGCAAACATTTCAAGTGCAAATATAACTAGTTATTTAAATTTCAAAATTGCAAACATCTTAGTAAATATAACTAGTTAATATAACTGGTTAATATAACTAGTTATAGTTAATATACTAGTTAATACAACTAGTTAATCTTAAGTGCAAACATCTTAAATTACGAAATTTAATATAACTAGTTATATATTACAAATATAACTACATGGTAATATCTTATATTACAAAAATTTAATATAACTAGTTAATCTTAATATATTTAAAGTGCAAACATCTTAAGTGTAAACAACAACAAAAATCATCAAGTTTAAAATAAATTCAACCTACAACAAATTAAAAGTGCAAAAATCAATAAACCAACATTTAAAGATATTCAACCTACAACAAAATTGATCTAGTTTAAAAGAAATTCAACTAGGGTTTGCACTCCTACGCCAATAAAATTTTCTAATACCAACATTAAACTAGGGTTTGGTGACCTAGACCAAAATTAAACAAACCCTCTACCATTGATGAAATATGGTTTTCACCCCTAACATGAACTGTGTAGTACCTAACCTACACATAGCATATAGATTTGATGAACTAGGCGTGGGTGATGAACTAGGGTTTCAACTACACTAAGATTTCCCACATGTGCTAGTACCTAGCGAAGAGGATGAACTAGGGATAGGAAGAACTAGGGGTAGGGATGAAAAAAGAGAGGAGAATTTCTAGAAAAACAAAAATCCACGATTTGAACCGCAAAAAAGAAGAGAAAAGAGGGGGACATTCCTTTAGAACTCCAAGGGAAACCAAATCCATAGCCAAACTTCTCCGATATGATCGATTTGTGAGTGGATTGGAGAGGGAATAAGGAGAAGAGAAGGGGGGAAGAAGGAATGACAGAGAAAATGGTTTGGAAGAGGGAGGGGCGCGGGATGGGCGGTTTAACTTATTCTTCCGCATAACGCCCCCTTCCGGGGCATTGAGGTGCATAATGCTCCCGTCCAGGGCGTTATGGTACTTGCCACATGGAAGTGTTCGTCCACGGTGGCACGGTCAATAACGCCTCAGGTACCTCGCGTTAAGTTGTAGACCATAACGTCTTATAGACGTACGTTATGCAATAGGGTTATTTTACAAATTTTTTGGTCCGAGAGGTTAAAGTGTGAATTTACTGCACTAAAAGGTTATTTATGTAAAATTTCACAAGAAAGCCCGCATTGTCTCCACGGTCTAGGTACATGTCTCATCATCAATTAACCAGTGCACTATAGTTGTAGTTGGTATTGGAGAGATAGGTTTAAACAACTCTGGCGGGAAACGAGGAAGCCAACTATGCACTTACTCCCTCCCTCCGTCCAAAAAGAATGTGTTAACCTAGTCTAAATTTGCACTCCCTCTGTCGCTGAAAGTTTATTTAAATTTTATATTTACCTAGACATATTTTAGTGTGTAAATAAATGTAAATTTAGGCAAAGTTTAAACTTCCTTTTCAGACAGAGGGAGTATGTACGTATATACTCCTTCCCGTCCGTAATATAAGATGTTTTGGGTGTTTTACATATTGTCTAGATTTGAACCAAATGAGTGGACGTATACACTAAAACATGCCTAGATACATGTGTGTATATGTAAATATGGAAAATGTCTAAAACCATGTTATAATGTGGAACGAAGGGAATATGTACTAAAATGTGTCTAGATTATATGTAAATTTAGACAAAACTGAGACATCCTCAGAAGTGAGGTAATAGAATTTTCACCTTCTGTCCGTCGCCAATACCCAGCGATTGCTTGAGCAGGTCTCGGACCATGAAGGATCCAGTAAGTGATTTACGACCTACTCCCTCCGTCCACGATAAAGTGTACGTTTTCCTTTTTCGTCGGTCAAATTTATAAACTTTGACTAATTTTATCGGGAAAAGTACTATCATTTATGACACCAAATTAGTAGCAATAGATTTGTCTTGACATGAAGTTTTATAATATATCATTTAAATGTCATATATATTGCTACAATTTTCTATAAATTTGGTCAAAGTTTAAAAAGTTTGACTAAGTGTAAAAGTAGATGCACACTTATTCGTGGACGGAGGGAGTATACCACGAGTTCATGACCGACAAGGCTATGGGCTACAGCCGGCCTGCTTTCTTTTCAGTTGGGTACATACACCGTAAAAAAAGTTGATACACAGTATAAAGAGATTAGTGAGATGAGGGAGCTTTAAGATTGGTGTAAAAAAGAAAAGAGATTGGTGCCAAATAAAAAACGAGGTGTCAGAATCCAGTCCCATAATTTTTGTCCATGGTATCCCCGTAACAACCCAGGACCTTTTTTTTTTTGCAAGGTGTAACAACCCAGGACTGCACTTTGCGAACTTGCAGAAGGAAACCGTAACAAATCCTTTAAAAACAGATCAGCCCAACTGCCCAAGGCGCTATCTACCCGCAAAAAAATCTAGCTGCACGCGACGCGTCAGAGAGGAAGGCGATGGGCGCCGATATTGAGAACCCGGATGGCGGCGATTATGTCGCCGCCGCTGCAAAGGAGGACGCCGACGCCATGACAAGAACGAGGCGTCCCTCCGACGCGGGACTCTACTGGTCTTACGGTTTTTTGTTCTGCTACATATGGGTATTGATCTTGTGCACCGAGTACGGGTGGGTCAAGTCCAATCCGGCGCATATTGGATTCATGGTCAGGTTCGATCTCTTCTTGCTCGCGGCATGGTGTCTCCTATTCATTCTCATCTACTTTGCATTTGCCGTGCTCTACGGTTTGCCACTGGTCCCTTCAAGAAAGAAGAAGCCTGCTGAAGAAGAAACATCAGGGGAGGCGCACTAGCGTGGTCGTGATTTAACTTGTCTTGATCAATCGCTGCTACAGCTCCCTTTTTATATTGTTGTATTTTTTGTTGAATTAATCGCTACAGCGGCTCCCTTTATATTTTCGCACCACTTGATTGTGCTTGTACTCAAAACTAGCCATCTCAACAAATTTTACTCAAATACGTTTTCTTTTCAACTCGTTATTACTGGCACAAAGCCACATCGAACCGAGTCCAAACGTATGTCATTTTCTTTCTCGTTAGCTAGAAAAGCTACCGTCATCGTATGCAGGGGCAGAGACAAGGGGGGCTAGCAGGGGCTAGACCCCCGCCAAGGTTCCGCCCCCTAATGATTTGGAGTAGGTATTACTAGTGTGGGTAATGCATATACTTGCTAATTATCTCATATATGTGCTAATTAGTACTTACATCCCATGAGTATATACGCAGTGAGACCTAGCCCAGTTTAGGCACGTTTCTTCTTAGCGTAACTTGCTTTTCTTTCCGGCGACCGACCGGCCGTACTCTTGCCCCAATATTAGATTGATCTGTCATGGCGTCCTTGGCTGCTCGAAAACTATGCCAAGAGTCATCCGCTAGGAAACTCTTCCGTGATGCCGTCGTGTCAACCTCTGTGTTGAAGTATTGATCGGACTGACTGTTTCTTCGCTTCATCATCATTCAGGAAGTCGATCTCTGACCTACATCACTTGTTATGTAAATCTAGAGGTATGTTGATCATTCTATACACTTAATTGATCATTTTTCCTTGAACACGTGTATACAATAGTGTCACTCCTTATCGAATTTCTAGTCAAGATAAGTAATAATTTTAAATTCAAGGCACGTCGCAAGTATTAGCACAAAATACAACAATTTCACCTATAGTCAGTATGTAGAAGTTGGTCATAAAATTTATTTTTATGATTCCTAGTTATGATGTTTAAGATCTGATTTTATGATTTTTTTTACTATTAATGATTCGATGGGTACTAAAGGTTCAACATGGAACAATGTTTTGGCCATCCCGTGCCTCGCCCCCCCCCCCCCCCCCCCTATACTAAATCCTGGCTCCGACCCTGATCGTATGAAAATACGCAGCAACACCATGTCAAAGAACGCAAACAGACCTCTGACTCAACAAACAAGAACTAGCGGCAGCGTTCAGTTAACTAGTCTAGCCAACTGAAACAAAACTGTACGTCCGAGTAGCAAACACGGAACTCGACAAAGCTACGTTCACGTGGCGGGGCACGACAGCGGTTTGCCGAGCGGGTCACTCGGCAAACCTCTACGCCGGCTCCACAAAAGGCATCGGCAAACATATGTGCCGAGTCGTTGGGGGTGGACGTGTGGCGGCACCTCCTGGTCCTCTAGTCGCCGAGTGCGTATCGAAGACACTCGGCGGATAGCTCAATTTCGTTGGATTTGATTTTAGTGTCAAGTGCGGAAAAAACACTCGGCAAAGTTCTATTCGCCGACCTATTTGTTGTCGAAGTGTGTAATGTGTATTCTGGATACCGTTTTGGTGTAGTGACCCTTTCAATCATGAAACTACATATCACTAGTTTGATTGTCGATAGAGGCCCTCTTATCCAAAAATAAAACAAGAAAAAGAAGAACATCCATCTTGTATTCACATGGCAGATAAATAAAGCAACTAGTACTGTAGCTGGAAAAAACTAGGAACGACTTTTTTAACAATAGCAAAAAGATTTGCCTCCTCTCATTCATTAAAAATATAGAAAGTACAGTACAAGCGAGCAAAAACTCAGAATAGAAAGTCTACACGTTCTGAAAAAAAAGGTCTACACCCGTGGCAAGATTGATCTTAAATGTTTTGAGCCCGCATAACTCCAGAAGGTGAAGGCATTTTTTTTTCCGACTATTATGGTTGGCATGGTGAAAATGTCATGGAAAAGCGTTGATTCCAAATCTCCAAAAAGCATGCTGATCGAGTGTATCCGTGCAAGGAGAATCGAGGACAATTAATCAGCTTTTTTTTCGCGAAAACGCAAAAGCTTTGCGTTTCGATGCATTGATATATAGAAAGAGAGTTAATATGTAAAGACCCAGAGAACGGGCCAACCCCACACCGTGCAACTTAACCCAAGAACAACCTATCTAGGGGAGGAGTTGGCGAAGGCCCCGAGCCCCCGCGCGCGCCCACTCCCGCGCCTCGGCCATGATAGTCTGGAGTAGGGAGGCCACTGAGGGTTGTGCGTTCTCGAAGATCACCGCGTTCCAGTGTTTACAGATCCACCACGCCGTCAGCATGATCAGCGACAAGGTGCCTCTGCGAAGGGCGCTAGGGACGGCGCCGAGCGCCCTTGTCCACCAGTCTGAGAAGACACCCTCACCCGCGGGAGGTGATGCGGTGGATCTGATCCACGATAGCACCTCATGCCAGATTGTCCTCGAGAAGGCGCATCCTGTGAGAAGGTGCGCCATGGACTCCTCCGACTGATCACAGAGTGGGCACCGCGCCGCATGGGGGCGTCCATGTCTCGCAAGCCGCTCACCCGTCCAACATCTGTCCAAGCAGGCTAGCCAGGTGAAGAATCTCACCCTAGGAGGGGCACAGGTCTTCCAGTTTAGCCTCCACGTTCCTGACGTGATCGATCCCTGGAAGAGGGGCTCATAGCAAGAATTAGAGGAGTACTGGCCATCCGTGGTCCAGCGCCAGACGAGCCTGTCCGGTGTCCCCTGCAGCTAGTAGTCGCGCAGTCTGGTCCAAAGTTGGACATACTGCCAAAGAGCCAGGGGACTCAGCGTGCCAGTGATGTCCGTGATCCAGGCGCGCTCCGCAAGCGCCTGCTGCACCGTGCGACGCTTAGGGATAATCGCGAAGAGGTCCGGCGCTATCTCCCTAATTGGTCTCCCGTCAAGCCACCTATCTAGCCAGAACAACGTCGAGGTACCGTCACCAACAACCATGTAAGTGGATGCATCGAAAATCTCCTTCTCCTGCTGGGAGAGCTGCATGTCTAGACCCCGCCAGGGTCGCAAGGGGTCAGTGCGCATCCTCCAGAGCCAATGCACCCTCAGGCTGATGGAGGTACGAGCTAGGTCCGAGATACCTAGGCCACCCAGCCGAGCTGGGCGGCACACCCTCGACCAGTTAACATGACAGTTACCGCCGTTGGCATCCAAATGGCCGGCCCAGAGGAAACCACGCAAGATCTTGTTCACCTGCTTTAGTGTTGGAACGCGTAGAGATAAACAAAACTTTTTCCTACGCAGTACTTCCAAGATCTAGCCGAGGTATAAGGCCACGATGATTACCACTAGACGCGCGGTTGCGGATTATCGATGAAGCGCGTCGGGGCAGTGCAGTCCACGATCCGATCCAGCCGATCTGATCCCGCGAACGTCGAAGTGCTGAACGTACAGCACATCTGCCGGTATCCACACGTACAAAGAGGAGCTCCAACGGCGGACTGCTAGGTCCGGTGCGACGGCTGGACTGAGTGGGGCTAGGGTTCCCAACGCATGGGAGTGGACTAACGTGCCCGCTGGGCAACCTGCGCCCCTCTTTATATAGCGAATGGTAGTGGGCTTCACAACACTTGTGGCCCATTCCCTCTGTGAGTCCGACTCACAAACTGAGTCCATTTTCGGTTCGGGTCCAACCCGACCAATACATGCTCCCGCTCTTAAGTGTGCGACCCTGCAGGCTCATGGCGACTTGGACACGATTGGAGTCCGACTCTCAATCGATCAATCGGTAGCGGCTCCTAACAGAACGTGCCGACTCCCAAGTCACATTGAGTCATGACGACATACCTTTCAATGTGATATTCATCTTAGCCCTTTTGCCTCATGATATACCTTGTCGAACTATAGGCGATTTATCGTCATCCCTTAAATAGTTCGACTCTCTTCTCGATCCGTGATATGTGATTCATCTGACTAACTCTTAGTCAACAGACACAGTTAACACTTAAGTCGCGCATGTCCATGCTTCCTGAATCATATCACTCGAGAGGGCCCAGAGAATATCTCTCCATTCGGAGGGGTGAAATCCCATCTTGATTATCCACATCACGCAGCTTGTTTCTCATTCGACCCGAACTCTGCCTTTATAACTGCCTTGTCACAGAGCAGCGTTTAACAGAACCTAAGTCGGTGATCCACAACTCGGATTGTGCGATAACCTCAGGTCTAAGGATTACATTGATTGAGACATGCAAATGACGACTTGCTCGTTGCATCTCAATATGGGTCAGTCCGACTTGCTAAACTCTTTAGCCAAGTCCGTGATCATTGGAATGGCATCACCATGCCCATGACAAGTGGAACCATGTCATCAGCCAACACTCACATTAGTCTAGGGTGTGTGTCCAACACAACCTTAATGACCAAGGACAATCTAGTATGAACAACATGAATATATAGTTCCACAATCGAATCACATATTCAATGACATATATCAGATGTTCAAAACAAGGACAACTTAATAACTTTATGAATACATTGGGAATTACATCATCCATGATTGCCTCTAGTGCATATTCCCAACATTTAGAGCCTTTGGATTGAGGCTCAAGACAACCAGCTGGTGCAGCGGGATTGCCGCGAGCACCGATCGGATGAGCGCCAGTCTACCCGCCTTAGACATCATGGCTTCCTTCCAGGTAGGTAGCCTATCCGCAAGCCTGCTAGCCCGGCGGAGTTACTTGCCGAGATACGAAATCGACATTACCGACCTTTTTTTCTTGTGGCAAAGACGACGGCGTCTCTCGCCGTGATTTGGTTTAATCCGCGTAATTGCGATGGCCCAGCCGCATATGTCGGTGATCAAGGACTAATTGTTTGTCCCGGGATTGATGATCGATGTGGGCATAAATACTAAATAGAGTTGGTGGTGGGTGGAAGTGTAGTCTGCTTCGGACTCGTCTTGGACACGGAATCTCTTCTCTAGGCACCTCTCGCATCTGAGCGTAGATGCCCTGCTTCCTCTCTCTCCGTTTTCTTGTTAGTCGCCGACCTACATGCTCCTCACCTGTGTGTCCCTGCTTCCCTAGCTCCACTTCTCTGATCGCTCCCAAGCAACGTCCAGCGGCACCTCTCCTCTTCGTTGATCTGGCTCAGGCACCCGGGTATCGTGGTCTCTCTGCTCCACTCATTCGTGTGGGCGTCCCCATCTCCTCCGATTTGGTCGCTACTGCCCAGTTGAGCGAGCCATTCACCAACTCCCTGTTTTGACCCATCCAAACCATGCACACATAGATTTTCCAAGTTGTTTGCAATAGTTTGCAGAACAGCTAGTAGACTCGACCGTCGTCGCTGGCGGTAACCGATCTCCAATGTCCGGCCTACTGGTGTATGTTGTAGAATTTAAAAAAATTCCCTACGTAACCGCCAAGATCACTATGCAGATAACGATGCATGCACATACAAGCATTGATCAGAATCACGACTCACGGCGCAGCGGATTCGATGTAGTCGTAGAAGAGTTCTGAACAATCATAAATTCCCACAACTAGGCCTAGTTGTAAGGATTTCGCTAAGCTTCCGTCGTGAAGAATCACATGTGCAACCCCACTTATGATGTGTATGCATACACTCGTGTCAACCTGCCAGTGCTCCGTCATCCAGGACTCTGCACCAACGAAGAGAGAAAGCCTTTCGGAGTTGTTAATTGATAGCACTAATCAAGTGTGACTAGAGCTATATGATTCTTTAAGTTTCTCAACACATGAGAGAGAGTGGCAATTAGAGCTAGGTATAATCGGGAGAGGACACCTCAAAAACTCAATTAAAAGAAGCTCTAATTTAATTAGAGGGGCTCTAGTTATTCTAATTAGGCTCTCTAATTCTACTAGAGAGAGGAGAGAGAGAGGAGGGCTTGAGAGCCAATTGATCTGTTTTGCAATGAGCTTTGTGGTCCTTTCTATAGTGGGACGAAGGGGAGACTTTCCTTGGGTAAAAGAAGTCCTACTCCTAGTAGGAGGAGGGGCTTGGTAGCACCAAAGGGTCGCCGCACCCTTGATATGTTGCAAATGTATCTACAATTTTTGATGCTCCATCCTTGTTTTCTACCCAATACCTTTTGTTTTCCACATGTTTTATTTCGTTTTCCGGATGTTTTCACATACTAACCTATTAAAAAGATGCCCCAGGACATATGTTGTTTTCTGTAGTCTTCCTATTTCCGAAAAGTTCTTAAGGAAATATTCTCGAAAAGGGTTGAAAATCCACGGAGATCATTTTTTACCAGGAACAAAGAAGGAGTCCAAAAGAGAGACGGAGGGGAGCCAGTGGCACCCAGGTGGGCACCAGGCGCGACCTCTTTCTTGGCCGCTCCTAGTGGGCCCCTTGGTGCCCTCAGTACCGCCTCACGTACCCCCTTCGCTTATAAATTGCCTTTTACCCTAAAAACTTCAGGGACGGAGTTATTTTCCATGATACTTACAGAGAGGCGCCGTCACCTCGAAAGTCTAATCTAGGGCTTCTGCAGCCTTGCTCCGGCACCCTGCCGGAGGGGGAATCGTCACCGGAGGCCTCTTCATCGATGTTGCTGACTCCCACGATGATGCGGGAGTAGTCCCTCCTCGGCGCTGAGGACTCGTGCTAGTAGCTATGTGGTTATATCTGGCTCCCATGATGTGATCTCGATTGTGATCGTGTTCTATGTTATCATTGTTGAATCTATGGTGTTTCCCCTTCATTATGTAATGGATCTGATGTACTCAATTAGTTTTATCTAGTATAATTCTCCGGAGTCACCTTTCTTCCACGGTGCCACAGTGACATTATGGGTGTCGTGTGTCACACTATGGACCTTGAATTAGAGGGATACTTATCATGAACTTGTTCTTACTTTGTTGGATTGAATTAGAATTACGAGGTTTCTTGATGTTTGTGTTTAGTATAATCTCTATAGTGCCAAGGTGACAGTGTTGGTGTTGTAGATTTATTGGGGTGTTCTTTGACGGGAACGTGAACTTTGAGGTGTGCTTGTGTATCCCTACGTGATTCTCATCTTATTTGATTCGCAATGAACGGTTTTCGAGCTATGTTTTTCATGCATGTTGTTAGAGGAACTATCATATGTTTAATTATGTTAATGTTGTTGAGAGTTTTCACTAGTTATAGTATGATCCCTAGGCCTTGTTTTCCAACATTGCTATATCATTTTTTCAGTTTTACTACTCGTTTGCTTGCTGCCATTTTTATTACATATTACAAAACCTTGTTTTCCCATATATATTACCCATACTTTATCATCTCTTCGCCGAACTAGTCCACCTATACAACTTTCAATTGTATTAGGCGTGTTGGGGACACTAGAGACTTCTTGTATCTTCATTGCATGGTTGCTTGAGAGGGATAAATTCAACCTATACCTCCCCGAGTTCGATAAACCTTGGGTTACTCACTTGAGGGAAATTTGCTGCTGTCTCACAAACCTTTGCGCTTGGAGGCCCAACATAGTCTACAAGAGTAGAAACATATAGTGGACATCAAGCTCTTTTTAGGCGCCGTTGTGGGGGAGGTACGGTAAAAGGCGCTCGCCACTCCGGCAACGAAGCTCCTTTCAGGCACCGTTGCCGGGGAGATTAGCACTTGAAGGTACCTCTTTAGATCTTGCAATTTTATCTCTTTGTTTCTTGTTTTTATTTTCACTATTTAGGCTTAATTGAAAACAACGGCAAAATGAGAGATCTTATGAGATTTATCTTGAATTAGGACATGAAGTGTTTGAAGAGAAAATTAAAAACCTATGGAACTTTATTTGCATGCTAGTAGTAATGTTATTAGTATGAATTATTTGAACACCATTATTGCTAATGCTATGGAAATTTGTAAGCTTGGGGAAGTTGGATTTGATGAGCATGATATTTTTAGTTCCCCAAGAATGGAGGAGAATTTTTTTTTGATGATTACAATGATGTTCCCCAACCAAGAATTTTTTGAACACCATGCCTCCTGTTTATGATGATTACAATGATGAATATGATGTTTTCAGTCCACCTACTCTTGAGGAGAAAATTTATTATGATATGCCTCCTATTTATGATGATTACAATGATATCTCTTTTATTGAATTTACTCCCACTACTATTAATGATAATGACTATGCTTATGTGGAGAGTAATAATAGTTTTATGCATGTGGATAATGACAAGAATGTTTTATGTGATAGTTATATTGTGGAGTTTGTTCATGATGATTATTAAAGTTATTATGAGAGAGGAAAATATCGTTGTGGAAATTTTTATGTTACTAAAACACCTCTCTTTATGTTGAATTTTTTAAAATTGTATTTGTTTTCTATTCCTATGCCAGTTGCTTTGTGCTTCATTGATTTGTTTTCTTGAAAGATTCCTATGCATAAGAAGTGGGTTAGACTTAAATGTATTTATATTTGGTTATTGATGATCTTTTATTGTTCTTCAATTCTTATTTCTATGGAGCATCTTTTTAAATCACTATGCCTAGCTAAAATTCTTTAAAGAAAAGCGTTTGTGGGAAGCAACTCACTTTTGTTTTCTTCTGTTTTATTTTGTTATTTTTGTGTCTTTCAAGTTGTTACTTCTGTAGCAACCACTCTTTATCCTTTTTATTTCGTTTTTTGTGCCAATAGTAACCTCTAACTGAAAGGTAGTGCGGTTTGGGGAAGTTTTTGTTCTGAAACGGATTTCTGGAATGTTACCAAAAACATTATATCTAGCAGACAGAATGTCAAATTGATTTGAAAAAAAATAGAAACATGCCCTAGGTTGTTATCTAACTTTCATTAGTTTGCCAATTTTTAATTTGGGCAAGATAAGATTTTCGGAAAAAAATCATCTTTACCGACTGTTCTGTTTTTTACGGATTTATGCCAATACTTGCATTTGCATCTTAATCTCTTTTTTTTGTGTTATTTTGAGGGGAAGAACTTTAAAAGGATTTGTACAGTAGCTAATATTTTAAATGGAGTGTTATACTTGTGTTGAAACTGAACAAGGTGGATTTATTATTTTGAGTACACTAATGTTTCTAATGAAGATTGTGAGAAGTTTTAGGTGGAGGAAGTTTTCAAGTGTAGGGAGAGAAGAATGATGTGATGAGCTGAAGGATGGACAAAAACTCAATCTTGGGTATGACCATGTCACCCCAATACATATCCAAGAAATTACAAGCATCAAATCTTGGGGATGTCCAAGGCATCCTCTTCTTCATCAACAAAAATATCAAGTTTCTTTCAAAACACTATATTTTTATTCCTTCACATGATATGTGTTATTTTTGGAGCATCTTTTTATTTTTCTTTAAGTTTTGTTTTCTTTTATTTGTTGTAGCTTTTGGTTCGATCCTAGCACTTTTATCTTGGGAGAGACACACTTAGTTTTCATTGCCTAGAACACTCTAGTTTTCAATCTTATTGTTCTGCTAGTGTTCAGTTTTTACTAGTACTACGTTTAGCTCTTGTTTTTCACTCAATCTGTTTCTAGAGTTTATTAGTTTGCTTCAGTTATATTTGATTAGATCTCTGTTCTTTGATGATTATTTTATTTGAGAGTTGTTTCAAATAAGTTGATTGGTGTTGGAGAAGAGTAAATTATTTCATGCTTATAGTGGTGCGATAGGAAGCTTGTTTTGACTGTGGCATAGGCTTTGGCATGTCATATTAGATGTTATTTTAATTCTGTGCTTAGTTATTTATGATGTATCATGACTAGTCTCAAATAGCTGAGAGTGCTTAATGTTCCATTGAATTTAATTATGTGTTGTTCTCTCATATTGAAGCATGGTATTGTGGTATTTCTCCTTTGAATGCTTTATCTCGATTGGCTTGGCGCATGCTGAGACCATGTTATGACTACAAACAAAGTAACCTATAGCCTTGATGATCATTTATTTTTTGACTTGTAATTTCATTTCATGATTTGATTAATGATGTTTATCGCTATGCATGATTATGGCCATTATTGCTCTCTTAGTTGTTCGCTCCGAGTCTTTTGCTAGCCTACACGTGTACTGAGTATGATCTCTACTCGTGCATCCAACTCCCAAAAAACCAAAGTTTGCCAAATGTGTCCACCATATCTACCTATATGTGGTATTTAACCGCCACTCCAAGTAAATTTCTCGTGTGCTACCTTTAAAACCGTAAAAATTGTAACATGTTTTGTGTTCTTGTTTTAGCTCATGAGAAAGTAGTTTGAATTTTATTATGGTTTGTGTCAAGAAAAGTTCTTCTTCCTTATTTCACATGATGAGTGTGGAATCTGTGCTCATATAAATTTGCAGAGAGTTGGTGCCAGATAATAATAAAAAAACACTTCCCCATGGTTTGATGAAAGCTAGTGGGTACTTGTGAACACGACTAGCCCTGGTTTGTGAAAGAAAGGTGGGGGAAAAGTGCCAAACTAATAAAAAAACGGAAACCACTCTCAAAAGTCTAAACATTTTTCTTGACATGGATGTTGATAAGTTTTTTATTACCATTTGTTGACATAGACATACACTTCTCTCAAAAAAAATTCAATATCTCTGTTTTATCAAATAAAAATCTCCACCACATGAGTAATCGGTGCTTCCTAATTCATCTAAAACATATCTACTTTTCCGAACACTTTTGTTAGCTTTTTCCTCTTAACTTGTGAGTTTTGAATGCAACTAACACAGACTAACACTTTTTTTTAGCAAAATTACCCTGGTGTCTAGTTTTTTTTTTTGCAGAAAATCAACTTTCAGGAAAATGCCTTGAAAATATCCCAATGTTCTTATTTTACCTGAAAACCCCCAGAGCCAGAATATGAGACGGAGAGGGGCCACGAGGGGCTCGCACCACCTGGTGGCGCGCCCTCCCCCTAGGCCGCGCCACCATATGGTGTGGCCGCCTTGGGCACTCCCTCGGGCTCCCTTTCGACTACATATACCTTTTGACCTAAAAATCCAAGTGTGGTTCATCATATTCTAGAGAAAAACACCACAGCCCCGCCGCCACCTCGAAACCCAATTCTGGGAGCAGAAGTTCCTGTTCTGGCACCCTGTCGGGACGGGGATTCGGAGGAGATCATCGCCATCGTCATCTCCACCACTTCTCTATCAACCATCCATGATTCCCCCATCCATGTGTGAGTAATCCCCACTGTAGGATGAGAGGGATGGTAGGGATTGGATGAGATCATTCATGTAATAATGTCAGATTGTTAGGACATGGTGCCTAGTATCCGTTGTTAGTGTTATCTATCGTTGTTGCAACTTGTTATGCTTAATGCTTGTCACTAGGGCCCGAGTGCCATGATCTCACATTTGAACATCTTATTGTTCATGAGGATAATTATGTTTTTTATCATACCTGCAAGTTGTAAACACATATCATTGTTTGGAACCCGAGGCCCCAAAGTGACAGAAATTGGGATAACCGGAGGGGATGGCTATGATGTGAGGATCACTCATACGTCCAAAACGTATCTCCTTCCCCGAACACTTTTCTTACTGTTTTCCTCTAAACTTGTAAGTTTTGGATACCACTAACACGGACTAACGATGTTTTCAGCAGAATTACCTTGGTGTCTCGTTTTTGTGCAGAAAAATAAATTTTCGGGAAAATGCCCAGAAAAGATCCCATTGGTACTAAAACACCAGAAGACCCCGGGAACCAGAAGGGGCTAGGAGGGGCCACACCACCCCTGGTGCCCCCCCCCCCTTAGCTGCACCGCCAGGTGGTGTGGGCCATTCCCTCACCCCCCCCCCTCGGACTCCCCTTTCGACTACATATGCCCCGTAACCTAAAAACCGAGGGGGGTTCATCATATTCCACAGAAACACAACAGAGCACCGCCGCCACCCTGAACCTCGATTCGGGGATCAGAAGCTCTTGTTATGGCGCCCTGTCGGGACGGGGATTCGAAGGAGATCATCGCCATCGACACCGCCACCTCTTCCCTATCAACTATCCATGATTCCCCCTTCCATGTGTGAGTAAACACCGTTGTAGGATGAGAGGGATGGAAGGGATTGGATAAGATCAATCATGTAATAATGCCAGATTATTAGGTCATAGTGCCCAGTATCCATTTTTAGTGTTTTTTACCATTGTTGCAACTTGTTATGATTAATTCTTGTCACTAGGGACCGAGTGCCATGATCTCAGATCTGAGCATGTTATTGTTTCATGAGTGTAATTATATTTCTTGATCATATTTGTAAGTTGTTTACACAAGTCATTGTTCAGAACCCGAGGCCCCAAAGTGACATAAATTAGGACAACCGGAGGTGACGGTTGTGATGTGAGGATCACGTGTGTTCACGGAGTGTTAAAGCTTTTCTATGGTGCTTTATTAAAAGAAGCACCTTAATTACCAGTAGTTTCCCTAGAGGCCCCGCTGCC
Organism: Alopecurus myosuroides; assembly: GCA_028641055.1. Classification (NCBI taxonomy): domain Eukaryota; kingdom Viridiplantae; phylum Streptophyta; class Magnoliopsida; order Poales; family Poaceae; genus Alopecurus; species Alopecurus myosuroides. Next base: position 478,212,040 of record CM054057.1, on the reverse strand, counting down.
ATAGGCTGGTAGGACAAAAGATGTTGTGCAAGTTTCTCATTGCTGAGCACGTACGACTATATTAGAACACATGCCTATGGTTTGCCTAAATGTTTTATGCTTTATTATTATTGTCTGCAATGCCTGTGTTAAATTATTACATGACCTATGTTATCCATGCAATGTTCGTCCATCCATTCCCTCTATGCCTACGGTACTTCCCATCCTGCTGATTTCCGTGATTGCTACTGTTGTTACTATTTTACTACCGCTATTATTTTATTTCTACTGCTGCTATAAAACTGTTGCCACTGATAAATTGTTGCGAGTCAGTCTACTTTCAGGTGCAGCTGAATTGACAACTCAGTTGTTAAGGCATATAAACATTCTTTGGCTCCCCTTGTGTCGAATCAATAAATTTGGGTTTTACTTCCCTCGAAAACTGTTGCATCCCCTATACTTGTGGGTCATCAATGACGTGTGTTCAGAGAGTTTTAATGCTTTGCTCCGGTGCTTTATTAAAAGGAGCACATTAATTACCAGTAGTTTCCCTTGAGGCCCTGCTGCAAACGGGCTAGTAGGACAGAACATGTTGTGCAAGTTTCTCATTGCGAGCATGCACGATTAATTATGGAACGCATGCCTATGGTTACCTAGTACTTGGATGATTAATTATTATTTATCTACAATTGCCCATGTTTTTATTATTATATGAATTATCTTATCCATGCAACGCCCGTTCATCCATCCCTATGCCTACAAAATTTTAATCTTGTTGTTTCCCACAATTTCTATCGTTGTTTCTATTTTATTCTTGATGTTATTTTACTATTGCTACTGTTATAAAACTATTACCACTGATAAATTGTTGCGAGCAAGTTTACTTTCAGGTGCAGATGAACTGACAACTCAGTTGTTAAGGCTTATAAATATTCTTTGGCTCCCCTTGTGTCGAATCAATAAATTTGGGTTTTACTTCCCTCAAAGACTGTTGCGATCCCCTATAACTTGTGGGTCAAGACTATTTTCTGGCGCCATTCCCAGGGAGCGTTTATTTGCCCACTTGAACGTCATATTGTTCAGTGCAAGCCTTTCATCATGGGTAAAACTCGTGATGGGAAAGTTCCTATATTGCCATCCACTAACGGAGAGGTACAACTCTGAACACCTCGGTTGCTCTTGATTCATCGTCTGTAATGAATAAGCTTCTTACACCACCATATACACATGCTACACATATTGCTACTTCTGCTGAGTCTGAAAATGCTTCTGATAATTTTGATGATGCTTCTATTGTGCTTAATGAGAGTGGTTCATTAGGTTCTTTCCTAGATACTACAATTGCTAGAGCTAAAAAAATTGAAAACACAGAAATTCCTAATGAAAACATTGGTACACCTGTTAGTTCACCTGAGTTTAGAGAAAGTCATAGTGATGATCTTGAGGAAACTTACATTGAACTTGATGATGACTTTATTAAAGAATGTCATGCTTCTACTAGTGCAAGTGCTATTAAGAGTCTTCTTGCAAGACGTGCTGTTAAATATAAATCATCTCCTCATGCTAAGTTTGCTACATCTCCCATAAACATTAAAGATAAGGATTATGATTTCTCTCTAGATTTATCTTATATATCTATTGTTGAGGGAGAACCTTTTTGTGGTACTGAAAATGAAAGTGTTGTGGGACATATGTGTGAGCTCTCATCTTTGAGTAGTTTATTTTCTAATGAAATTAAGAAACACGGTTACTTTGTTGCTACAAAAAATTCCTTTCTCATTGAAAGATGAAGCTAAGATTTGGTTCAATAATTTTTCACCTTTATCTATTGATAGTCCTATTGGTTTGGTTAATGCTTTCTTTCAGAATTATTTTTCTGCTAGTGCTCAACATGCTACTTTGCAGAGAATCTTTAACTTCAAGAAAATTAAAGGAGAGAAAATGCATGAATCTTGGGCAAGATTTTGTTCTTTGCTTAGCGCAAGGCCTGGACATCAATTAGATAAAAATGAACTCCTAGATATATTTTATAATGGACTAACTGTTGAATCTAGGACATACCTGGATAGTTATGCTTGTTGTGTTTTTAGGAAAACAACTCCTGGAGAAGCTGAGGAATTATTGTCTAAGATAAGCAAAAATCATGATGATTGAACTATATCTGAACCAAGCCCAACACCAACACCAACACCAACACCAAAGAAGAGGGGAATGATTGAATTAAATGATGAGGTGATGAGGGAAGCCAAGAAATCTCTTAAAGAGAAGAGTATTAAATCTAAAGATGTGAAGAATCTACCACCTATAGAAGAATTATGTAAGCCAATTCCTCACCCATCCACAATTGAGGTACATTCTCTCCAAATTTTTATAATACAGATATTCCATATTCTAAAACTCCTGATCAATGCCTTGATGAATTTGATAATTATATTGTTAAGCAAGATAACTTTAACATGAGAGTGCAGAATCATCTAATGGAAAATTCTGGAGCTATTGATAATTTGCATGGTATTATTGAGAGAACCTCTAATTATGTTAAAATGCTTGTTAGACATTTCCATATGGTTCAAACTCAAATTGATCAACTCACTAAGGTGCAAAAATATTTGCTAGTTAATGCTTCTAGAGAAAAAAATATTTATGAAATAAGCACTAGAAGTGGTGTTTCTACTCAGGATCCTTTTGTCTCTTGAGGGACATCCTAAAAGAATTGAACAAGATTCTCAACAAGCTAAAAACAATAGTACTCCTTCTAAGAAAAAGAAGAAGAAACATAAAACGGTTGTAGAATCAACTGAACCTGCTAAAGATCCTAATAGTGTATCATCTCTTATGCTATAATTGAAGGTGGTAATTGTAACACTCGGGGTTTTTCCCAAAATTAAAGATTGTTTGTTTTCTTTTCGCATCATGGCAACATGCATCCTCATGCATTTAAAATTTGCAAACTATTTGAAATCCATCAAATCTTGTTTGCTAAAACTTTCTAGGTTTATTTGATTGCATAAATCAATTTTTAATAATGCCAACAACAATATCTAGAAATAATAAAACAAACCCAAAGAAAAATATGTTTGAGAGAGAGAGAGTAGTCCTGGCCGAACTGGGCCAATTTCGGCCCAGCTAGGCCAACCCGACCAGCCTCCTCAAACACTAGCTCCCCCTGCCATTTTTCTATTCCTACCCCCTGCATTCTTGCAGACGCCACCCCTCTCGTCTCTCTTTTTTGCGATCAGGTCCCTCCACCTCTCCTGCCTACACAACCCACACACACGCACCACGCCCGATACAACCCCACCTGAACAGAAACGCACGCACGCATTGCACGGGAAAGGGAGTAATCCCTCGATCCCCATCCCTCCACTCGCTCGTTCCTGCTCACCATCGACCGTTGCCTCCCTCTTGGCTCTCTCTCCCCTGTCTACTCTCTATCTACCGCCGTCCTCCTCCTCCCTCCTGCTGCACCTCCGATCGGCGGCGGTAGTCTGCAGCCGTGGCCCCACCCCGTGTTGTTCTTCCTTACATCTGATTATCCTCCTCTGCGTTGTCTCCCTGCAGCCTGGGGAGGAGCTCACCCGCCATGGCTGTAGCAGGCGCACCGATGTTACCTCGAGCTCCTACCGACCACGCCCGAGCCCTTCCCGGCACCCTCTTCTGTAGCCGCTCCATCCCCCCTTTGAGCTCCCTGCTTCGCCTCAAGGTCACCGTCACCCCGAGGTCAAGCTCGACGAGGGTTGCTCCCCTTGGTTCTGCACCGTGTCGGCGAGTCCTCTGGGACGTCCGGGACTCCTTGGCTCCGCCCAGCGAGCTCCTGCACTACCTCTTCAATGAGCTACAACACGGCATCCACAGTTTGACTTCCTTGCCTCCGGCGCGGCACAACGCCACCAAGCCCGCGTCTGCCGTCCTCCCATGCCTCCACGGCGTACTGGCATGCCCATGTTGGTGTGCTTGTCCGGTTGTTTCCGTTTGTGCCTGTGTACTCCGCCTGCCGCTGCCCGGTACTGCTACGGTCGGTCTCCTCGTCAACCTCATTCCTTGATGCCCGTTGGGTGCTTGACGAAACAGCCACAAGAAGTTGGTACCTTGCGGGCATGTGTTCGTGCCCATATAGTTTTCTTTTGGGTCCGAAGCCTTCGTGCATATGCATGAATTTCCTGTCGCATGTACGCCAAGGACTACTTTCACTACCCGACTACACCCGTCCGACGCTGATTACCTGAGAGCAACTACGTCAACCAAGATCTTCCTCGACCCGTACCCATCGCGAAGGTCTTCACTGACAAGTGCATTGACGTGTCCGTTTGCGCTGACCGGCTTCGTGATTGTCCGTTGCCTAACCTCGATTGTTGTCGCGGATGCACTGACAATTCCGTTCATGACGTTGTGGACCCGTCAAATTCCTCATCTACAAGATCCCTTCAACCCCAAAGACGGGAACCGCCATGATCTCCCACATGGATGCAACGAGTACCTCGAGCACGACTACTATGACCACTTCCACTACTTCCTCTACCATCTGAAGGCACCGACTTCGACTACTACGACCTTGGAACGAGAACGACTACTTCCTCTACTTCCCCGACGTCGACTACTTCCTCTACGCCCCGAAGACATCGACGTTACCTCGAAGATCGTCTGTCACATCCCAATTTTGGAATACCTGATAACACAGTTGTTTTGCTAATTGCTTGACAAATAAACTTTGGTTGTGTTTGTTTAAGTGCAGCTAAACAAACTAATTATATAAACTTGCAAACTTAAAAAGATAGCAAAGCAGTAAACTAAAAATATTCAACATATTGTTCCAATGACCTTGTCAATATTTTCTAAAGTAAATATTGATCAAAGAGTTTTCCAAAACTATCTTATGAATCCCATACTTGTTGAATATTATTCCAAGGCCTAAATTAAGAAAGAGGAAACACTTAATAAATTTCCCTAAAAGATTATCAGGAAAAAGAGGCATTCTTAGATGCTTCACCAAAATCTTATCAAATGTTTTTCCAGCCTTGCAAGCTTAAAAACAAAAGTATTGGATATCATTGACTTGCTATCTCTAGTCACATAAATATTTTGGCAAAGCATTGTTAAAGAAAAGCCAAGTGCCTTATTAAATTGAATTTTCAATATTTCCAGAAACAGAAAACTCAAACAAGTTACTATTATAAACTTTCTCAAAATGATCTGAAATTGATACCAGTACTTCCTCATATCAAATAAGGAACACACACAAGAGGATACCAAAAATTGAATCCATTAATATCCTGAAAACATGATTTTTCTCCACAGCAACATTTGGAATTTTGAACAAGTTTGTTCTACAAACTTTTTCAAAATGCCATGAAATAAATACCACATCCTCTATATCTCAAATAAGGATGAAAACCAAAAGGGCACAAGTTTTTGAATAATTTAAGTTGCCAAAAACCCCTGTTTTCTAGATAGCACCTTTTTGAAATTTGAACAAGTTTGTTCTATGAAGTAACTCAAAATGACTTTAATTTTCTACCACACAAGGAACACATCAAATAAGGAATGTATGCCAAAAATTATCATTTTTGGAAGCTCCTAAGTAGTCTAATAAATTCAATGTCCATTTATGTCAGAATTGAAATTTGAACAACTTTGAACTATCAAGTTTATCCTATTGAGCCAATTCTCACATATGTTGTGCATCTCAACTAATAAGAATTTTGGGCAAAAGTATTTCTAATTATGACTTTGTTTTCCTAGTGAAAACAACATTTTTCAGAGAGGAAAAGGGTCCCTTTGTAATTTTCACAAATTGGCCAGGGACCTGTTTGTAATCCGAGTCATCTCCTTCTTCTTCCTAGCTTCCCTGTAGCTGCAGTGCCCCTACTCCATTACCTTCGAGTGGAAGCTTTCTTGTGGATAAGAACCCCCCCCCCATGTGCACATGTCTGCTACCTGCCCCCTCTCTCTCTCCCCCTCGAGCTTCTCTCTCTAATTTTCCCCCAAACCGAACCCTAGCCGAATGGCCTCGCCGTCGATTCGACCGTCTCCGAGCTCACCGGTGGTCGCCGTGTGGCTCATCCTCTCCGCCTCGACGTGCTGGTCAGCTGTGCCAGAGGAATCGTGGCGGGACGCCGCAGGGAGCCCGCGCCGTCCGGTCTTCGTCATCGGGTCCGGCGAGCTCCGGCGGGAGATCGCCGTCGCCTCGCTCCTCCTCCGCCTTCGCCGTGTGTCCCCACGCGTTCATGGTGAGCTCGCGCTTCTCACCGTCCCCTTTCCCCTCTCCCTTGCGCTCCGAAACGTCGCCGCGCCGTGCTCGCTTTTCGGCCGTCGTGCGCCGCCGTCGTCGGTTGCTCTCCAGCGACTCCCTGGAAACGAGACCACGCTAGTTTAGCTGCCCGCGTCGAGGACAACGTCTGGGTAAGTTTGAATCGATGAGTGGTGGCCGGATTCGCCGTATACGACCTCGCCGGAGCCGTCCCCGCCGGCGAGTGACGTCGGGGTGACGCCCGCGTCGCCTTGACCGCGCGCTGGGGCGGTCAAACCCGCGGGTGGGCCGCGTTGCCCGCGTGGCTGCCTGCGTGGCTGCCTGGCCCGCTGGTCAGCGGCAGGGGCTGGATCCCCTCGCGGTGCAAATGGATCTGGCCGGCCCAGTAGCCCTTCAATAGTTTGTTTTTCCATTTAAATTTTTCCAGAAAGTGCATGTTTACTTTTGGCCTTAAAAACTAACCTAAAAGATGAATTTGACCAAGCAAAAATTCACAGTGGTAAAGCAACTAAATCTAAACCATCTCCAATTTGTAGATCTACTTTTTGACGAACACTTTTGCCACGAAAAATGTTTTGGAAACAGGTACCGGAAACAGCAAAATGAGCACCATTTTAGTTTCACAACTCAGAATGAGGTGTATCCAATTGCATTGGAAAGCCCTTGAAATTTCCTAACAGGAGCAATTAACCTTGATTCCAAATTCTTAGTATTTTTGAAATGGCATGCAATTTGGTAAAACACCAGAGAGCACTTTGGTGATTTTTATAAAATCATTAAAAATGATTTTTGATGCAAACTCAATTGGATGGTCTTGTACATGTTTAGTTCTATCCAAACCTTGCTGGGTTTAATTTTTAGAGCACAATAGAAATTTTGGTGGACAGATCTTTATTTTGCATGTTTCTGCCATTTTGGAATTTTAGGTGTTTAATTTGAGTGAACATATTTTTGTGTTGCAATATTGTTTTCTAGCATGTACAAGTTGTTTCAGGCGTGGAGGGCGCGGGGGTGGTCCTCCACCTCCACCTCGTGCCAACTATCCACCTCGCCGTCCGCCGGGAGGTTATGGTGCGGCCGCCTTCGATCAAGCTGGTGCCTACGGCCCGGCGGTCCCTAGGGGAAGGGATACTCGTCGTGACTCCCGTCAAAATCGTGATGGCTCTCGATCACGCAGCCGTGACTATGGCCGTGCGCCTGGCCGCGAGCCATCTAGAGGTGCGTTCAACAACAACAATCGTCTTGGAGCTATATCTCGCAACTTTTCGAGACCCTTGCCTGCGAATCAAGGTAACAGGGACAGGTGGAATCATCGCGCGGAGATGGTTGAAGAAGATTCAGACAATTCTAATGGTGGTAGGAGGGATTCTTCCGCTCCTCAATCTGAGCAACAACCAGTAGACAACTCCTCTGCAGTTGTGGGCACAATTAGGGTTGGAAGAGATTCTGGTTTTGTTACGTTTGGTGACCAATCTGAAGAAGAAACTGATAGGGAGGGTGATGCTCCACGTGCTGTCAATTTTCAAGAAAATCTTTCCAGCCCAATCGATACGGACAATTTGTGTATCATCTGTGGTGATGACCACGTTGACAAATTTGTTTTTGATGAGATCAGGCCTTGGGAGGTTGCAGCTCCCTTTGTGGGCGCAGCTACTCCAGGCGGGGGTTTCTTTGTGATCCCAGATATCAGAAACACTGCTCCTCCTAAAGAAATTCATCAAGCTGTTATTGAGGTACTAGAAGGTAATCCATCAGCAAGAGAGATCGAAGAAGAATTCTTGCAATGGGCTGGTAGGAACTTCTCCTGGAGGTGGTATGCCAAGCCTCTGGCAGCAAAGAAATTTCTGATGAGGTTTCCAAGTTCTCGAGATGTTGACGCATGGATCCACTTCAGCGAAGCTCGCCTGAGGACCATTCCTGGAGTGGTCATTAGGGTGGAGCACTGGACCCCAGAGTACGGCTCCACAGGGGATCTTGATGTCGCTTGGTTCCAGGTAAAGGGTATTCCGTTGGGAAACAGAAACTGTCCCACGGCTGTGTATGTTGGAAGCCTTGTGGGGAAGACTATGTTGGTTGACAGGCACAGCATGAACAATGTGGATTATGTGCGCATCAAAATTGGGAATGCTGATGTTTCTTTGGTTCCACCTGTTGTCTCTAATGTCAACATTGGGAGCAAGTTCTATGATATTGAATTCACTAGGGAGATTCATGTCAGCAAACAAGCTAAGAAACCTACTACTGAAAGTGTTGCAAGAGACAAAGATACTGAGAAACCTGCGGGTGGTGAATCTCAACACACCCCTAAACGTGCAAGGCAGGATCCTCCTAACTCCAGTAGACCAGCTAATTCAGGAACTGGTGGTTTTATGAGGGATGCAAGGAATGCTTATGGCAGGCAGGTTGATGCCTCTAATCACTCTGTGCAAGGGGGTCCAGTACAATCCATGGACAAAGGAAAGCGGAAGGCCCCTGAGCCTTCTGAAAGTTTTGAAGATGACAGTGATAATGACTCCTTCCCTGCAAATGTACACAGACTGGGTTACTCAAACAATGATCAAAGACAAATGATTCCCTTCCCTGAAGGGTCTAGCTCCAGGTTGAATGCAGCTCCAGCAGTTGATCACTATGACAGGTACCTGGAGTACCTTGCCAAGCCCAAACTTATCACTGCTGGGGTTGTGGAGAACCCAGAGGAGCCTTTACAAAATGAGATGACCTATGAAGAGTTTTTAAAACAGTTGCTGAAGACAAAAAGTGATAAAGGAGGCATGTGGAAAGAAATGCTGCATCAAATTCCAGGTGCTGTTGTTGAACCTGTTGTGGAGACTCCTGAAACTTCATTTGAGTCTGAAAGTTTGTCCAAATCTTTATCTGTGGTCTCGGCAAATACTGATGAAATTCACCAAGTGAACTCCTCTGAGGTTCGCATTACGGAAGTGGAAAAATCTCCTGGTGTACCTGCTGTCACCCGTCCCCCTCTAAGCAATCCTTCCTCTGTTACTCCAGCACAGCCTGTTCCTATTAGGATGAGTACTAGAATCAGTGAATCAGGGAAAGCTAATGCTCCAATTCTGCAGAGTGCTACCCAGGCAATTGCCAGAAGGGATGAAGGTAAAATTGCTTGCTCCAACTCTTTCTCTGTGCTTGCAGATAATAATGTGTTAGATAAGGCTCTTGAGCTGGGGATTAAACCTTCTTCTATTTCACTTCAAACTGTTGATTTGCTTCTTGATTGGGAGGTTGCTAGGGCAAATTTGTTAACCAAGAAAGATAAATTGTCATCCAAAAATCCTGTGACTCCTGCTTCTCCATCACAACCTGTTGTTACTAATAATGTGGAATTACAATCAATAGCTGAGAGTGATAATGATTCATCCTCTGATAAGGATGAATCTCCTTTTACACCTGTGGTGTCTAAAAAAACTTCTAAAATTTTGAAGAGGAAAGCAAAGAATCTTTCTGTGTCTTCTCAGGGTGGGCCCCTTGGTGGTTCCAGATCCCTTAGTAGGGTCCAGGCAAACCATCCTCCGAGTGGTATTATTGCCGGACCTAGGATTCGAAATAAATCCAATATGCCATTATGATAGGCGTTTTCTTGAATTGTAGGGGTGTGGGTAAGAAAGGGTTTTCTACTCATATGTTGGACTTAATCAGGGATTTTGATTTTGATTTCATTGGCTTACAAGAGACCATGAGGACTGTTGTGGGCCCTGAAATCTGGAGGAAATTTGATCCAGCTAATGTCTATTCTTGGTTCTGGTCCCCCTCTGTGGGCAGGTCTGGTGGCATCCTGTGTGGCATCAAATCCTCTAGATTTGATGTCATTGATGCATCTGTTGACAGATTTTTTGTCAAGGCAAATGTGTTAGACAAGAAAATTAATAAGAAAATCACTTTGATGGTTGTTTATGGAGCAGCACAGGACAAGGATAAAACTGATTTTCTTTCTGCTTTTGCTAATGTTTGTTCTAAGCTGTATCTTCCTTCTCTCATTGGTGGGGATTTTAATATTTTGAGATTTTCCTTCGAAAAAAATAAACCTGGGGGGGTGTCTAAGTTTTCTGATGTTTTCAATTCAATCATTAAATCTTACTTCCTGAGAGAAGTTGACATGTCTGGTGGGTTGTATACTTGGTCTAATAATCAAAAAGATCCTACTCTGGAAAAACTGGATAGAATTCTCATGTCTTCTGAGTGGGAAACTCTTTTTCCCTTAACCAAAGTTAGAAAAATACCTCGGTTAATTTCTGATCACAATCCTCTGATTGTTGAGACTGGTGAAACTGTTATTCCTAAGAATAAGGAATTCAGGTTTGAAAAATCTTGGATTGGGCATCCAGACTTTCAGGATAGGATCAAAAAAGTTTGGGATATTGCTATCCCCTCTGTGGATAGTGTTTCAGTCATTCAGCAAAAAATTAAGTGGGTGAAAAATAGTTTGAAAGGTTGGGGAGCTAATGTGAGAGGGGATTCAATCAGGTTAAGAAGAGTTTTGTCAGCAGAGTTAAGTCTTTTGGAGGAATTGGAAGAGAATGGCATCTTGTCTGTGGAACAGTTTCAAAGAAAAAGTTTCATACAGAGTGAGCTTTTCAGATTGTGTGATGAAGAGGAGAAATTTTGGCAGGAAAGATCCAGTGAGAGGTGGCTTTTGCAAGGAGACTCAAACTCAGCGTTCTTTCACAGAGTGGCTAATGGAAGGAAGAGGAAAAATACAATGTATTCATTGGTTAATGGAGAACAATGTATCCAGGGAACGGATGAATTGCTTAAACATGCCACTCTTTTTTACAAAGCTTTGTTTGGCCCTGGGGAAGGAAATTTAGTGTGTTTTGCTGATGATGTCTGGAATTCTGAGGAGAGACTCTCTGAGGCTGATAATTGCATTCTTGATGCTGCCTTTACCATGGAGGAGATTAAGCTTGCCATTGACTCCATGGTTAAGAATAGAGCCCCTGGTCCGGATGGAATTCCTATTGAGTTCTTTCAGGCTACCTGGGAGTTAGTGAAAGATGATATTATGAATTTGTTTAATGACTGGTATGTGGGAAAACTAGGTCTCTACAGACTCAACTTTGGCATGATTATCCTTCTTCAGAAAACTCCTGATGCAGACTGCTTACAGAAATACAGACCTATCTGTCTGTTACAAGTGCTTTACAAAATCATCACTAAGGTTGCAACAATGAGGGTGGAGCCCTTCATGGACAAGTTAATCTCTAAATGTCAGACAGCCTTTATTAAAGGGAGAAATATCATGGATGGTGTGATGTCTTTGCACGAGATCCTTCATGAGGCAAAAAGGAAAAAACATCAGGGAGTTGTTTTTAAGATTGACTTTGAGAAAGCCTATGATAAGGTTGACTGGTCCTATTTACTTCACTGTGTGACCTTAAAAGGTTTCAGCCCACTGTGGAGGAGGTTGATTGAAGATATTGTTAAGGATGGTACTCTTTGTGTGAAAATCAATAACACAAGAGGGAGAGATTTTGGTAGTCACAGGGGTGTTAGGCAGGGAGATCCTTTCTCTCCTTTCCTGTTTAACCTTGCTGCAGAAGGCCTTGCTAAACTCATCCACCAGGCCCAGGAGATTGGCCTCATTGTGGGTCTAGTACCTCATCTAGTTGATAAGGGTGTGGCTATTTTTCAGTATGCTGATGATACTCTGCTAATGATCCAGGATGATGTGAATCAAGTCACACAGCTTAAGATGATTCTGTACTTGTTTGAGGCTATGTCAGGACTGAAGATCAATTTTATGAAGAGTGAACTTTTCATGATTCTGGAGGATTCAGATAAAAGTGTCCACTACTCTGATATGCTGAATTGCCAAATTGGTCACTGGCCCATGAAATATTTGGGGGTGCCTGTTTGTGGGTCTAGGATCCGAGTTGCTGATTTGAATCCTTTGGTGGAAAAGCTGGGTAAAAGGTTAGATGGTTGGGCTGGCAACAATTCATCTATTGGTGGGAGATTAATTCTTATTCAATCCTCCTTGAGCAGCATTCCAATCTATCATATGTCTATGTACTTACTTCCTTCCTCATGTTTGGAAGAAATGACTAAAGTAATCAGGAGATTTTTTTGGCAAGGAACAGATTCCAAGAAAAAGTATCACCTGGTGAGATGGAATTTGATCAACAAGCCTAAGAATAAAGGGGGGCTAGGCATCAAAGACCTTAAGATTTTCAATTACAGTCTGTTATGCAAATGGTGGTGGAGGTTAGAAATGGAAGAAGGAGTTTGGCAAAATTTGGTCAAGGAAAAATATGGAATAAAGCATGGGATTTCCAGGATTACAGTTAAGCAACAGGACTCTCCTGTGTGGAAAGATCTCTTGAAGGTCAAGCATTGGTATCTTCAGTGTAGATACATGATGGTGTGTGGTGGGAATGAAACTGATTTTTGGCATGACCAATGGTGTGGTCCTTTACCTTTTTGTGAAAGGTTTCCAGGATTATTTGAAGTTTGCAATAATCAGGTTTGCACAGTGAGGGAGATGGCAGATAGGAATTGGCAGTTGGATACTAGGAGATGGTTGAGTGTGCCTATGCAACAACAAGCTTCAGTAATGCGTAGTCTACTTATGACTGTTGCATTGGGACAGGGTCCTGATAGACCCAAGTGGAAACTAACTAAATCAGGAAAGTTCACTGTTAAATCAATGTATACTAGACTGTCCTCCTCTAACGTGGACAGATCCTTTTTACATCTTTGGAAGGCTAAAATTCCATTGAAAATCAAAGTGTGGCTTTGGTTAATTTGGCATAATTCGATTGCCACCAAGGATAACATGAAGAAAAGAAAATGGATTGGAGACTTTTCTTGCAGCTTTTGTGATGCTTTTGAAACCATCAATCACTTGTTCTTTATGTGTCCTGCTGCTGCTTACATGTGGTCTGTCATTTCTTCAGTAATTGGTGCTTTCAACAGACCCACCAATTTTACTCAGTATTTTTGGTGGATTTCTGCTTTTTTTCCGAATCAATTGAATCTTCATGTCGTTGGAATTGCTGCCTTTTGCTGGGCAATTTGGAAAACTAGAAACAGAGCTTGTTTTGATAAGAAGTTGATTTCATCTCCTGTCGAGTTGATTTGTTATTTTTGTGCGTTCTTGCGCTACTGGGCAGGTCTTCAAGCTCCTGGAGATAGGACTGCAATGGAGGAGGGTGCAAGGTTGATCCAAGATGCTGCTCTTCAACAACATGCAAGGAACCAGGCTACAATCAACAGGGCAGCTACTTCAGAAGCTTCAACTGATGAGGATGTTGATGTGGTTGGTTGATTCTCGTTGGTGTCGGAATAGTTTTAGTTTCCTGCCTGCGTGCAGTATGGATGTAAGCTACTTATCCCCGTTGCACTTTGCTAGCGCTGTTAAACTACTGCCTGTTGGTGAGGTTTGTGTGGAAGTTGGTTTCCTGTCCCTTCCTTAGAGGGGACTGGTTACTCTTCTATCCATACCTCAGCTTTTGTTTTTCTTCTTTTGGCTTTCGTTGTAATTAAGACCTCTGTTCTGTTGTCTTTTCGATAATGGAACCCGGCTTTGTCGTTTGGAAAAAAAATGTACAAGTTGTTTGCACTTGTTTTCTAAGTGTTACTTAGCTATTTTAGCATGTTAGGTTGTGTGGACTTGAGTTGAGAAGAAATAGGATTTATGTTAGTAGCATATGTTTTTATCTCTAGTTTATACTTGCATAGGATTTTTTAGTGATGAATTTATGTGCAAGCACTTGGATTGTTGTGTTGAGAGATTAGATCCAGTACCATGTTGGTACTTATATTGTGTTGGTATCACCTCTGCTAGCTTGCATTTGAATTGGTAGAAAAGCATGAGTAGCCTTGTCATGACTATGAAAATGTTATGGAAAAATTCTCTCATGTGTAGAATTTTTGGCATAAAAATTTGTGGTTGTGTAGCCACATATTTTTGTGTTGTGTTCATAGGACCAGTAGAATTTTGGTTATGTTTTTATGAGTACTTGACCCCTGAAGTTTTCACTTGTGTGGAAATAATAGCATGAGTATCATTACCTTGCTTATTTTAGCATCCTATTATTTTCTACTAGTATGGTTAATGCGCTAGATGCTAGTTTAGTCTTTTGTTAATTTTTAGCAAGTATGACCAGAGGCCTTGTGACCTATTAATGCTTTGTTATGCTAGTGGAACACCCACTGGTGTCATTGCATTTTTGGTGGAAACATTATTTCCCCCACACTAGATGTGTTTCTTTTATATAGTTCTCAAACTAATGAGTGCCTAGTATTTTTGCCTTGGGATTTTTAGTGCTAAATGAAAATGTGTATGCTTCTGTCTGTAAGTGGTTGTAATCATGTGTGTCTTGCTAGGAAAAATCCATCTTCGGGGTGCTGTTTGATTCCTCTAGTAATGCCCCTTTTTATTACCACTAGTATGTAGGGGTTGCCCTGCAAATGGATGCCTTGTTTTATTAAATGGGATATTTTTGTTATAGCAAGTATAGATGTTTTTCACTCCTGTTTTTATGAAATGGACCCTCTGGTTGTATTTCAATTACTTGATTGAAATTCATCCATTGATTCTTCATGTTTGAGTAGTACTAGTTTCCTTAGCAGTTTTTGTATTGAATTATTTTCCTGCCAACTTGTGTTTGGTAGATATTTGTGTATCCTTGCATGAGGACATGTTTTCATTTCCCATTATGATAACATGGTTCCTTGTTTGCATTTTAATACTTTACTTATTATTCATGCTTGCATAGCAAACTTTTAGTAGAAACATGTCAATAGGATTCCTCCTTTTTAGTCATTGTTTCTATTGTTCTCACCATGAGAATTGTGTGTGTTGTGATGAGTCTATTGCCTTGTTGCAATTGTGTAGGCTCGCTGATTTGTAAAAGTAACTTTTGCAAATCATGTGTCTTATTTATTCTTGGTGTGAATTTAGGCTTAGTAGATTAGCTACCTTGTTCTTTTTGTGGTTTGGTTGATAGACCCATTGCCATGATTATTATGGTGCATCTTTTGTATACTCTTAGTAGCCTCACCCATGTGAAACTAAGTGTATTTTGGGTTTCTTAATATCTTGGTATGAGAGTGGCACACCCACTGAATCCATGATATTGAAGTTGTGAGATATGTTTCTCCAACCTTAAGCTGTCTTATTAAATGGCATTTCTGCCAAGTATGTTTGTTTGATTGTTTGCCTCAATTAATAATTGGGTGATTGGTTATTATTAGTTCTCCTTGCTGTACGTATTGTTATGTATGGTTGCTTGCCTTGATTGGTTCTGAATGTGTGTCCGTTATTCTTTTTACGACGTTAGAAAAAGAAGAGGAAGGAAGTGTCGTGAAGCTCGGTTTCAAGTTCCAGTCACTCCAAACCCAGGGACACAAGGAGTTACCAGGCAAGCCATCCTGATGCTTGCTGATACAATACTTATCATTATCTATCATGCATGTTTTACCTCTGAAGTTTTACCAAAACTTGATTATCAAAACTATTTTTGATGTGGCTATTACTACTATACTATTATATAGGTTACTATCATGCCAGTAGTTAAACTTGGTAATACCAAGCCCATAAGCCACCATATGGTATTTATTACCATCAAATATACTAGTCCCTAAGTGGACATCCTAAAATTGTGATTTTACAAAACAAAGGCTTTACGGAAAAACCCGGAGAAAAGGCGGATCCTTATTCTCCGGAGGAATGTGGAAGTGGTCGTTTTTGGGAAAAACGTGTTTTTCAAAAACGACACATAACCTAGTCTTCGCCGGACAACCTTTATCGTACTGCCACCCTACCCCAACATGGGCACGGGGCTTAACTTGAAGTTTGTTCTTATTAGTGTGTGCTATCTCACTTTCTATAAGGGGCGTCGTACCCTCGAACCGAATGTCGTCAAAACTCCCAATGTTGAGGCATATAAAGTGTGGGATTAATTTTCCCTCCGGATGCAGCAGTTGGGGCTCCTGGCTTGGCGGGGATTAGCCCGGTGCCGGGGATGCGGTAAAACTCAACTAAGAGATAGACATATTCTAGCTTGAACATAGTGGATGGTTATGATCAGATACCGGATGTTTACATACTGTTGTTACAGTCCGTGGTTGTTCACGGTAGGTGTACTGGATCTGG
The DNA here is from genome assembly GCA_028641055.1 of Alopecurus myosuroides. Lineage (NCBI taxonomy): Eukaryota > Viridiplantae > Streptophyta > Magnoliopsida > Poales > Poaceae > Alopecurus > Alopecurus myosuroides. Next base: position 478,195,697 of record CM054057.1, on the reverse strand, counting down.
TGGATGAGTACACCTCTGCAGAGTACAACTTTTTCGAAGAAGCCGCGTCCTCGGATATGGACAGTTGAATGGCCATGTACCTAGCATTGTGTCAATGTTTTCAAAAAGGAAGTTTTTGAAAGGAAGTGTTGAACTTGTGAAGTTCGGAAAGGAAGGAAAACTTATACCGTGGAGGTATCGTCGATGATGAAAAGCCAGATGTTGTTATACAAAACAAAATGTTTTGCAAAGAAAATCTTTTCTACTCTAAGCAAGAATTCTGGAAACTGATTCCAAGAAGTTTTGCAAAGAGAAAATATTCTTTAACAAAGCTTTACAAAACCTCTTGTACATGTGATATCTACAAGAGAAATAAAACTATATTATTTTTCTTCTGAAGTATCTTCTTCAATGAAGATACAGATTAACCTGACTGCAACTGTGGTGTCATCATATATGAACACCATTGATAGTGAACCCTATTTATAGCCTACCTATTCCACCATATAAGCATATTTGCATGTTTGGTAAGTCACATGATGGATGTATTGCTGAGTACATTCAAATGTACTCATTATGGTTTCGCCCATGTTATCTACTTGCCAGACTTTGAGAAGGAGCCTCCGAAGGAGATCTATGAAGAGAAGTACGGAGCTGACGGCTTTGCGAACTAGGATCGTCTCCGGGTCAGCAGCCTGTAGGTTAAGGCGTGACTTGGGCTCATCTACGTTGTGTTTAAATTGTCTTCCGTTGTGTTTGTTAAGTTGCCTGTCCTATGTGGCAGTTGTGTTAAACTTGATCATGTGATCATTTATGTAATACCTTTATGTATTCGTGTAATGGATGATGTATTTCTGTATGCCAACTTTGTATGTTGTTCACGACTGATCTTTCTGGGATCGTGAATGTATGCATACGGAGGGTTTCAGACTGCCGGTCTGGGATCCTTACATCGTCTTTCCAACGTGCGAACCCAAACCCCAACCCTATACCTACATACCCTATTTTCTATTAAATGTCATCTATTTTTTTCATATTAGATCTTTCACATGTGCATTGCATCTTGTGTGGGTTGTGTATAATTAGCAAATTCACCTAAATATGGAATATGTCAGGATGTTATATATATTATCCCGGTTCCATTTAAATTGTGTAGCTCATCTATATATTGTCTCGCCATATTAACTCAACATTTAATCTTGACGGGTAGATAAAATAACTTGAACCTTCTAAATTAATTGTTGGAACCCCGGTTCCACTTCATATTGATTAATTTGCATCTACCTTTGCATCTCGCATGACATGCATCCATATCTTGTTCATGTTGGATCTTTTGTCGTAGTAGTAAATGTTGCATCTGTTGTTTCTTTTAGTGCTTTGCTTCTTCGCGGGTAAGACGTTGAGATGATGTGAGCAACGACAAGTCATGCTTCCTCTACAGCTGGAATTCCAGGCAAGCTTTACTCACTTGCTACCTATGGATACCGTTTGTCACTTGTTACGGATGCTTTCCATTGTCTTTATTCTAGCCTTATGATTCGATGCTCGTGTCTCGATCCTATCATATGTTTACCTTGCAGCCATGATATAGCCTCATCCCCCACCTCCTATGACATGTTTGTTTTCTTGTTTGCCTTGCGAGTCGTAGCGCATGCTTAGGTTCTTTGGCGAGTTTGGTTCTTTGTCACCTGACTAGTATGATAGGTTGGTTCAACTTATTTTTTTCAATGATCTTAACACTTGGGGTAATAATAAAATTTGAATTCGAGTTAAGGCACTGGCGGGAGGCCCCTCGAGGCTTTTGGTCCCTCTGGTGTCGCTTTAGGAAAAGGTTCTTATCCGCTGAGTCAAGAATGAGCGCGCTAACCACATCGTGGGAGGAATGGGACTCCCGAAACCTATTAGCCCCGCTGCACTCTTGTCCAGGATGCCACAACTTAGTTCGGACTTTCCATTTGGCGTGCGCACATCACCAATTCTATAGGTGCTATGGAGACGATGTTGACGATGATGATGGTATGTTACCGATGTGCATACAATTATATAGGTCTTGCGATACATGCGAACGGGCAGTTCCATTTTGGTTTGACCGGTCTTGCACGTAGTCGTCCGCGTTGAAGCATCGGCCGGACTCTCGATGCGGTTCCAACCTAGCTAGGTGGCTCCCTAGACTTGTTTGTGGTGAGGTGAAGTGTTGTGCCGACAGTCTCGCGACAGTTCGGTGCGTGTGGCTACAGTAGTGCATCCCTGCAGGGTTAAATCTTTTCGAGAAGGCGTATCATCCGCGCTTATGTGACGATCTTGGAGAAAGTGCTGGCTAACAAGAGTCAAACAATTTACACCTAATGATATTTGTTAACCTACTCGATAACAATGATTACTAGTTCAACATGTGTGAGTTTTCCTCGGGTTACCTCCAGGCATTGGTTGAGGGGGGTTAACCCTGGATGGGTTTGCTTTGGTGAGTAGTTATAGTTGTTTTCGTCGCGCTCTCTTATCTCTTTCTAATAGACGAGAGTTGTAGCGTGTAACTGTAGATTTCTTAGTTCCGCCCGCTGCCGCTTCACTACAACAACTTCTTAGTTTGTACCCAAAGTATTTGTATCCTGTGATGACTGGTGGCATTGTTATCTTGTGAGTATTGCTTGCCGCTTGTTCGAACATTCAAAGTACTGACCCCATGATTCGGGGTTTTATTCACAATGCAGTCGACAGGATTGAAGTTGGATGACGTTAGCTTGGGAACCCCTCTGGCTTGGCCTGGGCAGCGATTGGACGCCATCGTTTATCTTCAGGGCTCTTAGTCCAATTTGTATCTTATCCGTAGTCGAATATTGTTTTATTTTCTGCTATTATTTGGATCTTTGTATTGTATCAGTTGTATTCTTGACTCGTTGGAGTCGTGTTGTATGTATCTTCTGTTGTTGTTACGGATTATTCGTGAACTATTGTAATGGTATCAGAAATGACAACCAAGGATCAGATATTATGTGGATTTGGGCGGGAACGCTAAAATCCCCATAGTACCCGATCCAGGCGCTTCACAAATGGTATCAAAGCATGGTTCTGATTCCCAATGTTGTTTCGATACGAATGGTTATCGAAGCAACGGGCCAGCAAAGCCTATAGGTTAACCTCGCTAACGGTCGTGTTTCTGGAGTGTCAAAACTATTTGTGCTAAACCTATTTTGAAAATATCTGAATAGGATTCTTATATTCTCCTCATCTCTACTCTATTTCTCCACTTACCTTATTTGTTTTGGAATCTCCTCTCTTATCTATATTTCAAAGTGTTAGGCTTCTACGTGGGTGGACGTTCTCTTAGCCTTTTAACCTAATAGGTTTGATCTCCAGAAGATTCGTGACAACCTCGTCATCGACGTGAGCGAGACTTCTCGGTACTGGTGTCGAGCTGAAGAATCTAGAGCCCGAGCAATTGACAGTGATGTTGACCCTCATCTGCTCGGTCGACCAATTCCTTTTGTTCTCGTGTTTTCCTTCATCCATTTTCATGGCTTCCTTTCCTCTCAAAGCTACACCCTCCTTGTTTCCGGTGTACCTTAAAGGATATCCAATCCGTTCTGGAAAAGTAAGTGAAATGGCTAAGCATTGGATAAGTGGGAGAGCTCCTTGAATATGTGTTGTTCAGGCCCATGGAACCGCTGCGAAAACCATATCATTGACTTTTCTTGTGCATGTGATTCATCCTTCCAACTATCATGGGATGCTATCCGATTGTAACGTTTACCATTGATACATTTCTCTATGTCTTTCCGGTGTTCCCTGATGATCCAAAACGATGACATCCTTATATCTAAAAAATATCCGTGAGTGTGGTGTGCGATTCATTTATTCATGTTTGGAGTAATGTTTTGGGTGCGGGGTGGAGTAGCTACCATACCGTATACTCTTATCATTCTCTCTAGTGACACTGAATATTTGGATCAATCTATGACTCACTCCTTGTGAAGCTGGAGGTGATTTTACCTTTTAGGACCTCTTCTTCTAATTTCGTTTATCCGGAGCCACCATCTCTCATTAGTGGTGTTGAGAAGAAAAGATCCGTCCAACTCCAAATAAGATCAACATGGAGCAAGAATACTCGATAACATACCCACCTATTCTCCATTACCGGCTTGGAGAGGATTGCGAGGGCGCAAAACCTTGTTAGTGGTGTCGTCTGTAACACCCTGGGTTTTCCCCCAAAATAGAAATTGTTTGTTTTCTTTTTGCATCATGGCATCATGCATCCTCGTGCATTTAAAATTTGTAAACTATTTGAAATCCATCAAATCTTGTTTGCTAAAACTTTCTAGGTTTACTTGATTGCATAAATCAATTTTTAATAATGCCAACAACAATCTCTAGAAATAATAAAACAAACCCAAAGAAAAATATGTTTGAGAGAGAGAGAGCAGCCTTGGCCGAACTGGGCAAATTTCGGCCCAGCTAGGCCAACCCGACCAGCCTCCTCAAACCCTAGCTCCCCCTGACATTTTTCTATTCCTACCCCCTGCATTCTTGCAGCCGCCACCCCTCTCGTCTCTCTTTTTTGCGATCAGGTCCCTCCACCTCTCCTGCCCACACAACCCACACATGCACCACGCCCGACACAACCCCACCTGCAGGGAAACACACGCACGCATCGCACGGGAAAGGGAGAAATCCCTCGATCCCCATCCCTCCACTCACTTGTTCCTACTCACCATCGACCGCCTCCTAGCTCTCGCTCCCCTGTCTACTCTCTATCCACCGCCGTCCTCCTCCTCCCTCCTGCTGCACCTCCGATCGGCGGCAGCAGTCTGCAGCTGTGGCCCCACCCCGCGTCGTTCTTCCTTACATCTGGTTGTCCTCCTCTGCGTTGTCTCCCTGTGGCTTGGGGAGGATCTCACCCACCATGGCCGTAGCAGGCGCACCGACGCTACCTTGAGATCCTACCGACCACGCCCGAGCCCTTCCCGGCGCCCTCTTCTGCAGCCGCTCGGTCCCCCTTCGAGCTCCCTGCTTCGCCTCAAGGTCGCCATCACCCCGAGGTCAAGCTCGACGAGGGTTTCTCTCCTTGGTTCTGCACCGTGTCGGAGAGTCCTCTGGGACGTCCGGGACTCCTTGGCTCCGCCCAACGAGCTCCTGCACTACCTCTTCAACGAGCTACAACCCGGCGTCCACAATTTGACTTCCTTGCATCCGGCGCGGCACAAGGCCACCAAGCCCGCGTCTGCCGTCCTCCCATGCCTCCACGGCGTACTGGCATGCCCATGTTGGTGTGCTTGTCCGGTTGTTTTTGTATGTGCCTGTGTGCTCCGCCTGCCGCTGCCCAGTACTACTACGGTCGGTCTCCTCGTCAACCTCATTCCTTGATGCTTGTTGGGTGCTCGACGAAACGGCCACAAGAAGTTGGTACCTTGCGGGCATGTGTTCGTGCCCATATGTTTTTATTTTGGGGCCGACGCCTTCGTGCGTGTACATGACTTGCCTGTCGCATGGACGCCAAGGACTACTTTCACTACCCGACTACGCCCGTCCGACGCTGATTACCTGAGAACAACTATGTCAACCAAGATCTTCCTCGACCCGTAACCAAGATCTTCCTCGACCCGTACCCATCGCCAAGGTCTTCACCAACAAGTGCATCGATGTGTCCGTTTGCGTTGACCACCTTCGTGCGTGTCCGTTGCCGTGAACCTCGATTGTTGTCGCGGATGCTCCGACAATTCCGATCATGACGCTGTGGACCCGTCAAGTTCCTCATCTACAAGACCCCTTCGACCCCAAAGACGGGAACCGTCATGATCTCCAACATGGATGCGACGAGTACCTCGACCACGACTACTATGACCACTTCCACTACTTCCTCTACCATCTGAAGGCACCGACTTTGACTACTACAACCATGGAACGAGAACGACTACTTCCTCTACTTCCCCGACGTCGACTACTTCCTCTACGCCTCGAATACATCAGCGTTACCTCGAAGATCCTCTTTCCAAAGTGCGAACCCAAACCCCAACCCTATACCTACATACCCTATTTTCAATGAAATGTCATCTATTTTGTTCATATTAGATCTTTCACATGTTCACTGCATCTTGTGTGGGTTGTGGGTAATTGCAAATTCACCTAAATATGGAATATGTCAGGATGTTATATATATTATCCCGGTTCCATTTAAATTGTGTAGATCATCTATATATTGTCTCGCCATGTTAACTCAACATTTAATCTTGACGGGTAGATAAAATAACTTGAACCTTCTAAATTAATTGTTGGAACCCCGGTTCCACTTAATATTGATTAATTTGCATCTCGTATGACATGCATCCATATCTTGATCATGCTGGATCTTTTGCCGTAGTATTAAATGTTGCATCCATTGTTTCTTTTAGTGCTTTGCTTCTTCACGGGTAAGACATTGAGATGATGTGAGCAATGACAAGTTCTGCTTCCTCTACAGCTGGAATTCCATGCAAGATGTACTCACTTGCTACCTATGGCTACCGTTTCTCACTTGTTACGGATGCTTTCCGTTGTCTTTATTCTATCCTTATGATTCGATGCTCATGTCTCGATCCTATCATGTGTTTACCTTTCAGCCATGATATAGCCTCATCCCCCACCTCCTATGACATGTTTGTTTTCTTGATTGCCTTGCGATTCGTAGCGCATGCTTAGGTTCTTTGGCGAGTTTGGTTCTTTGTCACCTGACTAGTATGATAGGTTGGTTCAACTTATTGTTTTTAAAATAATCTTAACACTTGGGGTAATAACAAAATTTGAATTCGAGTTAAGGCACCGGCGGGAGGCACCTCGAGGCTTTTGGTCCCTCTGGTGTCGCTTTAGGAAAAGGTTCTTGTCCGATGATACACGAATGAGCGTGCTAACCACATCGTGGGAGGAATGAGACTCCCCGCAACCTATTAGCCCCGCTGCACTCTTGTCCAGGATTCCACAACTTAGTTTGGGCTTTCCATTTGGCGTGCGCACATCACCAATTCTGCAGGTGCTATGGATACGATATTGAGGATGATTATGGTATGTTACCGATGTGCGTACAATTATATAGGTCTTGCGGTACGTGCGAACAGATAGTTCCGGTTTGGTTTGACCCGTCTTGCACGTAGTCGCAAACGGCTAGGTCCGCGTTGAAGCATCGGCCGGACTCTCGATGCGGTTCCAACCTAGCTAGGTGGCTCCCTGGACTTGTTTGTGGTGAGGTGAAGTGTTGTGCCGACAATCTCGTGACAGTTCGGTGCGTGTGGCTACATTAGTGCATCCCTGCAGGGTTAAATCTTTTCGAGAAGGCGTATCGTCCGCGCTTATGTGACGATCTTGGAGAAAGTGCTGGCTAACAAGAGTCAGATAATTTACACCTAATGATATTTGTTAACCTGTGCGATAACAATGATTACTAGTTCAACATGTGTGAGTTTTCCTCGGGTTACCTCCGGGCATTGGTTGAGGGGGCTTAACCCTGGATGGCTTTGCTTTGGTGAGTAGTTATAGTTGTTTTCGTCGCGCTCTCTTATCTCTTTCTAATAGACGAGAGTTGTAGCGTGTAACTGTAGATTGCTTAGTGCCGCCCGCTGCCTCTTCACTACAACAACTTCTTACTTTGTACCCAAAGTATTTGTATCCTGTGATGACTGGTGGCATTGGTATCTTGTGGGTATTGCTTGCCGCTTTTTCTTACATTCAAAGTACTAACACCATGATTCGGGGCTGTATTCACAATGCAGTCGACAGGATTGAAGTTGGACGATGTTAGCTTGGGAATCCCTCTGGCTTGGCCTGGGCAGGGATTGGACGTCATCGTTTATCTTCAGGACTCTTAGTCCAATTTGTATCTTATCCGTAGTCGGATATTGTTTCATTTTTTGTTATTATTTGGATCTTTGTATGGTATCAATTTTAGTCGTGTTGTATGTATCTTCTGTTGTTGTTGCGGATTATTCGTGAACTACTGTAATGGTATCAGAAATGACAACCTAGGATCAGATATTATGTGGATTTGGCAGGAACGCTAAAATCCCCATAGTACCCGATTTAGGTACGTCAGAGTAATGATAAGAATGATGCTTCTGACAAAGAAGAAACTGAAAAGCAAACTAAAAATGCAAAGTACACTAAGGAGGATTTCATTGCCAATAAACATGGTAACGAGAAAGAACCTTGGGTACAAAAATCAATGCATTTTCCAAATAAGAAACACAAATCAAAGGAAGAAGAACATTATAACAAGTTATGTGATTGGATGAAACCTTTGTTTTTGCAAATTCCTTTAACTGATTCTATTAAATTGCCTCCTTATTCAAAATATATGAAATTTATTGTCTCTAGCAAAAGGAAGATTCCTAATGAGGAAATCTCCACTATGCTTGCTAATTACTCTTTCAATGGCAAGCTTCTAAAGAAGATTGGAGATCCAGGTATACCCACTATTCCCTGCTCCATTAAAAATAATTATGTTAGAACTGCTTTATGTTATTTAGGAGCAGGGGTTAGTGTTATGCCTTTCTCTCTTTATAAGAGACTTATTCTGGAAAATTTGATACCAACTGATATATCGTTCCCAATGACTGACAAATATACTACTATTCCTCTTGGTATATGTGAGAATGTTCCTATTCAAGTGGCTACTAATTGTTTGATATTAATTGACTTTGTTGTGTTGGAAATGCCTGAAGATGATAATATGTCTATTATTCTTTGGAGACCTTTTCTTAACACTGCAGGGGTTGTTATTGATTGCAATCAAGGAAAAGTAAATTTTAATGTTAATGATAAAGAACACACGGTTTATTTTCCCAAGAAGATTGATAGGAAATATGGTCTAAATTCAATTGAAAATATTGAGACCATCAAGATTGGAGAATTTTGAAGGCTATATCACAAAGTGAATATTACATCAAATTCCTCATATGACATTTATTCAATATTAGGTTCAAATTGTATGTATCTCGTACATAAATTCCTGGATAATTAAGGTGATGAACTGGAAACATTTGCATGTTTCCCCTTTCATTCAATCCATTCTCCAAAGATTCACAATATTAACTTAATAAGATTGGCAATGTAAAATTTCGATCGAGCTTAGTAACTCAACCAAGTAAATCATAATATCATTGTTTCACAATAATGAGAACATGATCTAAGGGAAGCAATGGTGGACCCTGACTCCAAAGATATGGCTATACGCCTTGTAGACGGACTCCATAAACGAAAGTAAAGTTTGCAACTTGGTATCGGGTATTATGCTCTCTTACGGGGGCATAGAGTCTAGAATCTGTAAACAAAATGGATGGAAACATCCATGAAGTCTTGACTTGTTTACAAGTTCAAGAGAATGACTATGATGAGATTTAATCTCATGTAGTATGAGTTTTATGTTTACACGGATTATTCTAGCAAGCATAACTTGTCTACAAGATGTTGCGAGTGATAATATTCAATCAAGAACATGCTAGATGGGAATGCAAGTTTTAGTTATCCATTCAAGGAACTAAAAGAAATCATTAAGGAGTTGGGATATTCACCCAGATGAAATGATCAAAGTGTTTGACATCATCAAGGACGGTGAAGAGGCTTGAGTAATCAAGAAAGTCAGTAGGAGCGATAAAGAATATTTATAATACTTTATGTGAACAATGCATTGTTGGAAATACTATTAACATAGTAAAATGTTTCACTGGAATTATATTTCTATGAAAAAAATGCAGTGTAAGTATTTCACTTTGGAAGTGGAAATATGATAAATGTTTGAGTGGAAAGTTCATTATAGAACTTGTTGTTGCTAGCAAAGTTAAATCCTTTATCTACGTTGTTGGGAACCCCAAGAGGAAGGTGTGATGAGCACAGCTGTAGGATTTTCCCCTTAGTTAAGAACCAGGGTTATCAATCCAGTAGGAGAAAGAGAATCTTCGGAAGGTTGATGCCGCTGATGGTGGTGCTGGCGCTTCACCGGTGTCAGCAACGACGTGGAACCTTCACACAACACAACCAAAATACTTTGCCCCAACAGTACAGTGAGGTTGTCAATCTCACCGGTCTTTCTGAAAACAAAGATTAGACGTATAGTGCGGAAAAACAGTGTATGCTTGTAGAAAGTAGAGAGAGCAGGAAATTGTTGTGGTTTGTATAACAGTGTGGAAAATGGATCGGGGTTCGTAGTTTCACTAGTGGTGTCTCTCCGTAAAAGATAGCATGCTGGGTGAACAAATTACAGCTGGGCAATTGACAAATAAAGGTTGCACCGTAGTGCACAATATGACATGAAGATTACTATGGTATTTAGTGCGGGCATTACAACAAGATACATAGACCGACATCCATCTGCATCTATGTCTAATAATCCACCCTCAGGTTATCATCCGAACCCCCTTAGGTATTAAGTTGCAAGCAACAGATAATTGCATTAAACAAAGTGTGTAATGTAAGCAATGATTATGCATGCGGGCACTCTCACCGTTGTTTTCTACCTAATGGCAACAACACATCCTCTCCCTTCACGTTTCTGGCACTCGAGCAAGGCAACAAGGAGGCATGAACCCACTATCGAGCATAAATACTCCCTATTGGAGTCACTAGCAACTACTTGGCCAGAATAACCACTAGAAACGGAGAGCATGCAAGATCACAAATAACATATGCAAATAAAGACTATAATCAACTTGGCATAAGGTCAATAACTATCGGATCCCAGCAAACACAGCACAGTGAATTACATAAGATCAATCTCGATCATGATAGGCAGCTCACGAGATCTAAACATGGAGACATATGAGGCGAAGACAACCATCTAGCTACAGCTACGAACCCGTAGTCCAAGGATGAACTACTCACGCATCACTTCGGAGGCAGGCATGGTGATGAAGAAGCCTCCGGTGATGATCTCCTCTCCGGCAGGGTAACGGAAACAGCTTCAGAACCCCCCTCATCTGGGGTTGATAGTGAAGGCGGATGCGGAACTTTTTCGGGGATTTTGATTAGGTGTTTAGGTTTTTCCATCCGAGGGGCTTAAATAGGCGAAAGGGCGAAGGCGGTGGAGGCCGGGGGGGCACACCCATAGCTGGCGTGGCCAAGGGGCGCGCCACCCTATGGTGTGGCCCCTGCTGCCCCTCTACGGCTCCTCTTCGGTCTTCTGGATGCTTCCGGGGAAAATAGGACTTCCGTGCTTCAAATTTTCCAATTCCTAGAATATTTCCAGAACAACTTCTGAAACTAAAAAAACAGCAAAAATAGGGAACTGGCGCTGTGGCATCTTCTTAATAGGTTAGTCCGGAAAATCGATAAAAATGACATAAAGAAGGGAGAAAACATGTAGCAATTGGCATAATATCATCAAGGAGCATCAGAAATTAGAGATACATTTATGACGTATCAGGCATCCCCAAGCTTAGTTCCTACTCTTCCTCGAGTAGGTAAACAATAAAACAATAATTTCTGAGGTGACATGCTACTAACACAAACTTGATCAATCTAATGTAAAAGCATATGTACGCTGAGATCATAAAACTTTAAACACAGGCATGGTAAATAAAACTTTAATAATAAAGCATAGCAATTACTTTGCATCATGAAGAGTAACTCAAATAAAGGATCATGAATAATAATGCAAAGAAAGGTAAACGTTTGTTTCATGTATAGAGAAAGCATGGGAAAGTGATATTTCGATAGTCCTTAAGAGTGGGGCAAAACATAAATGCCAGGGCACCTTCAAAGTTCAATAGGAAGACTAGAACAAATAATTTAAGAACAAATAATATCACATCATGAAGTAATTATTGATGCTTATGGGACAAATGCACATAGAAATCAGAATGGCAAAAATGCTCTCTCAACTGTGCATAAAGTTAGAAGATGGAGACTCAACATAAAAGTAAAAGAAAGGCCCTTCCCAGAGGGAAGCAGGGATCACTCATGTGCTAGAGCTTTTATTTTATTAAACAGAGGTATTAAAAGTTTGACATTAGTGGATGAATGTCTATATTTTGGGAGATGTATGCTAATGTAAACGAATGGTAAACAGAAAATACAGTACGTCACAAGCCAACTGGATCTACAAGAGCGCCTCCCATGGTGAAGGACGCAACTGGTGTAGCAGGTCATCCCTCTTTCTCTTTTGTTTACACAATTATGCTTTGACTGATAAATCAGGGGCAAAAATAGTGAAGAGAATTTGTATGCATTAACTTGGGGCTGGGCACCCCGCTACCAGCTCTTCTATCATTTGGATAAGCGGATGAATCCACTAGTCCATGGTGTGAAATCCAATCAACAAGTGAGATAAAGATTCTCTATTTACGTCCTCATGAGCAAAAACAGGAACATAAAGCAGGAGTAATTTTGAAGGATTTAGAGGTAACACGTGAGCAATTTACTTTGGAATGGCAGTTAAATACCACATGTAGGTAGGTATGGTGGACACAATGGTAAAAACTTTGGTTTAAGGGAGTTTGGATGCACGAGTTGAGCTCATACTCAGTACAGGTGGATGCTAGCAGAAGACTGGGAGCGACAAATCAAGAGAGCATAAGAGCCATAATCATGCATAGCGACATAAGCATCATTAATTAAAACATAAGAAGTATCACAAGTTCAGAAACTAAGCGGTCATGAAGGTTATTCCTGATTGTTTTGTAGTCATAAACATGGTGTGAGCATGCGCCAAGTTAACCAAATAAAACATTCGAAAGAGAATACCATATATTGATGCTTTACTATGACAAGAACAACTCATGAATCTTTCAATACATATTAAACATTCTCAACTATTTGAGGCTAATCCTGCTACTCAATAACCACAAGGCTTTAAAACTAAAATAACATTTAGCATGGGATGAAAAAGTCCTAGTCACAGTCTATACAAGCTTCTACTAGTACTGTTATAAATTCTACTTCAAGCAGCAGTTTTCTTTTGTTTCTCCCAACAAGCACCATACAAAACATGCTTTAACAAAAATACTCTTTATGATACAGCAAGAAAACATGAGAGTACTCACATAACACTACTAAAACTAACAGCTCTAATAAGAGATGCATGCAAAAGAGGAGCTAAATAAATGCAGCAGATGGACAGAGATTAAGAATACAAAGTATTCTCAAGAAAAAGCGGAGCGTGTCACTCTCCAATAAAAGAATGCTGGGGTCCAACCAAGATTATTATGAAAGTAAAAAACAAACTGAAAGCAAAAACAAAATCAAATTGAAAACAAAAATAAAATACGCTTCAAGCAAAGCACATAAGATGAGACCGAATAAAAATATAGTTTCACTAGAAGTGACCTGATAATTTGTTGATGAAGAAGGGGATGCCTTGGGCATACCCAAGCTTAGACGCTTGAGTCTTCTTGGAATTTTCTTGGATGTACCACCGGGGCATCCCCAAGCTTAGGATTTTCACTCTTCTTCTTCACATCATATCATGCTCTTCTCTTGACCCTTGAAAACTTACTTCACATCAAAATTCTCACAATCTTCATTAGCAACGTTAGTGCAATTGAAATAACAAATCCACATGGTTCAGTTTCAAAACAAGTCTAACACTCAAAAACACATTGGCTACTGTCAAAACTTCTTTCAAAACTCTTTTTCTTAAAACAACACCAAAAGAAAGAGATTAAGATGCAAATGCGATAAATGGCAGAAATCTGTCAAAACATAACAGCAGGTAAAGATCGATTTTTTCAAAAATCTTATGTTTCTCAAATCAAAAAGTGGTCTTCTAAGAAAACTTGCGTAATTAGCTGAGGAATAAGCACACAAAAATCAGTTCATTATGATCACCCAGGATTTTATACGATATTTTACGGTGGACATCAGAAATCTGTTTTCTGCGCAAAAATCCGAAAACCAACTCCAACTTTCCACTAGTGGCTTTACTTGGATCAACAAAAACACAAAATAAAAGATACAGCGGGGTTTCTAAGGAAATATACAACACACAGGTGCAAGCACACCAAAGAAAACAAAGGAAAACTGAAAGAAAACAGAGAAATAAAACGGGTTGTCTCCCGGTAGCGTTTTTCTTCAAAGCCTTTCAGCTAGGCATAGAAAAATCAACTCAAGTATTTTCAAGAGAGGAAGCATCAACACCAATACCAATAAATATCTTTTTACTCCTCTTACCCTTCTTCTTAACCTTCTTTTTGGGTTTGGGGAGTGTGTGTTCACATGGTGTGAAGGTAAATTTTAATGTACCATTCCCCACATCTATTATTGCCCCCAGGAGCTTCAGCAAGGATCTTCCAAGTGCAATTCTTCCTTCTCCTACACATTCAATAACAAGATAATCAGTGGATATGGTACTTCCCATGATTTTTGTAAACACTCCCTCAGCTATCCCAATGGGAAATATAGTGGTGTTATTAATGAGAGGAATTTCTTCTCCTCCATCAGCTAGCTCCCAAAGGTTCAAAGATTTTTATAAATTTCCTTAGGAATAAGACCAAATTCAGACATGATATCACAACAAGCCTGAAAATTTTCACCATTTATAACAACTTTAACCAAAGGGATCATATTTGTTGACTCAATCCAGTAGGAGATGTGATGAGCACAACAGTAGAATTTTCCCCCTTAGTTAAGAACCAGGGTTATCAATCCAGTAGGAGAAAGAGAATCTTCGGAAGGTTGATGCCACTGACGGTGGTGCTGGCGCTTCACCGGTGTCAGCAACAACGTGGAACCTGCACACAACACAACCAAAATACTTTGCCCCAACGGTACAGTGAGGTTGTCAATCTCACCGGTCTTGCTGAAAACAAAGATTAGACGTATAGTGTGGAAAAACAGTGTATGCTTACAGAAAGTAGAGAGAGAATGAAATTGTTGTGGTTTGTTTAACAGTGTGGAAAATGGACCGGGGTTCGTAGTTTCAATAATGGTGTCTCTCCGTAAAAGATAGCATGCTGGGTGACCAAATTACAGCTGGGCAATTGACAAATAAAGGTTGCACCATAGTGCACAATATGACATGAAGATTACTATGGTATTTAGTGTGGGAATTACAACAAGATACATAGACTGACATCCGTCTGCATCTATGACTAATAATCCACCCTCAGGTTATCATCCGAACCCCCTCAGGTATTAAGTTGCAAGCAACAGATAATTGCATTAAACAAAGTGTGTAATGTAAGCAATGATTATGCACGCGGGCACTCTCACCGCTGTTTTCTCCCTAATGGCAACATCACATCCTCCCCCTTCACGTTTCTATCACTCGAGCAAGGCAACAAGGAGGCATGAACCCACTATCGAGCATAAATACTCCCTCTTGGAGTCACTAGCAACTACTTGGCCAGAATAACCACTAGCAACGGAGAGCATGCAAGATCACACATAACATATGCAAATAAAGACTATAATCAACTTGGCATAAGGTCAATATTCATCGGATCCCAGCAAACACGGCACAGATAATTACATAAGATCAATCTCGATCATGATAGGCATCTCACGAGATCTAAAAATGGAGGCATATGAGGAGAAGACAACCATCTAGCTACAGCTACGAACCCGTAGTCCAAGGATGAACTATTCACGCATCACTCCGGAGGCAGGCATGGTGATGAAGAAGCTTCTGGTGATGATCTCCTCTCCGGCAGGGTGCCGGAAACAACTTCAGAACCCCCTGATCTAAGGTTGACGGTGACGACGGCTGCGGAACTTTTTCGGGGATTTTGATGAGGTGTTTAGCGTTTTCCATCCGGGGGGTTTAAATAGGCGAAAGGTCGAAGGCAGGGCCGAGGGGCCCCAACCCATAGCCGGCGCGGCCAGGGCGCGCCACCCTATGGTGTGGCCCCCCTGCTGCCCCTCTCCGGCTCCTCTTCGGTCTTATGGATGCTTTCGAGGAAAATAGGGCTTCCGGGCTTCGAATTTTCCAATTGCGAGAATATTTCGAGAACAAATTTTCTGAAACTAAAAAACAGCAGAAAACAGGGAACTGGCTCTGTGGCATCTTGTTAATAGGTTAGTCCAGAAAATCGATAAAAATGACATAAAGAAGGGAGAAACATGTAGCAATTGGCATAATATCATCATGGAGCATCAGAAATTAGGGATACGTTTATGACGTATCACTTGCCTACATGAACAGAGTGTGGTTCTCGTTTTGCATTACTTGTCTATGTTGAATCAAACGCGTTAAAATCATGGTACTAAATTGTTGGAAACAAAAATTAGCATCTTGGTGCAAACCAAGGGAAGGATCTCTTTTGAAATCTAATACCTACAGAAAGCGGTACTATTCATACTGAATAGAAAATGAGACATATGACAGGCGATACATATGAATGATTGTACCAACCATGTACACAATAATATGTACATAAACCAGATATCAATTATGTTCTAAGTGTTATGAACATAAACCAAAGATGATCACGTTGATGATCAAGAAGAAGATAACCATACGAGAACATAAGGTACACTTCATAGTTGTGATAAATTCAAAAATAAATAGTGTAAATTATTACACTAATGAAGGGTTTGTTGCATAATCACAAAAACTAATCAACTTAGTATTAATAAGATGGCATAGTGAGATGGAAGAAATTCCATGATTAAGCTTGGAGAAAACATTCTGAAGTTTAACACCATGATAGAATTTATAACAATAGAGGTAATATGGGATACGATTTGGAAGTGTATAGTTCAAATGTTTTGATCTAAATTCTTCACGGAATTGGATAGGGTTCTTTACAAAAGAAACGTAGATGTTGTGAATAACGTTGTCTTCTTAGTTAAAGCACCAAACATTTAAAATCCATAAGGATCATTAGAGATCAAAGGGAGAAGTGATTCACCAAGATATGAAAAATACACATGGACCTGGAGTGCCAGATCCAAAGACGGAATCTACAGCACAATCAACAACGCAATGTCATTGGGTGCTGAGCTAAGAAACCAAATTATTTTTTCTTGTGCAAGTGGGAGATTGTTGGATGTATGCCCAAGAGACAATAAAATACATCAGTTTCATGATTAATGTATTATATTTGTATGCTAACTATTATGGGCACTGAATATGAGATTCAGAGGAAAACCCATACGCATGTGTAGAAACATAAACACACCTTTATAACCCTTTGTCACATCCCATAGACAAACTCGTTAATATTAGATGACCTGGTCATGGACATTTTTTATGTCAATATTAATGGAAGCACAATGTTGTTTTAACGTTGTGGCTGGGTAGACCCAAGTAGTTGAGATACTACGAGATTACTTTTTCTAAATAGTATCGTCATAGGATGGTTATTTTGTTTGCTTCCTTAGACAATGAGAATATACAATGATGTTCACCGTAAATATCATTTTGGTATTGTCAAGTATCTCACCATAAACTGGGTGATAAAAAAATGCTAACACTAGGTGGTCTCGAAAGTGTTCTTATCATCGTGATGGTTCAAGACCGGGAATTACTCCTCTATATAATAGAAAGATACATCCAAGATCCACTCGGTGAAATAGTATCGGTAAATAAGTCTGCGCAAACAAAGATATGACACTATTCATTCGGATATTATGACACGGTAACGAGTAAATAGAATCATACGTGGTATCGAGAACAATGTGGCATTGTGATTAAAGAGTTCTATAACGTTCTTATCATTTATCTCGTGTCGAGGTATTGATTGGTATCGCGAAGTAGTAGAAACTTCCTTAACAACCAACATGTTCAGTAGTTTTCTTCGTATAACTTGTAGGAATCAATATGGATGTCCACGGTCCCGATGTCGATTATTGATTAGGAAAACGGTTTACCCAATCATATCTACTAGTTATCGAATCTGTAAGGGTCACACACTTAAGGCGTCAAAGTCTGTTGTTTGTGGGTTGGTCCGGAGGAGAGCAGGATATCATTTGGGTAATTCCGACGTGATAGAATTAATATTCAAGAGAGATTGTAGATGACATGGGATGTCCCAGGATGCTGGAAATATGTTTCTGACATTAATAAGTAATGGTCGATGTCGTTACGATATCGCAGAAACAAGTCCGACGTCAATCAGAGTCGTTTCAGAGAAGTTACTATGAGAGAGAAATACTTTGCACACTTTATAGAGCAAGTGCGGATGGGAATGAGATGTCCCGGAGGTGTTATAATATATTTATAACATCGTTAGATAGAGTCAATGATTTTATCTATAGGGATTATATGGTTCCAGAAGAGTTTCGGGCAAAAGCCGATAAGGGGGGAAGTGTCGGAGGGGGGCAGATCTGCCCTCATGGCCGCACCCATGTAATGGGGGCTGGCAGGTGAGCCCAAGGCTCCCAGTCGAGGCGCATTGACCCTCCCATATTTATTTCATAATTGTTTTGAGGGAAAAAAGGAAAAAAGGCAAAAGGAGTCTTGGTGTGGCCAGCCTAAGGGCTGCCAAACCGACCTCCCCCTGTGGTAAGCCTCCCCTTTGTCCCACTATATAATCTCACCCCTCCCTCATTGTGAGGACATCCAATTGGTCTTCGGACTTCTCTCTCTATCTCAGAATTAGAGGCCCTCTAATTGAATCAGAACCTCTAATTAGAATCTCTCTAATTATATTAGATCCTCTAATTGGAACATCTCTAATTGGATTAGAGCTTTTTATTAGAGACCCACTAATTGGTTTAGGCCTTCTTCTAATTGGGAGAAAATTATCATCTCTCGGTTAGACCCCTCTCTCTCTCTCTCTCTCTCTCTCTCTCTCCCTCCCTCCCTCTCTCTCTCTCCCTCTCTCTCTCCCTCTCTCTCTCTCTCTCCCTCTCTCTCTCCCTCTCTCTCTCTCCCTCTCCCTCTCTCTCCCTCTCTCTCTCTCCCTCTCCCTCTCTCTCCCTCTCTCCCTCTCCCTCTCCCTCTCTCTCTCTCTCTCTCTCTCCCTCTCTCTCTCTCCCTCTCTCTCTCTCTCTCTCTCTCTCTCTCTCTCCCCATATGTTGGGATCTCTCGACCTCAATGTGAATAGTGTCTAGTCCTGAACGGCGAAGCGCTGCAGGACTTTGACGATCGTATGTGTGCGAGCTCTCATAGGGGTATCGGCAACAGTCACACCACTAGGCTTAGCTGTGGGACTCTTCATCATGCATCACCGACATCGTCATTGATACTCCTTCCGCGTTTCGTATCGGTAATGATCAGATCTATCATGACCTATACCTTCATAGTAGATCTTGTGTGTTACGTAGGACGAAAATTATTAAATTATGCTACGTGGCCCAATAGAAGACACTTTTGTTGCATTACCGATAGCGAAAAAAGAATTCTATGAATTATTCCCGAATGAAGGTAGCCAAGTTAATGCTCTAAAGTATGCATATGAATTTCTAAAACTCTTGATGTGGCAATGTAAGTAGGCATGCTCGCAGTACTTGGTGCATCAGTTCTTACTTGAGAGCAAGGATCCCTTTACTTACATGATGCCAATGCACCGCAAGCAGATACATCTCCGAAAGCACTATGCTCCAAGGTGCTCCAAACCTCAGCTCGACCTTACAAAGTTTTAAAAACAAATGCCCTCGCTAATTAAATCTTTATAAAGTCCACAATAGCCATTTGCGGCGTAGAACAAGATCAGATAAATGATGAATCTATTTTGCTCTGCTTGTAAGCTGTTGGTAAGAATACACTGTAAAGAATTGGCAACTGACGAAGCGCCATGTTCCCAGATATTTTTTGGCAGCTTCGAGACTCACAATCAAGTCAAGCATTATGACGCCAGTAGGCGACCAGACCCTGCATAATACAGCCGAACAGTGGCGATGCAAAACTCACTCGAATTTGTGGTGTTAATGCATATATTATCGATTAGTTGAAAAAGAAAAATAGACACTGAACAGCTAGGTATTCATGAAGTACCGAACACGTTGGTTTCAGATTATGGAAATCCAAAATTCGCATTACCTACCACATTACAAATTGCACTCTAGTTCCAAAATGTTTTGAACAGAGATAAAATTGAAGTAAACTAGCTCCAGAGAACACTACAAGTCAATTCATGCGCTGGATCGCTGTGTGTCTAGAACCACCGCGCAGCTGCGCGCTTCTGCTCCTCCAGTTTCTCCCGCTCGGCCATCATCGCCTTCTCACGGCGCTCAAGATCTTTCGCACGTTCCTCGAGCTTCCTCTTCTCGGCGGCTGCCACGACCGCCGCCAGGGCCTCGGTCTTCTCGCCGTTCTGCTTGACGACCTCCATGACCCCGGCGATGGCTGCGTCTCTCTGCTCTTGCCTCAGAGACACATCCTCCACCAGTTTGGTTAGGGTAACGAATGAGGCAGACAGCTCTTCGATGATTATGTCACGCTGGCTGTCCACCTTGGTTTGGCGTTCATCGACAACCTGCACTTTGTCCGCCTGCCATGCACCCTTGATACACGGAATGACAAACAGCAGAAAACTTCCGACCAGACCATATACAGAAAGCACGATCCGCGAAGCGGTCTCACTGCGCGCAGAAAAGAACATGTATGACAAGTTGTGAGCAACATAGTACTACCAATCAAGTTTAACATCTTTAAGTGCATCAAAAACAGTCCGAAATTATGACCAAAGCAAGTTGCATAGCAAATACAGTATTTCATAGTGAGTCTGCTTGCTAATATAACGCACACAAAACAACCAATGCAGGATATTTTTAGATTCCAAATTGAGCCTAAAAGTTCCTAGCATGCAGCTTAGTTTGATGTCATATTTTACATCCATGCATTCTAATTTGTTACACAAGATAAATACTACTAATAGTTTGATAACATCAAAGATTATGGTGATGGTCTGCATAGTGACATCCTCTAGAGTATGTAACAAACATCAGATTAGCCAAAAAAAAAAAACTCATTAAGTTTGAGAGGGAAAAGATTGCTTACACAGTCTTGACGCGCAGAGCGTTTATCTCGTCCCACATCTTGTTCATCTCCTTGCCGGACTTCAGGTACTGCTGGAGCACCTCAGCACGGAGATCGTTCAGCTCGGCCTTGGTTGCTGCTGTCGAGACCGCTGCCATCGTAGCCTCGATGCCGCCAGTTTCGGTGCAAAGCATGCGGATCCCGCACCCACCACGTGAACGGAAGTGGAGGACCCCGCCCGTCCGGCCGAAGATGGTACCGGAGATGGCCCGTGAGCGGGACGTGGGAGCGCCGGTGACGACCTCCGGGCCGTAGGATGCCACGGCGAGGGTGGCGAAGTCCAGGGACACCACGGCGTTCGCAGGGGCACCCTCTGCCGCAGCGAGGGCGCCGCTGTCCACGACAGCATGAGGCCGAGCACCCGCGGCGGCCAGAAGCCTGGCCTCTGGGCTCGTGGGAGCACCCGCCGCCACGAGACATGCCGATGCGGCATTCACCGAGACCGGAGCGCCCACGCGGAGATCCCGGCCGTAGAGGGCCGCGGCAAGCACGCCGGGGTCGCTGGCCGCCACAGCATGTGCTGGAGCGCCCGCGGCCATGGCGAGAGCGCGGAGATCTTCCGCCGAGACTGAGACAGGAGAGCCCGCGCGGAGATCCCGGCCGTAGAGGGCCGCGGCAAGCACGCCGGGGTCGCTCGCCGCCACAGCATGTGCTGGAGCGCCCTCGGCCATGGCGAGAGCGCGGAGATCTTCCACCAGCAGCACGATGGGGAAGGTTTCGGTGAGGACCTCCGGGCCATAGGCTGCCGCGGCGAGGGTGGCGAAGTCCAGGGCCGCCACGGCGTGCGCAGGGGCACCCGCTGCGGTAGCGAGGGCGCCGACGTAGACGTTTGGCGCCAAAGCACGCGGCCGAGCGCTCGCCGCCGCCAGAAGCTCGGCCACTGGCTTGGCTGGAGCACCCGCTGCGAGCAGGCGTGAAGAGCAAGCGCCGAGCGCGTCGTAGTTGGTCGTCTCGGTGAGAGCGCCAAGGCCTAGGGCGTGCGCCGGAAGCCTCGCGCGCGCGTTCGGCGGAGCCCTCGCGGCGAGTAGCCGCGCGCTGCCGAAGGTGCCGGCGCCCAGCATGCTTGGCGGCGCACCAGCCACGACGCCGGCAGCGGAGGCGGCGCGGAGGATGGCGACGAGGCCTGAAGTGGCGGCGCGTGAAGGGAACATGGTGAATCTGTGATGGGACGGGACGCGGGGCTTTGAGCGATGAGGACGGAAGGAGAGGGTGAAGGGCTAAACGGGATGGGAGCTTTGAGCGATGGAGTGGAGGGTTTATATAGAAGGAGCGGGGGTGGGTGGTTGGGACGGAACGGGGAAGCATGAGCACGTGAAGGTGAAGGCTTTAGGCCGTCTCGCGCAGTCATTTTGCCCGGCCGTTGAAGGTTATTTTGTCAATATAAAAAAGCGAAGCTCCTTTTACAGGAGATAAAAAGCATCTGACCAAAGCTGCAAAGCTTCTCGGGGCCCGACCCGTATCTTCTCCCAGGCTTTGATATGTTGTTGGACGCAGCCCCGACGCGTGTCGTGAAGGATCCGTTGCGCCTCCGTGAAGAATAAGGGTCCCCCGGATCAGCTTATATTTCACTCCCGTTCTACACATACTGTTTTGGTGAGGAGGAATGCACTTGATCCGCATTTGGACCAAATTTGATCCACATATTTAAAAACCATCGGAAATATGTGTCCGACACCTCTAATTGGACCCCCTTTACTGGGTGCCGGACCTGTGTCCGCGGATTTGGTGGGCGCGTTCCGGAGCGGCGCCCCCAACCTGCTACCCCCCAAACGGCAGCCTATTTTGATTTTGATCAAATTATTTTGTATTTGATGAAAACACTGGATAAATTAGGTAAATAATAATTGTACAAACACATAAACAGTTCAACGGTTATTACAGTAATTTAAATATTTCAATTTTTTCAAATTTGTACGAACAAATCTTCGCAATCGAACTATTCCTTAGCTCTCGTAGCATACAAGTGTGCCACAAGATCAGCCTGAAATTGATGGTGAACTCCCTCGTCACGAGTTTCCTGATAAACACCAAAAAAATCATCAAACTCAGCAGACACGCCCGGTTGTGGATCCGCAAGAGAGCCCTGAAAGTCGAATGGCTTATCGAACATCATTCCGATGTTTCGCTCGCTCTCGATGATCATGTTATGCATGACAATATAAGAGTTCATGACATCACACATTTGACCTATCGAGTAAGATAGACAAGGATACCTTATCACAGCAAACCGTGCCTCGAGTACACCAAATGCCCTTTTCACATATTTCCGGACGGCCTCCTGTTTCTTTGTAAAAAAAAAATATTTTCCTTACCCATAGGGTCACGGATTGTCTTCCAATTAGATTGTACCCTCTGTCATACTCACGTCCATTGATCGAATAGTTGCAGCGCGGAGCATGTACTTCACCCAGTCTCTGAAATGTCGTGGAGCATTGCAACACGTTGAGGTCGTTGTGAGAACCGGCAATTCCAAAAAATAAATGACAAATCCAAATATCGTAATCAGCCACAGCTTCAAGTACAACAGTGCATTTTCATGATGACCACCTTTGTACATCCCTTACCAAGCAAATGGATAATTCTTCAAACTCCAATGCATTTAGTCGATGCTTCCAAGCATCCCAAAGAAATCCTCTTGCTTGTCCTTGCGCCAACAAACGAGTCGTGTCTGCTTTATTTGGTGATCTTTGATGCACTAGGACCAAACACTGCACGTACTGCCTTGCAAAATCGAAATGTGGCTTGAACGGCGGTGGTCTCGGACATACAAAGATAGTCATCCAATGAATCTGCACGGGCTCCATTTGTAAGACATCGTATTGCGGCCGTGCATTTCTGAAGAGCTGAAAATCCTAAAAGGCCAGTACAGTCTTTTATCAGCTCAAAGTAGTCGACATACTCCCGAACACCGTGCACAATTCGTCTGAAGACTTCTCTTCTCATCCGAAAACGCCGGCGAAATTCATGAGGTAGGTTTATCGGCGTGTCCGAAAAATAGTCGTCCCAAAAGAGTTTGTGGCCAGTTGCCCTTTGCCGGTTCTTGTTCGCCTTGCGCCCTTTCCTTGATCCTCCATGCTTTCGCTCGGCTGCCTCCATAGCCATCGCCTCTAACAGAGCCGCCATGACCATCTCATTCTCCCCATCGTCTGCAAGGGCGGCCTCCTCTTCCATCATTTGGCAAAACATGATCTCGTCGTCACTATCCATACTATATTGGACAAAACCCAACCATTAGCCGTGAGCTAAACAAGTTTAACGGATTTCATCGACCTAAGGCAAACGGACGAACACCTTACCTGTGGGGTGGAAGCGAGGACAACGAAAGCGGTTGAATGACCTGCGGCGTCGCGCGAAAACGACGGGGAATGACGGCGAATCGGCCAATGTCGTACGTGCTCGACTCCTACATACAGTCGGTGACGACAAGGGTGCCGGCAATGGTTGGAATCGGCGTCGAGAGGAAACAACAGAAGGATGGGGAAATGACTATCGGTCGAGGGCGGTTTGTCTTTATGACGGGCGAGGGCCGCATGTCGGGTGGGGTGACCGGACAATGTCCGACGCCTCCACGAAGGCCCCCGAGTTTGGCGGATGGGCTAGGGGGTCCGGACACAAAATTGGCGGGTGGACACCTTTGGGGGCGCCGTTGCGGTGGGTTTTTTATTCCAGACCCCCATTGGGCCTTTGGGAGGGCTTTTGGGGGGTGTCGGTGGAGATGCTCTAAATGTTTGGGGAGAGTCATCCCAACGACCCTCCAAATCAAACCCCGCTCAAATTTTAAACTAAACTTGAACTAAAATTCAACCAAAAACTCATGCATTCATAGATAGATAGGGACCCAAGGCCAGCTCATACATAGGTACAAATAAAAACATCAAATATAAACAAAAGAAACCCTCGCTAGATTGCTAGGGTTCGCCTAATTAAAGCAGAGAACATCTCGAGCGAGGGCGAGATGGAGAGCGAGAACGAGCGGCCTGGCACTACCAGGCCAAACCATACGCGTCGGGGGCGCATCGGTAGTGGCGGACGAAACGCAACACGCTTCCATGTAGGCGCGGTCAAAGATGGACCCGCCCTGTCAGCGACACAAAGAGATTCAAGCCGCCACGGTCATCGTCTTTAATGCGGCCTCACATGTTCCTGAGATACCGCAACGAGCCGTCCAGTCGCACTATGCGCAGCGACCCTTCCCGTCGGGCACGCGGCAATCGCCTCGTCATCCCACGTGGCGGCGTTAGTGTGCGACGCGCACCCGACCACTCATTTGTCCTGCCCTTAAAAGGTTGTCGCGCATCACCTTGCCGCCACAACACTCTCTCGCCAGGCCGTACCCTCGCCTCTGTCTCTTCTCTCTCGCTACAGTCATCCACCTCGCCGCCACTAATGAACTACGACAACCTCGCCGCGAACGGCTTTGGGTGGTGCAGCCTTCTCAAGACGGAGGCCACTACGTTCTCCGAGGCATGGTGCCCGACACAGTACCCAGCGCATCCAGACATGTGAGTCGGGCATCGATTCTCCATCGATGTCCCAATACCCGATGCTCCGCGCGTCGTCGATGCCAACTAGGACGCTCAGTTCATGTTGAAAGATCATCGTCCGTTTTGGTAATTATATGACAACACAACTATTTTATCTAATGTGTGTTCAATAGATGGAAATGCCCAGGTTTAAACAGGTTCACTTATTCTACGGGGCAAGTGATCATTTTATATGAAAAGTGCAAGGAGAAAGGAATCCAGGAAAGTGCAATGTGCAGGAGCGGAGGCTCCGGTGAATCCACCGGAGGCTCCGCCCAGGCTCCGGTGGGGGTCCGGTGGGGGCTCCGCCAAAATCCGGTGGGGGATCCGGTGGAGGCTCCGCCAAACTGCCTTTCTGTTTGAGCAGAGCGGAGGTTCCACCGGAGCCTCCGGTGAGCCTCCGGTGGGCGGAACCTCCGCAGTATCCACCGGACCCTCCGCCCAGTTTTCCAGCACATGTGAGCTGGTGCGCTGCGCAGCTATGAAGTGGACTGAAGACCACCGGAGCCTCCGGTGAAACCACCGGAGCCTCCGGTGCCCCTGGACTGCAAACGGTCACTTAAATGCAAAGGGTATAAATACCCCTTCCCCTACCTCTTAAATGCCAAGATTTTCCCATTCTCTCTCCTAGCCATTAATGAAAGCTTTAACCACCTAGATCTCCCACTCCGTCCACCCAAACACTCCCAAACTTGGTGGAGAGCTAGAGGAGACCTAGATCCACACTTCCACCAAAGGAATCTCAAATCCATCCACCACAACCTAGTAGATCTAGAATCCTACTTGAGGCCTAGAAACCTTAGTAGATCTCGTGCTTGTAGTTTCCACCTTGTTGCAAGAAGCTACGAATTGCTTGAGAGACTCCATCCATCTTGTGGAGTGAGCTCAAGTCCTTGTAAAGGTTTGGTCAACGCCTTCAAGTCGACCTCATAGTGGAAACGAGCATCTCCCTCACCGGAGAAGCTCAAGGAGAACAAGGAGTGCACAACCGTGCTATTGAGGAGCGCCTAGGTGGCTCCCCACCTCTCCAACGTAGACGTACTTCTCTTTGAGAAGGAACTACGGTGAATCATATCCTTATCTCCTTGTTTACACTTGTTGTTTGCTTTACTACCTTACGCTTTACTTCCGTTGCGCATATCGTTTTGTCCACATAGGTTGCCCACCTAGTTGCACATCTAGAGAACCTTACTTTATCTTGCTAAGCCCCACTAAAAGGAAAAGAAAAGAAAAATTGGTACTCAACCTATTCACCCCCCCCCCCCCTCTAGTTGACCATAGTGCACTTTCAATTGGTATCAGAGCCTCGGCTCTTACTAAGGGCTTAACCGCCCAAGAGTACAATGGTCGATGAAAATGCCCCCGGAAGTTGTAGTGCGGAAATCTCCAAAATGGCCGACACTATATCTAACCTACAAGATACGGTTGGAGTTCTCCAAACCGAACTATCTAAGGTTAGCTCTAGTGTTAGCTAGGAGGTGTCTAGCATAAAGAAAATGATGGAGGCACTGATGGGGAAAACCAAGGAGTCCACGGAACCACCCCTCACCACCAACGATGTTAGCTCGGACTAAGAATCCATTCCGGATATCGACGAGATGGAAGCTAACATCGCTTTAGCTAAGGCGAAAGCCAAAGCAAAAGCCGATAAAAAGGCTAAGAGTGGTGGGAGCTCCGAGGGCTCCAAGTCTCAATCGGCTAACGGTTCGGGGTCTCACTCTAAAGTTCCACCACCTCCCAATTATGATTCTGTCCACCCTATTCCCACTATGCCACACATGGTTAATGTTGGAGTTCCTCCCATGCTTAACACTAACGAGTTCTCTTCTTGGAAGTTCGATATGGAGTCTCACATTTCAGGATCTTGCACCGCTTTGTGGAGAAGCATTCTCCATGGATTCCACCCTCACGATCCGAACAACTTGACTCCAAGAGAGGATGTGGAATTCCAACTCAACAAGACCGCTCTTGTGACTATCCAAAAGTCTCTCCCAAGAGAACATCTTGAACACATTCGCGGTATCAAGACCGCCAAGGAAGCTTGGGATAAGCTTGACTCCTTGTTCCAAGGCAATGCAAGCATCCAATCATCCAAATACGATGTTGCTCTTGACAAGTCCGAGAACTTTGTCATGCATGAAGATGAAAGTCCCGAGGAGCTATATAGAAGAGTGGTCACCCTTGGCAATCAATTAAGGGACTTTGGAAAGGAGGAAATCTCCGATGAGTGGATCAAGAGGAAATTTGTCAAGGCCATAACTCCTTTTGAGAAGAACCTCTCCACTAGCATTCGAACAAGATCCGACTACAACTCACTCAACTCCATTGGTGTCCTTAGTGAGTTCATAGCCATATCTTTGTCTCACAAGAGCGCGGATGATGCTCTTGCTCGCTCAAGAGGCCATGGGAAGTCTCCTAACCTTGCCTTAAAGTCTAAGGCCATGGCCAAGATAGAAGAAGTTGATGATGATGATGATGATGATGATGATGATGAGGAGGAGGACTATGAGGATACATACAAGGGTGCCCACAAATGTATTGCTCTTGCCATGCAAGGGTATTGGAAGAGATGGGAGGCTCGCAAGGCCGGTGCCCCTAGACCTTCAAGGAACAAGACCTTTAGGAAGAAAGGGGAGCAGCCAAGGACATGTTACAATTGTGGAAGTGCGAACCACTTCGTCATAGAGTGCCCTTTTGAGCCACGAGAAGAGAATGAAGGGAAGCTTGTTCGCAAGGACAAGAACAAAGCTCCACAAAACAAGAACCTCGCTAGAAGAGTCCCAAGGGCTCTATATGTTCAAGAGGGCCCAACATTGGAAACATACTACTCCGGAGATGAAGGAGAAGATCAAGTCGTAGGTGTCGCCCACGTCGCCATAGCTACGACTTCCTCTTCATCGGTCTCTCTATTTGAATCTCCCAATGAGAAGACATCGATCCGACCTACATGTCTCATGGCAAAAGCCACCGCGGTAATATCTTCCACCTCCAAGTCTATTATCACTAGCTCTCCCTCATTATTGGATTGTGTAGAAAACATTGTTGATGATGAGGAGGCCAAGAACCTAGGATCTTGGTTGTGTAGTCTTGAAGGTGAAACTAAAGAAAAGGTAAAAGCTTTCCTAAGGCAACTTGATGAGGCTAACTCCCTCATCGATGAGAAGGAGGAGATCATCATGACCTTAGAGAACCATGGCGGTAGCAATGATAATCATGATGACGAACTTATCAAGGCTCTTGAAAATGAGAGATCCATGAGAGCCTCTCTTGAAGAGAAACTATCTAGTCTACAAGAGACGTATGCTATTAGTGTTTCAAAGCTTAGAAAAGATAACGAGAAATCTCTTGCTAAGCTTAAGAAAGAACATGCCAAATCTCTTGTTTTACTTAAAGAATTTGAAGAGGAAGAGTTAAAGCTAGGAATAGCCCATGAAAAACTTGTCGAGGAGCATGACAAACTAAAAGGGGAGTTTGCATCTCTCAAAGAAATTCATGACAAACTTGCTAAGTCTCGAATCAAGCTTCTAGCTCAACAATCTAATAAGCATGTTGCATCTTCATCAAATAGCATTGTTATTATGCCTACCTCTTCTACTACAACTAACATTGTAGGGAAGGAAAGAATTCTCAATGATGCAATAAGCTCTCAAGGTGCCAAGAAAGGAAAAGAGGGACTTGGCTTTGTTTCCAAGTCAAAGAAGAAATCCAAGAGTGTCACCTCTCCCTCCAAAAATGTTATCTTTGTGAAAGAGGGTGAGGTGCCCAAAGAAAAGGAGACCAACGCCATTATGGGTGGTGATACCTCTAGGGGGAGCATCACTCATAATGATTTTGCCGGAAAATATAACCCATCTTATGTTCTTATGAAATCTAGAGATGGACATGTTTATGCTAAATACGTTGGTACTTCTTATGGTGATGATTATCATTGGACTATTTGGGTTCCTAAGACCCTTGTGACTAACAAAAGAGGACCCATTGAAGGATGGGTACCTAAATCAAGAAATTGATCTCTTGTAGGGAAACGCTTCCGGATCACATAGATGGACAGTGGATAGTGGTGCATCCCAACACATGACCGGAAGCCATGACGCAATAAGTAATATTGAACCTCCTCTACCACATCTCAATTGCGTTAAAATTGGTGACAAGTCCGAGCTTAAGGTATTGGGACGAGGCAAAGTAGCTATCTCAAATGATTTATCAATTGAGAATGTTCTCCTTGTTGAGTCCCTTGGCTATAACTCGATGTCCGTTCTTCAACTTGCAAATTGTGGTTTTACCTCGTTCTTTAATAAAGAGAGTGTGATTGTCACTTGGGAGACTTCTCTTAAAGTAGCCTTTGTTGGGTTTGTCGAGAACGGCATGTATGTAGTGTACTTCTCTAAAGAAGACACGTGTGCCGCGACATGCCTAATGGCTAAAGTTGATGTGGGATGGCTTTGGCATCGCCGACTAGCCCACACCAATATGAGAATGTTACATGACCTCCAAAGTGGCAATCACGTTCTAGGACTAACCAAAGCTAAGTTTGCTAAAGATCGTGTGTGTAGCTCTTGTACCTTTGGGAAGAAACATGGAGAACAACACCCAACCAAGACAACTATCTCCACCACAAGAATTCTTGAGCTCATTCACTTAGATCTCTTTGGCCCACTATCTTATGATAGCCTCGGAGGATAGAAGTATTGCTTGGTGATTGTGGATGATTATTCAAGATATTGTTGGGTGTATTTCTTCAAGAGGAAAAGTGAAACTCAAAATAGAGTCATCGAGTTCATCACTCTAGTGGAGCGCCAACACAATGCTACCATCTTGGCCATTCGGAGTGATAATGGCTCGGAGTTCAAGAACTACACCGTTGAGGGTTTTCTTAGTGAAGAAGGCATTGCTCATCAATACTCCACTCCCTATACCCCTCAACAAAATGGTGTTGCGGAGAGAAAGAATCGTACTTTGATGGATGCGGCTAGGACTATGATTGCGGAGTTCTCTTCTCCCTATAACTTTTGGGACAAAGGCGTCTCCACCGCTTGTCATGCTACCAACCGGCTCTATCTTCGCAAGATCTTGAACAAGACTCCCTATGAGATTCTCACGGGCAAGAAACCGGATGTATCTTATTTCAAGGTCTTCGGTTGCAAGTGCTTCATTCGCAAGAAAGGAAAACGGTTGTCAAAATTTGAGACTAGATCTTATGAGGGTATCTTTGTTGGCTATGCCACGAATGCTCACGCCTATAGAGTCTACAACAAGTCCACCGGGCAAGTTGAAGAAGCTATAGACGTAGTGTTTGATGAGGACAACGGCTCCCAAGGGGGGCGTATAGATCATGGTGTTGTAGGAGATGCAATTCCTCCCATCGTCATAAGAAGAATGGGGATTAGTGAAATAATTCCCATTGAGGGTTACCGGATGACGGAGGGAGAAGGACTATGCCCCACTCAAGTGGAGCCATTGACTACACCCATTGATGATCAAGCTATCCAACAAGATGCACCAAGACCTCAAGCTAACAATCAAGGCCAAGCTAATGAACAAGGCCAAGCAACACATCTAAATCATGATCAAGATTCTATTATTATTGAGAATGCTCAACCTAGTGGTGATTCATCACCCATCTTTGATCAAGGACAAAATAAAGATGGACATGTCTCCGATGAAGAAGGTGATTCTCAATCAATATCCAAGGAATCTTTGGAGGAGATACTAGCTCGTAGAGCAAAGAGAAGGCTAGAGAAACTTGAACGAGCGGGTCATACGGAGGACATGATTCTTGGACAAGTTCGTGGAAGAGTGGTCACTAGAAGGCAATTGGCGGATTTTAGCAAGGCTCATGCTTTTGTCTCTTTCATTGAACCCAAGAAGGTATATGAAGCTCTCGAAGATCAAGATTGGCTTGAAGCCATGCATGATGAACTCAATAACTTCGAGCGCAACAAAGTGTGGAAATTAGTGCCAAGACCCAAGGATTGCAAAAATGTCATTGGCACCAAATGGGTGTTCAAGAACAAGCAAGACAAAGATGGCATTGTCATTCGCAACAAGGCAAGATTGGTGGCCCAAGGTTTTTCTCAAGTCGAAGGTATCGATTTCGGTGAAACTTTTGCCCCCGTAGCTCGCCTTGAATCCATTCGTATCTTACTTGCCTATGCATCTCATCATAACTTCAAGTTACAACAAATGGATGTCAAAAGTGCTTTCCTTAATGGTCCCATTAATGAGTTAGTATATGTAAAGCAACCTCCGGGTTTTGAGGATCCCAACCACCCCGATCATGTCTATAAACTTGATAAGGCGCTCTATTGACTTAAACAAGCTCCGTGTGTGGTATGAGCACCTTAAAGAGTTTCTAGTAGATCGCGGGTTTAATGTTGGTTTAATCGATCCCACCCTCTTTACCAAGACGGTTGGAGGTGACTTGTTCATATGCCAACTCTATGTGGATGACATCATTTTTGGGTCTACTAACACCTTGTTCAATGAGGAGTTTTGAAAGCTTATGACCGATAGGTTTGAGATGTCTATGATGGGAGAGTTGGAGTTCTTCCTTGGCTTTGAAGTCAATCAATATTATGAAGGGACTTTCATCAAACAAGCCAAATACACTCAAGACATGCTCAAGAGGTTTAATATGAATGATGCCAAACCTATGAAGACTCCTATGTCCACAACCACCGACTTGAAACCCGACCCCAACGGTAAAGAGGTAGATCAAAAGGTATACCGCTCCATGATTGGCTCTTTGCTCTACCTTTGTGCATCTAGACCCGATATCATGTATAGCGTAGGTAAATGTGCAAGGTTTCAAGCCTCCCCAAGGCAAAGTCATTTGGAAGCTGTGAAACGAATCTTTCGATATCTAGTTCATACCCCAAACTTCGGTCTTTGGTACCCCAAGGGTTCAAGCTTTCAGCTCATTGGATACTCGGATGCGGATTATGCGGGAGAGAAGACGGATAGGAAGTCCACATCTGGGGGTTGTCAATTCCTTGGCCGCTCCTTAGTATGTTGGTCTTCTAAGAAGCAAAATTGCATTGCTCTCTCCACCACCGAGGCCGAGTATATCTCCGCGGCAAGTTGTTGTGCCCAATTGCTATGGATGAGGCAAACCTTGAAGGATTATGGTATTCATTTTGACAAGGTGCCTCTTCTTTGTGATAATGAGAGTGCTATCAAGATCGCCTACAACCCGGTTCTTCATTCCAAGACGAAGCACATTGAGATACTTCATCATTTCATTCGGGATCATGTTGAGAAAGGTGATATTGATCTCTCATATGTCTCCACGACGGATCAACTTGCCGATATCTTCACGAAGGCCCTTGATGAATCAAGTTTCGAGCTTTGAGGAATGAACTAAATGTCATAGATTCCTCCAACTTCACTTGAAACCTTGCATATCTACCCTCATTATGCATGCTATTAGGCTTAGATGTAGGCATGGACATAGGGGGAGCACTACTCAACTCATGAATATGCACTCCTCCTATTATGCGAAAAATAAATCATCATTGCATATCTAGTCATTTGTGACTTATTGTGCTTAATTGTGAGTAGTAATTTTGGACCCAAGATATATCTTCGCGGTGCCAATTTACACACTCAAACATGGTGGCCTCGGCCACCGACCATTTTGTGTGTTTTGGATCTTTCACGCCTATCATATCTCCATCTTGACAACTCGTAAGGGTTCGGTCTTCTATCCTTTTGTTGCTTTTTGCGGACCCCATCGAGTAATGTCTCTCGTATATCAGTGACGATTTTCCAACCCAAGACTCCTTTTCCCAAACCATTGTTTCTATCGAAATGCTCGTGTTTTTACAATCTTGGCGCGCGAAAATTTGGCTGGGCGGAGGCTCCGGTGGTTCCACCGGAGGCTCCGCTGCCCAGAGCGGAGGCTCCGGTGAAACCACCGGAGGCTCCGCTGGCGGAAAATTTCGTGGATAAGGGTTGGGGCACGTGGGGTAAAGTGAGATCTAATCTCATTTTCCCCACCCGCCCCTTTCTTCTTCCCCACAAACGGCCGCCGCCCTCAAGCCTCTCGCCGCCGGATTGAGGAGCTCCACCGCGGGGAGACCTCGTCCTTGCCTTGGGACGCTCCGAGAACCTTCCCTCCTTCCTTTTTCACCATGGATGACGCTGGTACGTGCTCTCTCTCTCTCTTTCTCATCTAGTTGATGGATGGGATGCATATGAGTTCATGTTCTTTGCCTCTAGATTTGTGGATTTGGAGTTTTAGGAGTGGAATTTCTCAAGTACAAACCCTAGTAACCTAGATAAGGCGTGTTAGGCTTGAATCGTTGCGGTTGTTGGGAGGATTGTTTGCCCTAACCCTAGATTATTCAACCCTAACACCGTGTGTATCTAGGTTTCTTGGTTTTGTGCGTGCCTTACCGACTCGAGCATTACTCTTTGTTCATGATCCTCTTGATTTCTCTCTTAGATGCTTCCGGTTCCAAGGGAAAAGGGCAACGGTACAAGACCACCGGCCGCCGCAAGCCTCAACCCGTGGATGAGATTCAAGCAGAACTTGACAGCTCTCAAGGCAAGCGCAAGCGCTTCCCGGCTCCCGAGAAGACTTTGCCCAGGAGGAACACCGCACCAACCGCCTCCAAGATGTCCGAGGCTATGTTCTTGAAGGAAAGGCGTGAGAACCCGTATGTGGTTGCCCGTGATCGTTTGATGCCCCAATTCCGGGGTAAGGATCCACGCTTTCACACCATCTTCCAAGGGCAAATTTATAGTGAGATTTTGATGAGGAAGCCGAAGGAAAATGTCGTCCCTCAACACGCCATTAGTATTGGGCACATGGAAAGGAATCACAAGTACTTTGGGGAGGCTCTTGAGCTCATTCAAAAATTTGGTCTTGGTCCCATTATTACTCTTCAACAAGATTTCGACGAAGAGCTCGTTTGTCAGTTTCTAGCCACGGTTCATCTCTCCAATGAGACCAACCGTAATATGATTTGGATGACTAATGGTAGACAGCTTGACATCACATGGAAAGATGTTGGTATCATTCTTGGTGGCTACCCGGACTTTGGTCCTTTTGCTAAGGGAGAAGAATCTGCTAACGGATGGTTCCGAGTTCATGCCATTAACACCGCGTCTCTTCCCAAGGATGGTCTTACTCCTCTCTATCATTGGAAGAAGTACGCCGTTGGGTTCGTGAAGGGTCTCTATCCCACATATGACATCATGTTGCGCATCTATCGCGAGACCATCAACCCAAAGGCGGGCAATGTGGATGAGATTCAAGGTTTCTTGAAGAACCTAATGCTCCTTACTCATCAACACCGGATGGATGACACTCCTCGCAAGCTTGATGTGCTTGATTATATTTGGAATGAGTTGTGGCATGCCATTGTCAACCGGAAGAATGCTTGCTTTGGGCCGTTCATCATGAAGATCATCCTACACATATGGAATAAAAAGTTTCCGAATGAACCTCTTGATGATGAGCATTGGATCTCTCACACATAAAAGAGACTTCTCATGAAAGATCACACGGAACCCGTGGTGCATACCACTCCCGCCATTCGCAAGCACAAGGCTAGGCCTCGCATCATTGTTGATGAGGAAGAAGACGAGGGTCCATCTCAACCTCCTCCCTCTAGCAATGCTTTCAAATGGATGGCAAGAGCTCTCAAGAAAGTGTTTCGTTTGAACAAGAAGATAGAGCAACATCAATGGGAAGAACACTATGATAAGGAACTCAAGAACCGCAACAAAGCTCAAGCTTCTCGTCAACGTCTTCGTGAGGAAGGCCTCTCCATTGAATCCCCGGTTCTTGATAGTGTCACCAATTGGGACGATTGGCAAGCAAAGGACTCCAAGGGCAAGCTTATTGAGTGGTCCGAGGAAGAAGGAGACGAAGCCACTAGCTCTCACCGCCGTGATCCCTCCCCGGCTCCGGAAGCCTCCTCCTCCTCCGAGTGATTTGGGACGTTTGCATCTTGGTCTCTCTCTTTTTGGTATCTTGATGCCAAAGGGGGAGAGATTTATATTAGGAACGGGCATTTGAATGGGTCTCCCTCAAGCTTCTTTATTTGCATCTTTTATTTTGCTTGAGGGAGTTTGGTTTCTTATTGGATCATTTGGAACTTCGGCTTATTTACAATATTCCTATCTATCATGAACATCGTTATATTATGTTTGTGTGAACCTCGTATGTCATATTATGTTCGTGTGAACCTCGTATGATGTTATTTATGTGTTATATGTGTACTGTGATATTGTTGTCATGTTATTCTTATATATCGTGCCTAAATGCTCTCAATATGAAAGGAGCATACCTTTAGGGGGAGCTCCATTCATATTGTGTTTATAATCATACAAATAGTTATGTTGTCATCAATTACCAAAAAGGGGGAGAATGAAAGATCATCGTCCGTTTTGGTAATTATATGACAACACAACTATTTGATCTAATGTGTGTTCAATAGATGGAAATGCCCAGGTTTAAACAGGTTCACTTATTCTACGGGGAAAGTGATCATTTTATGTGAAAAGTGCAAGGAGAAAGGAATCCAGGAAAGTGCAATGTGCAGGAGCGGAGGCTCCGGTGAATCCACCGGAGGCTCCGCCCAGGCTCCGGTGGGGGTCCGGTGGGGGCTCCGCCAAAACCCCTCTCTGGAGCAAACGAGCGGACCCAGGAGCGGAAGTTCCAGTGGAGCTCCGGTGGGCGGAACCTCCGCCAAATCCACTGGAGGATCCGCCATCCTCCAACACATGAACTGCACGCAAAAGGGATCCGGTGTGCCTCCAGTGTTAGCTCTGCTTAAATTCCCTTCTGTTTGAGAAGAGCGGAGGTTCCACCGGATCCTCCGGTGGCCTCCCTTTACCTAGTGTAAATGGCCTCCGGTGGGGGATCCGGTGGAGGCTCCGCCAAACTGCCTTTCTGTTTGAGCAGAGCGGAGGTTCCACCGGAGCCTCCGGTGAGCCTCCGGTGGGCGGAACCTCCGCAGTATCCACCGGACCCTCCGCCCAGTTTTCCAGCACATGTGAGCTGGTGCGCTGTGCAGCTATGAAGTGGACTGAAGACCACCGGAGCCTCCGGTGAAACCACCGGAGCCTCCGGTGCCCCTGGACTGCAAACGGTCACTTAAATGCAAGGGGTATAAATACCCCTTCCCCTACCTCTTAAATGCCAAGCTTTTCCCATTCTCTCTCCTAGCCATTAATGAAAGCTTCAACCACCTAGATCTCCCACTCCGTCCACCCAAACACTCCCAAACTTGGTGCAGACCTAGATCCACACTTCCACCAAAGGAATCTCAAATCCATCCACCACAACCTAGTAGATCTAGAATCCTACTTGAGGCCTAGAAACCTTAGTAGATCTCGTGCTTGTAGTTTCCACCTTGTTGCAAGAAGCTACGGATTGCTTGAGAGCCTCCATCCATCTTGTGGAGTGACCTCAAGTCCTTGTAAAGGTTTGGTCAACGCCTTCAAGTCGACCTCATAGTGGAAACGAGCATCTCCCTCACCGGAGAAGCTCAAGGAGAACAAGGTGTGCACAACTGTGCTATTGAGGAGCGCCTAGGTGGCTCCCCACCTCTCCAACGTAGACGTACTTCTCTTTGAGAAGGAACTACGGTGAATCATATCCTTGTCTCCTTGTTTACACTTGTTGTTTGCTTTACTACCTTACGCTTTACTTTCGTTGCGCATATCGTTTTGTCCACATAGGTTGCCCACCTAGTTGCACATCTAGAGAACCTTACTTTATCTTGCTAAGCCCCACTAAAAGGAAAAGAAAAGAAAAATTGGTAGTCAACATATTCACCCCCCTCTAGTTGACCATAGTGCACTTTCACATGTACCACTAGTTGCAGCCACAGTCGCCGTAGCGGGATTCGCGAAACACCTATCTCTACAAGTTGGAGTTCCGGGCATCCAACACGAGCGCTGGAACCGTGGGACAACCCTAGAGTCTCGCCACGGGATAGTAACGCCATCGGGCACCGCGCCTTCTGGAGCGTGCCAGGACGCACGATGCAGTACGTCCTCGACCACACCGAGGATGGCGACGTGACGCGCCTCCAGACGTCGACGGCGAGCAGGTGGGCGCCAAGGCACGCCACCACGCAGTTGTCCTCCTCTTCTAACATGACGTCGGTTTCCTCCCGTGGGGCATCGTCGCACATGCGCGCCCCCAACAACCCGCGATAGCCTCGTCCCGCCTTCGAGGCCTCCATGAACACCATCCTCGGCCTGCCGAATAAGGAGGCGTGCGTGTGGTCACTGGAACAACACCTCATGCTCATAGGGGCCCGCTGATCAACCTCGATAACACGTGGGGCCGAGCAACCACCCGAGTGGCGGCGACGACGACAACAACGGCGGGGACGCCCCCTACACCGTCAAGGAGGAGGACTGCACCTAGATCAAGACGTTTTAGCTTAGTTTTTTTTTTACTTTTAGTTACATTTCATTCAGATATTGTAAAATGTCATTAAAATTTAAATAATTTTTTTTGTGTTAGTTTGAATTTAATTCTTTTTAGGAATGGCGAGGGGGAGGACACCCGCCGCTTCATCCCCGCAGATAAATGCCTCGAGCCGGAGACGATGTTACGTGCGTTCATGGATTGGTCCATTGCTGCCATGTACTCATGCACAAAGCCCGGGCGGGCACGCGGCTGAGGTCACCACGGCAGGGAAGCGACAGCGGTTTTGCTTTTCCTCGACAAGTCTGTGGCTGCAGTGGACCGTAGACCGACCAGGCACACCTCAAAAATGGGACCTACCGAATCTCTGTCAGGCGCAATTTGTTGTAGGCGACCGCGCATGCTCCGTCGCCGTCGCGCACGAGACGGATCACGGGACACTCACACCTCTCAGCTTCCCCTCCTGAGTTTCCTGTGGCAGTACAGCATGATCAACTACTCCATGTGCATAGCCGAGCACGCACGTTCCTGTGTATCCAGCACTTTTTTTTTGCCTCAACGTAAAGAAGGAAACACCATGTTAATCTGTCTCCAACTCGAAGGCAAAAGCATGGCTTTGAATCAAAAATGCTTTTCCACGAGCGCTCGAGTGCTCGCGCGGTTTGCGGACGCGCTCCTCCTCTCCTCTCTTCTTCCTCCCTCGTTTCTTCTTTTTTCTTCAAAAAATTACCCAGGCCGAGATGGCGCCGGCGACGCCGCGTGGAGCCGCGGCGGAGAAGTCCGCCGTCGAGGATGGACTTAACTTGGGGGTGGGGTGGGGGTGCTCGCCGGCAACGAGATCCAATGGGTGAGGGGTTTAGAGGGATGGCCGGACGGCGGCGGACCGGCGGAGGAAGCGGTTAGAGGAGGACGGGGCGGCGAGGCGGGCGCGGGAGCGCCGCCGGCCGCGGGTGGCGGCGGCAGGCCGCGGGGGCGCCCACGTGAGCAAGCACTATGCGCGTCAGATGGGATTGCCCATCCTAGCATCCCATACCTCTTCGTGGGCCACTTCTCCTCTTCCTCGTGCCAGCCACGGCGATGTTGTCTTCAGTTTGTGTCCAACGACGCAACCACAGCTAGTACCCGGTGCCCTGACTAACGCAAACACTTGGCTTGCATGATTAACTCCCTGTTCGTCGCACCACGCTTTTGCTGAGCTCTCCTACCTACCCGTTAACCTGTGATTCCCGTCTATTTTTCTATCAATTTTATGCGCTAACTAATACAAACATTTTATCGGAGGAGCAATTCAAAATGAATTAAACGCATGGTTCTTCTCAACGGAAGGAAGAGATGGTCCTCCACTCTTGAAAAAAAATGCAAGGTCTCTTTTCTTCTGCAAAGCATGGCTTATTTTAGCATGATTCTAAGCTGTACTAGTACGTTGTGATTGTGAGGAAGGATCAGACGC
This sequence comes from Alopecurus myosuroides, assembly GCA_028641055.1. NCBI lineage: Eukaryota > Viridiplantae > Streptophyta > Magnoliopsida > Poales > Poaceae > Alopecurus > Alopecurus myosuroides. The sequence continues at coordinate 478,156,475 of CM054057.1, read as the reverse complement.
GTCAGATGGGATGGCGATTTGTCTCACACGGCTGTTCGGCCACTTGCGTCCCTTGCCTCCTGCTCATCCTCCCACGACGCTGGGTCAAGCTAGTAGTACAATGAGGGATGTGCACGAGTCCATTAAAACTAGTACAGTACATGCGACACGCGAAACCACTGAACGTAAAACAATGGAAGAAACACAGTGAGCTTGACCACAAAAACAATGGAATAAACAATGCACCACGCTTTTTCTTAATGTGCATTTCGGTGGAGATGGATCTGGTCACAGGCCTAGACCTGATCGATGTTAGCCCGCAGGCAGGTCGGCGGGGTTCGACGAAGCAACGCCGTCCTCATGAATGGTGCTACGGCCAGTGGAGGATTAGGTGGTCAGCCAAACTCGGACATAGGAATGTGAGTCATTGTGAGGCAAAATCCTTTCTTTTGATCCATTGTTGGATGCATCATAGTGACATCCACGAACATCATTATCTTGATGAAGGCGTTGTCATGGTGAGCTAGTAATCTCCTCCTCCCGAAGTCGATGATCCAAGGAAAACCTCAAATCCACTTCCTTGGAGTGGACGAAAATGGTGTGTCGTTTTCCACATTGGAGGATTCAACCTTGGAGCTAACATCGGTAGAGGGCGAGTGGATGGATGTCGAGGCAACTACCACAAAATTTTATGCCGCGCTGTGTTCGGCAACTATGATGTCTTCAAGTGTATTAGGGTCACGACATAGTCTTCCATACTCAGCTTTGTTGGCGATGGATTTTCTTAGCTTCACCGTTTTTCGTGAAGTCGGAGTTGGCGTGGGGATGCCTCCGCGTCAACGGTGATGCGTGGAGGGTGGCTGCTTGCGGGGGTCTTCGTACTCCGTATTCAAAATTTTAATCTTGTTGTAATTGTATGTTGAAAATATTATTATGAATGTTAAAGTAGTACATGCCACACACCAAAGAACATGCAAAAGAACGAAAGAAGAAAAAAAGAAACTGCGAGCTCGACCGCAAATTCATGCCTTGTGATCCGATATTAACACAATGGTGCATGGAATGTTTATGCATCACCCACACACACGGTTCAAATGTCGCAGTAACAATTATCATGAATACTGAACCCTAGAGTTGAGCAATTAATACTAATTAGGACTATATTTCCAAATACTAGGTCATTGGGAATATCTATTAAAAACAAAATTTCCCGGCCTTACTACTCTTATTAAGATATTTATTTATGAAAAGTTACTATTCAAATTCCGAGGTTTGCTGTAATTTTTTTATTTAGAAATATTGTCATTAAAAAATAATATCGTGTAGCCACTCTTTTCACCGAGTTAAACGGTTCGTTTAGTTTGAATATCGTGTAGCCCAAATCTCCGGTGGCAATCAGGTGGCAATATCGACCTTGTATGCTAGGATGATCAACACCGTGTTCGTCGTAAAGCACGTACATTCCTATCCCACCACTCTTTTTCCCTGGGCGTAAAAATATGGGTGTCCTATCGACCCGTTAACCAGTGCTTTCCGTCTATTTAGTTTATATCAATATAAAAAAGCAACTTTCGAAAGAAAACGACAAGGCAGGGTCTGTGCCTGCAGGCATGGGGATTGACCAAAGTTGTTCTCCCGTATCAGCGGGACAGCGGCGGAGGCATTTTGGCCTGTACCGAAACACGGTGCATGAGACAACTGCCGCACCGCGAGCGAGATGGAACTCACGTCTCCTCGGGTCGTGTACTCGTGTTGGATACCACCCGTACGCTACATATCCGACGACCCAGCAGAGCCCATAGAACACTGGACCGCCTCGCGTAACGAAGCCACGCAGGGGGCAGGCTTGCAGGTTCGTGCACGATCGAGGTGCGTCGCCTACATGGACAAATCGTTCTTCTTCTTTTTTTTTTTTTTTTTGAGATTTATCGTTCTTCTTTTTTTTGTAAGGTAATACGTTCTCATTCATAAGATAAATATCCGGTTACAAGACACGTAAACACCGACATTACAGTACTGAAAGGATAGTATAATCCTATGCAAAAGACCAGCGCATGTCCATCTCCTTCGGCACCACCAAAGTGACCACCAAGAGAGACAAGACAAATCACCTCTTCATCCGAGCTCGACGCGGCTCCATCGCTGATCTGCAGCTTTACGGACCTCCAAAATAGTTTGTCAGAAGCAAAACCATTGTCGTTGAACGAATCAGACCGGGGCAACGTGTCCCCGGACACGCCATCGAACTCCAGAACTGACATCCCCGCACGACTACAACGTCGAAGTAAGAAACCAGAACTGCCAGCTTCCATCCACAAACCCAGCACAAGATGCACCATTTTCCAGCTATTAACTGCGCAGGCAGCCGTCTGCGCGTACTCCCGGATGACAAATCCTTCCTGCTCCACTATGACGCCGGAGACAACGCCACAGCAACGGGGACAGAACAGAAGGAGAGACACACCCGATGGGATCGCCGCCACCGCCTCGCCGATACCATCCATGAACCCTAACGCCACCGATCTAAAAGATCGGCGAACACACGATGCCATCAACTCCGAGACGCCGTCTTGAAGGACGCCGCCGGTGTGGGAGTGGAGTTGAGACAGATTTATTCGTCGAAGCGCCGCTCCCACCACCCCAACGACGCTCCACAGCCTACAAAACCAAACCCTAACTACAGATGGGAGGAACGAGGTCCCCTCTTCCTCCTGCCGCCGGAGCGGCAATCGGAGAGAGAGGGGACCAACGCCGTGGCCGGTGGAGATCGGGGGTAGAAGGTCCTCTCCCTAGTCGCCGAGCTCCTGACGGCGGCTAGGTTAGGAAAACTAACGTGATACTTTATCGTTCTTCTTTTGATACGGTGGTGCTGCGCAACTCAAGCGCATACACCATTTTCTAAATCAGTCCACTAAAAGCCTACCGTTTCATATTTATGACGCGCAACTGACACAAGTGAAACAAATACTGCTATGACTCTGTGCCAGAGAGTAATTTAAAGGTAAATACTATGTATCGGGGTCCGGCGGAGAAGAATTTGTCGGACGGCTCCCCGGCCTTTGATCTCTTGCCTGCATTCAACGGCCCATTATCACCATATATATTTTCTTTCCTCCCCATTAATCTAGCGATACACCAGGTCCGTTACCAATTTTCCCTAAATTCTCTCTCCCGACGTCATTGTCCAGCGAAACATCGCCGCATGTGCGCCACCCGACCTTGTTCACCTTGCTGCCGCGCAAATCTTCCATGTGGTGCGCTCTCCAGATCGCGAGTTGTCTCCATCATCCGCGCGACACATCGCCGCATGCGCGCCGTCCGACCTCACCCATCTGGTCGCCTTGTCGCCGTGCAAATCAGTTGCGTGGTCGGATCGCTGGATCACGGCTTGTACCCTTGCGGCCTTGCCACCACCTGTACCTGCTAGCTGCGCCGCCCACCGTGTCTCACGAGTTCCGACACACCGTGGCGCTTTCAGGTTAGTGTAGCATTGGTATGTGGCTGTTATTTCCAATCGAGACTATCCCATCTTTGCATCACGAGTTCCGCCTCATTGATCTCGTCACCCGTTCGTGGCTCGCCGTGGCTCATTACGTCCCTCCGCTCGTCGTGGTGCTCTCGTGGCTGCTCGTTGTAATAGTGCTAAACATCGGTACAGTTCGAAACAAAATTTTGTTACATGGGAGCACGTCGTGTAACATGCTTCCTCCCTTCATATTAGATATTTTCTATCACATAGAAATTTGCTTATATTGTTTCCTTATAGCATATGCTTCTATTGACATAAGTTTTGATTCCCGCAAGTCTCTTACACAACCCTATGTTTCTCACATATGTTTCTATTGTGTAACAGACAATTTCCATCACGGACATTGGGCTTGTATTGGTAGCCATTCACATATGTTTCTAGTGTGTAACAGACAATTTCCATCACAGACATTGGGCTTGTATTGGTAGCCATGCTCCCGATCCCAGGATGGCAAAGGTTGGGGCGCACAAACCGCATCTCTTGTGTTTGTGTGGTATGATGATGTTGACATGTGGTGCATTCTTTGTCAATAAATCTTCCACATGACGCCAAGGCTCTGGAGGTCCCGACATCGGGCTCCTTCTGTCCCATCTTGAGGAAATTCTCTCTGCAACAACTTGGGCACGTTATTCAGGCTATATGAAAGCAGGGATGAAGCAGAATGGAAGCGACCATCGAGAACAATGGAAGCATAACATGATTTGCAACAGGAGCATGTATATGGATGCATGCATCGGAGAAAATTGTAATAATAGTATTAGAGCAGAACGATTTTTCATTCAGAAGCTATTTCCTATTTCAATATTTTGTTGGAAGCATTTCTTTTGTTGACAGACAAAAATTATATTGTTGGAAGCATTTAGGTAATCTATGTAAACAATTATATTCGACCATTGAAGCATTTATCTTGTTGAAACAAAAAAAACTCCATTCCATATTTACCTAGTTGATAAAAAATATACAGTGCAGTTCAGACTAATATTCCAGTGAAGCAAATTTCAGTCATTCGCGCGGAAGCAGATTTTGTTGTGAACAGAACATATTATTTTCTGTGAAAACTTAATTTCCAATTAGAAATAAATTTCTTCCATACAGAAGCAAATTCAATTATATCCGAAGCATTTTTCATTTACAGTGGAAGCAAATTCTTCGTTGGCGGGACCATATTTTTCTCTCCGAAATATAATTTCAAATTAGAAATAAATTTCTCCATACCAAAGAAATTTCAGTTCTATCCGAAGCAAATTTGTAGACCACCGGAAACAAAATGAATAACTGTTTACACCCAAATTTGACTACGTATTATAGTCCACCGTCCAAATAATACCGAACATTGTAGGATTATGCGTGATCCATGCAAGCAGTTACTAGGAAGCAAATCAAGAAATTCCAAATATTGTGCGATTAGGCGTGATCCTTGCAAGCAGTTATTAGGAAGCAAAACCAGCTGGCTGGTGCACGTTCTCATGCATCAATCGAACGCTCCCGTGACTTCCAATCGTATGGCAGATAACTAGCCCGATGAAACGCTAGGGATCGGACGCCGACCCCTAGTGGTGCTAATTTAAAACTGCATACACGGACTTGCAAAGATACTTCTGCTGCAATTTCCCCATAATCCACGGGGTCGCTTTTCTTTTTTATCTTTTTTTTTAAATGGTAAATCCAGCCTTATTTTTTATCTCTTTGGAGTCCCTCAGTCGCTTTTCTTGTTTCTCTATCGGTTGTAAATTACAAGCTGAACTTGCACTTTTACAGAAAGGACTTCAAAGTGATAAAAAAGAAAAGCGATTGAGTCCTTGGAGCCCTTCTCCACCGCATCCTCATAAGTCACGACAGACTCAACGGCCGGAGCAGCTATGTAGTCACCGGGGTCGAACCGCTTGGGACAGGAACTTCGTTGGATCTTCAGCTAGAGTCAGAAAGCCTCCAAGATAGCCTGTGGCCACGAGGTCGAGCAGCCACGGGATCATGGCCTTGGAGATCCGCCAATCGGCCATAAAGAGTAGAGGCAAGACGGTCACGTTGTCGCATGTCCTCTACTGATGAAATTCATAAAAAAGAATCGTGTGATCGTCGTTGTACAAATCACCCAGGAACGTCATCCCATCTCTCCCCTCGTCCATCACCTCGATGACCGAAGAGAAGAGCAAGAGCCTCAGCTTTTGAACCACCTGCACGACCACTTAACTCATCTAGAGGACCAACGGGCTTATTCTTATTGAGGGAGCACCGACCAAATCCACCACCACCCGATCTCCACCATGGAAACCACCAAGGGGAGGAATCAGCTGACCACCGGACGTCGCCCACAGGCTTCGACAAGGAACTCCAAGACGGCAAAACGCCTAGGAACCCTAAGCCTGCAGCTGTACAGATCTAGACCCCCTCACACACACCACCGGTCACCTTGGTAGCCGACGACGAGGGGGAAGGAGGCCGGAATTGGTTGCAGAGAAGAGGGACAAGGGAGAGAAGAGAACGTTATCCGCCACACCGACTAGAGTGAGCAGCGCATAGCGGGTTGCTAATAAAGAGTATAGTTGCGGAGAAGTCCCAAGAAAAATTTGTCCTCGTGCAATGCTTTCTCCTCCTAGGCTCTCCCCACACGAGCATTGTTATCGAATAGTGCCCCCCCCCCCCCCTCGGCGCGTAGCAGGTCGGCGCCAATACGGCTAGATTCTCTCTGAGCCAGCCATCATGACGCTGCTGCTGTAGCTTTTTTTTCGCTCGGGTAGTCATTGTTGTTGCCATGTTTCTAGCTAGGAAGGTTGTGCTCTCTGCGTCACACTAAGTGAAGGCGCCACCGAGACTGAGAAGGCGGTGTCCCTAAGTCGGCAAGCTCGCCATGGATGGCTACCTCGGCACATGTCGCCAGGCCGAAGAAGACAACGTCTGCGAGCGGATTGGCCGGGGGTTACATGATTTGCTCAAAGGGTACAAGGCCAATGGAAACAAGAAGGCTAAGAAAAAGCTCAAGAAGCAAGCGGAGACATCAATAAAGAAGATAGATCACATGGTGCACTCAAATGAGATGGTGGCCAAGACATTGGAAGCAAAGATGCACTTGGCCGAAAAGTAGGCTCAAGAGAAGTAAGAAAAGTGGCAATTAATCTGGAAAGAGGGGTTGCGCAAGGCCGCCTTGAAGAGAGAAGAGCCATTATCGAGGATAACAAGTCCATGGTCAATCTGCTTCAAGAGGAGACAAGATAATGATGATGAACCGAGATGACATGGGTGAGCTCTCCAAAGAATGATATGATTTGGCAAGGAAGGAAATCTTGGGCAAGCGGGCGATGGGTGGTTCGGCAAGTGATGGCGACAGGGTTGGTGGTGATGGCTCCGACTTGCATGTGTATGGTGATGATTGATAATGGTGGACATTTGGACAAGGTTATTTTGAGATGTGGGGTGAAAAACTATGTTAATTGTCACATTGTTCAAACTATGTTAATTGTCGAACTACTATGGAAATTGCGATGATATTGTTGAAGTATGAAGTATGTTTTTTTTTTAGTTTGAGGGCTTGCGTGGGCGGTCGAGCAGATCCCGCAAAGCCAAGCGGCCCTCAAAACACTTTTACGCGCCCTTTATCACGGCTTTAAAGACCCACGCGATAAGGGGTCAGCTAGAGATGCTCTAGTGAGATATATCTTTTGACAATTTTGGATCAACACGGGCTACAATTATCCAGTTAACACTCAGAAAAATATAATTGTCATGTAAATCTTTTGGCAACTGTGGCTGTTTAAATCATAGTTTGCCATATTAGGTATGTAGTACTCAAACTTCGATGAATAATCAGATGCAAAATGTTCTGTCAAGGAACCAAAGTAGAACACCGGATGTGTTTTTGTATTCTTAAGACTGAAACTTGTTTTTGTCCGTGATAGATTCGGTATAATTTTGTCCCATGAAAATATTAGGCATCGACAACCACAATCTGTGTTGGAAAAGAAACACAGCTTGCACGGACGATTAGCCATCCACCCATCTTCCTCGGGACTGAAAACAAATTGAGAAGGGAGACGACAAAAGAAGCGACTATAGTTGCTTCAAGAATATATCTGACAACCTTATACTCAATACTTAAATGGAGTAACTAAAATCAAAATGGGGGAAGATCCGGCAGGGACTTGCTGTCCGAGAGGGCCCTCTAAGAATGGCTACCATTTGCACCATCCCCTCTTCTATCCCTCTCGGATAAAAATAGAATGTCAAAGTGTAGCAAGAAATAAACCAACATCGCAAAGAAAAACAACACTGGAACTGAGCGGTGACACCACTAGAACAAATAAGATAAGTATGCCTTCCGCAAAGGTCAGTACGCTGAATATTCACCTGAAACTTTGTTCGAGGCACACATTATTATCAAGGAAAGCCACACAACGAGCAGAACACATTTAAGTTATTGGACCAGCTTACCATACATGTTAGCTTACTCAATCAGACAAACAGTATGAATTAGAGGGGGAAATGGCGCTTGGCAGTGAGCTATAAACTCCAGCAGTGTTGAGCAGACCTCACGACAATATCCCGAATTAAGTATAATCATTGGGGTTTGTCCGACTCCTGATAAGTGGGACACCATCTTCCCGCCACATGATGCGTTCCTCACACAAAGCAGGCAACTGCCTCAACATAAATTTGGTGCTCCTGGAATGTTGGATTAATAAATCGGCAACACGAATATGTAAGTCAATGGTAGATTCGCAGTTAGGAAATATTAAATAAACATAACAATGTAGTGTGCAGCTACAGAGTTGCACATCAGACGCACCTCATGAAGTACCCTTGCAGCCAATTGCTCTGGAGTATCATTGGCTAACACAGGCACAACTCTTTGGGCTAAAGTTCGTCCTGTGTCGAACTGCTCATCCACAAAGTGCACAGTTGGTCCTGAATATCTGCGTGATGCAAATGAAAGAGGCAAATTTCATAAATCACAGCTAATAGTGTATCAACCAATGCCTTCGTCAAACAAATCAAATTTACCAGTTGTCACAAGACGACAAATATTAATGCGTACACAGCAACTTTCTCTGAGTACTCATTTTCTTTCAGGTGTGCAAGATACCAGGTACTGATGAAATGCAAGATGTTGGAAGGTGCTAGAAAAAATGTGAAGTACCTGGCTCCAGATGCAATAACTGCTTTATGCACTTTCAAACCATAATAACCCTTGCCTCCAAATGCCGGGAGGAGCGAAGGATGTATATTCAGCATGGATCTGGGATATGCCTGAACTAGCTCGCCAGGTATGAGCTTCAAGTAACCAGCAAGTAGAATAAAGTCTACCTTCAGATCCCTGTTTCAAAATAGACATAGTCATGAGCTAAGATATCCTGCCTGTGTCATGAAATAATATCTTGACACTTGAAGGAGTAAACTGAAGCACACGGGTGCATTTGGAGGCACAAACTATATAATGAACTTCGTATACATTAGACTTCGGTCAGAAAACATCACGCTCAAGCAGAACTTGTAAACACAAATTCATGCAGCTAGAAGAGAAACTGCAAGGTTCTATGTAATTTACCAGTATGTTCAGTGGCAGCTTCAGAGAATGGCATATATGTGAGGGTATCGAAAGCATGCTCTCAATCAGAAGTTACCTTTACGCAATTTTACAATCAGGCTAGAGGTGAAGCATGAAAGGTCAAACTATGATGTTTTTCTTGCACAATGTAAATCGTAAACTACAAAGTGACAAATCACAGACATTAGATGCGATCAACAGAACCAACCTCAGAAAATTCAGAAGCTCGTCTGTGGACACCCCCTCTGGCCCTGATTTCGACTTCGGAAACACGACCACCGGTATGCCGTTGCACCTCGCGAACTCTGCGCCACCGCAGCCTGCAACATTCCATTTCGCCGCATCAGAACCACCAATCCAGCTGCTACTTCACGTCCCGGTCGAAAGCTTGCAGGAAGCAACCAAGCATCATCACCTGGCTTATCCGTGACGAGAGCGACCGACATCCCCGTTCACCTCTCCACCCAGCGCGGCCTCGTGGATCGACCGGAAGTTGGAGCCCCCGCCGGACACGAACACCGCGAGTCTCTTCCTGCTAATCCCAGAGTACCCAGCGCCGCTATCCATCGCCGCTGATGCCGATGCCGATGCCGCCGCGTATACGCGAGCGTTCGGACGGAGCAGCAACCGCCTGCAGGTGACGGCAGAAGGCTGCCGCTGGTCATGAAGCCCACCCGCGCGCTTCTCCTCTGCGGGGTCGAGGCGGGGCTAAGCGAGCAGCGCAGGCCGGTGCTGGAGGAAGCGACGGCGGCCGCCTCCATCGGGGGATTCCGCTGCCTCTGCTCAAACACGCGAAGAGAATAAAACTTGGGTAGTGAGTTTCTGGGAGATTGAAGGTAAATCAGCTAGAATACAGAAGCTCACGGGTCAAATGGCGACGATGAACCCTAGCACCGGCGGCCGCCGTCGAGCTAGCGGGAGAATCTGCTCGTGGTACGCGCGGCGTGGCGGCTAGTAGAGGTGAATGGATGAAGCCTTGGGCCGGGTGGAGTACAACAAGCCCAGCATGTTTATTGCCCATGATCAGAAGATTCCAGCTGACTCAAAAACAAAAAAAAAAAACAAATTCCAGCCTACTAGGCAGAAGACTCCCAAGTTTTCTTCCCTTTGTTCGTCTGTTTTTTTTTTACTTGTGCACGTACTCCGTACTTTTGTATTCTCTATACAAAATTTGTCAGTACATGGAAAAACGTACCTGCAAAAAGAAAGTACTCTGTACAAACGAACTCCACCCAAAGTACAAAACCTCGAAGTACAAAAATTTCAAATACAAAATTGACACAGTACAAAATTCCGAAGTATAAAATTATCGAAATTACAAAATATGGAAGTACAAATATGCTGAAATCCGAAGTAAAACGTACAAATATATTCAACACCCAAGTACAAAAATCTTGCGCAGGGTGCAAACTACAGGTAGAAAGGCAAAGTATAAAAAATACAAATACACTAAAATCCAAATTACGGAAGTACCTTAAATGGGGAAAAAAGATCCATAAAAAATTTGCGCGCAATGTACAAAAGTATACTGCTACTTTTGAAAATCTTGACGCTGAGAAACTCAAAACTGAAAGGGTTCATAATTTGAACAAATGGTTCTTAAAACATTTTGTTTTGAATCTTCGATTTTGGAAAATTGAAGGGAAAAACTTCTCTCTCTCTCTCTCTCTTCCTCAGTTCACTTTTCTTCTGAGAATGCGACACTTGTTAAACTAGGAGGGAGCGAGACAGATCTTTGAAAAAGTCCGCCTTTTTAGCGATTACACACCAAAAAAAAAAAACACATTTGCATGGCCAAAGATACATGACATATGCAGCTACAGATATGATTTCCTAAAAGAGCTGCATATGTAATTTATTTATTTATTTGAACTCACTACAAATGTGATGTTTATGTGCCATGCTCTCCCGAAAAGGGGTGTCATACTCAAAATAATCAACTTCTAGCATAGCCCCAGATAAGATGTTTGGTCGTCAATCTACATTTCACATATATTTAATGTACAATCAAGAAGCTGTCAAGACAACACAGGGTTTGACGTTCTCATTCTCATATACAACTTGAGTGTATATCTTTTTGGAGAGCACACTAAACCAGTTTCAAATATACTGACTAAAGGTAATCAGCTTTCATGATATACAAATATACAGTCAACAGGGTATATAGGTTGAAATTTCTCAAGCCATTGATACTTCAAGAGAGGACTTTGCAAGCCACAGCAATCCAGGATCGTTCCTTTTCAAAACCAGGTAGGTCTCTGCACGCCCGATCTCATCCGACACGACATCCTCGCAGAAGCCAATCAACTCAAGCACCTCCATTGCAGCTGCGGACAGGAAAGAACAGAGTTAGTGTAAAGTAGAATTTGAAGACGGAAGTGGCAGCTTTCTAGAGGCAAGAGATATATACCTCTGTAATTCGCCACACTCCTTTGGAAATGAGGATTAGACTGCAAGTTCGGAAAAGGATAACGATTAGTAAATATTAATTTCAGTAGATAAATTGAACACACCAAAACATAGAGAAAATCAAGCATACCTTACGCAATCTCTTATACCTAATGTCATTTGGGTTCTCTATCACGTTCTTTATAATTTTGAAGAGTGTTTGAAGTACAGAATTTGCCTCTGAAGGTGTTGCTTGCAACCGGAGCATTTCAATAGCCTTCTGGAGACGCGAGCAGAGGGCTGCCACTGGCTCTTCTATCCTTTGCAGCTCATTGCTGTTCAAATCAGCAGCATGATCATCACGATCAGGTTCAGACTTCAAATTTGGGGGGGTTATGCTCTGTTCAATCCCCACTTGAATATTATTTCCAGATTCCGGAACAGCTTCACAAGTACTAGCATCGGGATCAGGTTCTCCCATGTTCCTCCCATCAATGCTCACCTCCTGGTTCAGGATAGAATTAGAGGAGTCATCAAGAACAGGTTCAGACTTCAAAACTGTGGCGTTAGTTCTCAGCTCTGTCTCCACTTCCATCTTGTTTCCAGATTCAGGAACAAAATCACTAGTACCGTCATCAGGATCAGGTTCTTTATCATGCTCCTCATCAATCTCCATCTCCTTGATAAGGGTGTCAGCAGCTGAGGAATAATCAGGTTCTACACCATCAACCGAGCTTTTCTTGGCAACATCATCATTATCATCTGGGTCTAGTTCCACCTTAAGATTTCCCCGAACAAAATCTTGACCTTCATCATCAGGATCAGGTGTATCTGGCATGTCAAAGCTCTTCACAGATGTAGCAACACTGTCGTGGGAACTCTCCAAATCTGTTAATGATGCATTCAAGAGACGCTGATAAGCAGCTACCCCTGACAAGGCACGAGCACTTGCCAGTGAACTCGATCGTCCCCCAAGCTTGTGACCAACAACATCGGCTTCCGGTTCCAGAACAAATTCATCTTCATAGGAATCGAAGATTTTTCGACCACTCAGCACATGGCCACTTGACTTAGTCCAGTCCAAGGAAGCAGCTTCATCATTCAACTGAACAAAAAAGTAATTGTATGTTGAAGATCAGAATTCAAAGTAAACAACTTGTAACCAAACATTATAAGGGTATCGAGAAAAATTAACCTGCTTATTTAGAGCAAAAAAGTGGGCATCATGCTCAGAGTGCACCATATGTGCCTGAAATCAATAAATATATATACAAGTGAAAAGTGTAAAAGCCAATTGCCAAAAAAAAGAGTGTAAAAGCCGAAATTATAGCTAAACGGTGATCTGCATAAGAAAACAAAATTTTATGAAAAAATAAAACCAAAAGACTTACGAGTTCATGGAGTAAAGTTTTCTTGATACTTTCGTATTTCCTAAATCCTTTTAAGTCGTCAGTTCGTAGTCGAAGGGATATCTCCTCGCCCATATTCTATATGAGTAACAGTCAACAAGATATATTTCTCAGAAAACAAAATCTGCTGCATGTATATATTATATAAAAATGCTTATATTCACCTTATTGAAGCCTAGAATGCATTTTGGACTAACACCGACATATCCTACTGGTGCCATTTCAGTCATGATTCCCACTCGCCATCTATGCTGAAAAAACAACAAATAACCATGTAAACATCAGACTACACTAATAAATAAACGTGTGTAAACATCTACACAAAGAAACAGACTTGCCGCCTGAAGATTGTTACCTTGTTCATGATAGCAATTATGCCAGGGTCACATGCAAGCATGTGCATTCTTTTTAGAGCTTCCGAAGGTGGTGGATTCAGCTGCACCCAACAAAAGGTAAATAAGCACAACATTTTAAATTATAATGCCATGACTGGCCTCCAACATTATACAAATGATACACATATCTGCTAGTTTTCCAGAAAAACGAGACATATATTTGCTAGTACTAGCATCCATTTATTTAACAAAGAGTAGAAGAGGTAACAGGGTTTCTTAGGTAACACCTGACACGATCTAGGAATATTAGATGGATTCGATCATTCTAGCAAATTAGTGGTATCAATGCAAAAAGATCACAATTAAGTTCATATAATTTGGACAAAACTAGCAAGTGCAACTGATAACCTATAATATAAACATGTCTTTTGAATCCTACTTTTCTTTCATCCAGTTTCTTTTACCGGAGCCATTTAAATAAGTGTGTGTGCAACACACAATCTACGAACATGTCTTCACTTAAAATTCGTGATTCACAAAATATTTTATAATTTAGCTACAAAAATACATAATGCATGACGGAGATATTGTTTATAGCTTCACTAATTTTGTACTTCAAAATATGTACCAAAGATCTCTGCTCAGTTCAAAACCATCATATATTGTGCCAAAGATTATAATAAGTACGGTGTAAAATACTCATCATGGGTATCGGAAAATGTAGCGCATCATCGTATCATGAGTGCATGAAACTAAAAAACACATAACCCGACAGAGCATTACGTGTATGAAATGTATAATGTGTCTTGAATTAATCAACTAAAGATTGTAATGCAGTGACAAGCTTCATACCCTTATGAGTTGGTCAAAACAACAATATGAACTTTGCGCATTTAGAGACGCATCGTCCTTCAATGCATGGTTTGTAACTTGAAGCGCAAGGTTTAGATTGTTGCACATAGTTCTAAATATATTCTCTCCCAAAGTAGATATTGGAAGCGGGTAAAAAATAGAGACAACTTTTTATTTTGATCCAAGACGAACAATATCAATAGCCCAAAAATATCCCAAAGCAACGACATCTGCAACGATAGGTTTAGAAATACATCAATCTTACCATGTCGGATACTGTGACATGGTACTCATTGTTATAAAGCCAGCTATAAAACAACCATGCAACCTATCACCGTTAAGATTTTCCCAACGACTTGGGTCTCGTGCAAAATGGGACATCGTTTAAAATAAATTAACAACGCAGCCTTTCAGTCTCAAACAAGTTGGGGTAGGCTAATCGTTTAAAATAAATAAGAAAATATTACATATGAGGCAAAACGTAGTATGTGATTATAGTAACTTACGCACAGCTTTAGATCCATATAGTGAAGCGGTTTATTTTTTACAAGCTGGATCTCGTGACACGCTATTACCGTCATGGTCATATTAAACAATTCTGATTGCAAAGGATCGAATGGGTAAAAGCTCTAATCTTTATCCTATTAGGCAAACAACGAACATATGGTAGAAAAATATATGGATGTTGACACAAGATCCATATATGTGACCATCTTATGTTCCTTATTTGTCTCGGATTTAAACTAATGGGATAAGGATTGGAGATTTTAACTCATTGGCTGCTTAGAAATCAAAATGCTAGTTGGCCACGAGATCCGGCTTGTCAGAGACATTCCAATTCACTACATGGATCTAAAGTTCTGCTTAAGTTACTATAATCACACATTACCTCATATTACTAATGTTTTCTTATTATTATTTTCGATGATGGTAAAATTCTTGATGTTGTTAGAAAATCTTGATGTTGTTAGATTGGCACAGTTGTTTCATAGTTTGCAGCAATGAGTATCCATATCTCTGAATATAATATGGTAAAATTTTAATACTTCGTTCCTGAGAATTGTTCCTTTGGTCTTAATGATTGATGTATTTCTAAACCTACCACTGCAGACCTTATTGTCTTGCGATATTTTGGATATTCATACTGTTCGTCTTGGATCAAAATATAAAATTATCTTTATTTTGGACCCACTTCAATACCTTGTTTGGGAGAGAATATAGTCCAAACTATGGTCAATAATCTAAACCATACGCTCCAAGTTGCAAACCCTGCATTAAAGTACATATAATTACAACATCTCTAAATGGGGATGCAATGTTCTTAATGTTGTTCGAACCAACTATGAATCTTGTAACTGCATTACGATCTTAGTTGATTCATTCAACGCGCATTATAACATTTCATACATATAGTGCTCTGTCAGGTTATGTCGTTTTTAATTTCATGCACTCTATGGGACGATGATGCGCTATACTTTCCAATACCCATGTTGAGTATTTTACACTATGCTTATATAATACACGCCTTGCACATGATTTATTATAACAATGTTGTATAATGCATATGTAGGATTGTTTTGAATTGATGAAGCAATTTTTGGTACATAATTTTCAATTGCAAAGGGAATGAAGCTACAAACAATATCTCGTCATGGACCAAAGCATTATTGATCACATAAATAGGTGCAACTTCGTGAAAGAATCATCAAAAAAGAAGTCGATAATGTTGCTTAGTTGTTGTTTTTTAAGTATCTGTATAACTAATTATAATATACTTTTGTGTATTGCGAATTTTTAAGTGAAAACATGTGTGGATCATACATCATTGGACCATGAGATATTTAAGTGGCTCCACTAAGAAAAACCTATTGAAAGAAAAACAGGATTCAAAAGATATAAACTTATGGCATAGATTATGAGACGTGCATTGCACATCAAAGCTTGTGTGAGCCTTTACATCCTCAGATTTGTAAGTAGCAGAGATAAATTAGCACAAGATATCATTTGACTTTCTGCATGAAACACGCCCTGCCGACTGCTCGAATAAACCAAGAAAATAGTGTGGACTTAATTCAAGTGACTGGAAATGTAAAGGTACAAACTACCAAGGAGCACAGGCCGAAGTAAGATTTATGATAGATTTATGATAGCTTGACATATACGGGTTCCATAGGAGCAAAGTGCTGCCATCATTGTTATTTAAGGGGTCTGTTTCTTATAAACTGAAAAACATGTATGGGAGCAGAATTTGACTAACCTCAATCCCGGGTAAGTGAAGTGTCCGAAAATCACAGAAGATGTATTGCCCCTGCGGAAGTTTTAGCGAAACCTGGGGCCTGCCTGATGATCGGTTCCTCAGCCGGCGTTCTTCTTCGTCAAATCCAATTATCCGCAGATCTGGTCTTTTGCCATTGTCTGACACTTCCTCAATTTCATCGTCAAAGACACCCATCATTCTAATAGGCTTACTCTGTTGCATAAAAGAAAGAAAAAGGTGCATAGCAATGATATTATTTGCCATTGCATTATCATCAATTACCTAACAGCATGTTGTATTCTTAATTCATATGTGCAGTGCATGCGCCGCATCTTTACCTGATCGATAGCAGCTTCTTTCAGTGTTAGGCTTGAATGGGAATCTGAGAATGGCATAATCAGCTTCGAACCTTTATTTGCAGATTGTGGAACTATGAGCTTCAAGGTCTCTGGTTTAACATTAGTCAAATCCTGAAGCAGTTGGCCGAATTCTTTCACCGTACAGCTTGGGTCTGCGTCAACATCAAGTTGCCTGCCTCTCCAACTGACCGATATTCGAGCTATTCTCTTCTCATCCATTTTGTTCCTGACAAAAAATACCACCTTGTGCTGTCAGTTTAATGTATTTGACAAAATAATATTTTAATCATGCTAGTGTTTAGTGTCCACTACCAGTATATCATGGTCTAATCAACCAAGTTATCAGTGAGAAGAAAGCATGAAAAAACAGCCATCGAAACAAGCTCAATGCCCAACTTATAAACACCATGCAGTCCATCCTGAACCCAAATGACAAATCCAGCTTTAAACCCACAGTGACAATGCCAATCAAAGTATCATACAAATACTACTTACAATTTCCTAGATCCAGTAAGAAGCAAGACGATAGGAATTGGACCCTTCGTCGATTACAGACAATCAAAATGTGTGGAATTTCCACTAGTGTTGCTTCACCAATATCTCCATATGGTCTTTACCAAATCTGTATCAGCTGGACTTAATACTGATTGAGATCACTGTAACACCTACGAAACACATGTAAGAATCGAGGATGCATCCGGTACCCCTAGTTCGGAACCTGAGATAACTTGTAGCCTCATATTGTCCCAATTCGCCCCAAATTCATCACATAACCGCAAACCCTCCGGGCTAAATCGCCGGAAATAGCAGCGGATCCAACCAAAGCGAGAAACAAAGATGAAATCGAGCTCGCAGGCAGAGGCGATTGAGCGACCGTACGCACCTAGACGGACGCTTCTTGCCGTCGTCGAGCCGATCACCACGGAGGAGGGCGAGGCGACGGAAAGGTTTGGTTCCGGATGCGGGGAACTTGTGGGCCGCCTAGCCGCTCTGGCGGGTGGATTTATTTCGAGGCGAGCGGAACGTTCGAGAACACGAAGGCGACGAGGACCATATGCCGTCGGCGGTCACGTCTTCCGTCGCTCGCGTCACCGCTGACGGGGCCGAGGAGGAGAAGAAGAGGCTTTACGTCTTCGTCTGCAAGAAGGGCGCCTTCCCTGCCTGGTTACGTAACTCACCGTACGTGAGTTCTTTTTTCTCCATGAAACGAGATAGGAGTACCTTTATTACTCCCTCCGCTTCACTTTTTTAAGGCTTTTTAATTTTGGCCACATATAAATTTTAAAACGAGTGAATCTAGACTCATTTTGTACATAGATTCATTCATTTTAGTATGTATGTGGTCAAAATTGAACTGGTGAGTAGTGTGCCTAATAAAAGTGGACGGAGGGAGTACTTGACGAAATGCAATTATGAGGAGTCAAGCTACGAGTATCAAGTTATATATAGGAAGTGTTTGCCTTCCTCTCTTGTTCCTTCTCCTCTGAGCGAACTCCTTTGAGGAGTCGACTTTGGGCAGCCGGCTCGATATCACACACCCTTCCCGGCGGCTATGTCGTCCGGCGACGGAGGTTAGGGAGAGGAACTCGGATCTCTTTTGTGAATACTAGTACTAGTATTAGGGATATATCTAGTTGGGTTTACCTTTGTGTTCGCCTACGTGCATAAAGGCCCTTTCCCTTCCCCGTTGCCTGCTGAGGCCGCTCCCGAGCGGCGACGAAAGCCTAGAGAAGCTCCAGCTTGGTGCTTGTCCACGGTGGATGGCGTCAGGTGGAAGATCTAAGGCGGATCTTTTAATAAGCTCGACGTTCCTCTTTGTCATGACCATCGTGAGATGAGCGGGCTTGGCGGGCGGCGGTATTCGGTTCGGCAGTTTCATGAAGCTTCGCCGCGTGGAGATCCCAAGCGAAGGCAACATTGCCTTGTCGCGATTCGGGGCCAGTCCACACCTCGGGGTCGTCTGCTCTGTGTGTTCTTACTCCATATCTGGAGGATCTTCAGCCTCAACTCGACTACCATCGACGTCCCCATCCCAAGTGGTCTATCGCCGGTTGTGCGATCGCTAGTTGATATTTCAAGGCTTGGTTGGAGCGAAGAGGAGAAAGGGCTGGATCACTTTTCGGGATTTTATGCAGGTTTTTTTTTGCAAAGTGTGAGGGCTATGTTTTACTTTCTGTTATTTCGAGGGTCCACCCTATAATTGTATCCCACCATGATGAATCAATCTTTTGGGTCGTCTTGACCCATCTACTGTTAAAAAAAGTTACTACCTGTACTGGCGCGGTTTATAGTGTGCACAATGTTAGGTCAAATCCAGACCACCGGTAGGAAACTGATTATAGATGCCATGGATATGTTGCATCCGGGTGGAGAAAAATACCAGTGACGTTAGACAAATAATCACGACATTCTCTTCATGTATTTCGAGGCGAGCGGAACGTTCGAGAACACGAAGGCGACGAGGACCATATGCCGTCGGCGGACACGTCTTCCATCGCTCGCGTCACCGCTGACGGGTCCGAGGAGGAGAAGAAGAGGCTTTACGTCTTCGTCTGCAAGGAAGGGCGCCTTCCCTGCCTGGTTACGTAACTAAATCGTACGTGAGTTCTTTTTTTCTCCATGAAACGAGATAACTTTTATTACTTGACGAAATGGAATTATGAGCAGTCAAGCTACGAGTATCAAGTTATATACAGGAAGTGTTTGCCTTCCTCTCTTGTTCCTTCTCCTCGGAGGGAAAACCTTTGAGGAGTCGACTTTGGGCAGCCGGCTCGATATCGCACACCCTTCCCGGTGGCTATGTCGTCCGGCAACGGAGGTTAGGGAGAGGAACTCGGTTCTCTTTTGTGAATACTAGTACTAGTGTTAGGGATATATCTAGTTGGGTTTGCCTTCGTGTTCGCCTACGTGCAGAAAGGCCCTTTCCCTTCCCCGTTGCCTGCTGAGGCCGCTCCCGAGCAGCAGCGAAAGCCTAGAGAAGCTCCAGCTTGGTGCTTGTCCATGGTGGATGGCGTCAGGTGGAAGATCTAAGGGCGGATCTTTCAATAAGCTCGGAGTTCCTCTTTATCATGTCCATCGTGAGATGAGCGGGCTTGGCGGGCGGCGGTATTCGGTTCGGCAGTTTCATGAAGCTTCGCCGCGTGGAGATCCCAAGCGAAGGCGACATTGCCTTGTCGCAATTCGGGGCCAGTCCACGCCTCGGGGTCGTCTGCTCTGTGCGTTCTTACTCCATATCTGGAGGATCTTCACCCTCAACTCGACTACCATCGACGTCCCCACCCCCAAGTGGTCTATCGCCGGTTGTGCGATCGCTAGTTGATATTTCGAGGCTTGCTTGCAGCGGAGATGGAGAAAGGGTTGGATCGCTTTTCGGGATTTTATGCAGGTTTTTTTTTGCAAAGTGTGAGGGCTATGTTTTACTTTCTGTTATTTCGAGGGTCCACCCTATAATTGTATCCCACCATGATGAATGAATCTTCTGGGTCATCTTGACCCATCTACTGTTAAAAAAGTTATTACTTGTACTGGCGCAGTTTATAGTGTGCACAATGTTAGGTCAAATCCAGACCACCGTTAGGAAACTGATTCTAGATGCCATGGATATGTTGCACCCGGGTGGAAAAAAATATCAGTGACGTTGGGCAAATAATCACGCCGCTACTAAGGTGACATTAGTGTGTGGCGACATAAGTCTACGCTAATAGTAAGTGGGAGGCCTACCACGACGTGACTATTCTGGCCACGCCACAAGTATTTATATTTCTAGTAGCGCGTGGCAGAGTAAGTCAGTCCCACCACTAGTATATTTTCTCGTGCTCTTGTAAAACCCTTTAACTCCATGTTGAATATCAGTATGTGATGTGTTGTTTGGATAACTTTAGTAAACATGTCTATTTTACTACATGTATAGTGAGTAGTAATATAATCGTGGTGTCCTGCAATATTTTATTTACTAGGTTGTGTACTCACTTTGTCTTGATAAACATGATGTTACAGTAACATATTAGGCTAGTCACAATGGGGAGTAATACACGTTCTATACTATATTGTTACTTCCATAGTGGGTAGTAACATATGAATAGTATCATATTTATTAAGGTATAAACTCATTGTGTATTGGAATGTGTGATATTATGTACATAGCTAGTTACCACTATCATCTCTTCTTATAAATATGTGTCACATCATATTTTTTTGCATATGTGCCACTTGTGTTACTGCCTATGTTACTTCCATTGTGACCAACCTTTTTTTAAGGGTAAAACACTTTATTGATCAGAACAAGTCAATACAAAGGGAGTCTCGGATGCAATTCGGGACAGAAGAACGAAAAGTAAAGCTACCATGTTCAGATTTACGAGCTAAGATGTGTGCTGACTTGTTAATCAACCGACTAACATGATGGAAGGACGTTGAGGCCAATGACGTTGTCAAGTCCTTGATATCTTGTACCACCACACCCACCATGGAACGATCCCTCGAAGACGATCGTATCCGCTGGATGACTGAGAGACAGTTCAATGCCACTATGATCATGTCCAATCCTTCTTCCCGATGCACTTCTAATAGCGAGTGCTTCTGCAATATCCGGTGTCGTAACCTCATCAAGTACCTGGCCGCAAGCTACCAGGAATTCGCCTTTGTGGTTCCTGATTACAACACCAACCCCCATTTGAGAAGACGTCGAGAATAGCGCCGCATCCACAAAAATAACAGCCGTACCTTTGGGTGGCGGAGACCAAGCAGGCTTCGAGACGGCCTCACGTCTTTGGTTGGACGGCTGTTTGAATAGATGTGTCTGGATCATATCAACATATGACAGAATCTGGAGAGCAAGGCTATTAGGATTTTTTAGCCTCTCTCCATTGTGAACTGCATTCCTGGCGTTCCAGAGATGCCAACAAGTCACCGCAGTCGTAGCCGCCTGACGATCATCCGCTCTTGCTAAGAAGTCGAGGACCCAAATCTTCGTACTAGCAAAATGCTTCCTCAATAGGCTGAGTGGAACAAATTTCTTCACTTCGCGCCAAACCATCAGGCGTAGTGACAGAATAACAGGGTGCGCTCAATGTGCTCCTCCCGAGAGCAGAACACACACTCCACCGATGCCGCTATCTGACGGTGCAACATCTGGTGCCCCAAAGGTAAGCAGTCGTGTGCGAACCGCCATGGCGTGATCTTCATCTTCCCCGACGCCTTGATTTTCCAAAGTTTTTTCCATATTTTAGTCTCCTCTGTTGCATCGGATGTCAAACCCCGTTCAGTGCGATTTCGGTTGGTGATCACCTCTGAAGATCTTGCTAGATTATACGCCGAACAAACGGTATAGACACTGAACCGAGCATGCATCCAACATGCAAAATCATCTCCTCACAGGTGGCTACGGGGTACCTACAATATCTTGCACGTTGTACTGGCATCAAAGGCTGCACGAATCAAGTCTGAATCCCAATGGTTCGTGCATGGGTCCAGGAGAAGATGGACTGTAGCATCTGTAGGAATAACCATGCGTGGTTTCAGGTTTTGAGGAGGGACACCTGGCACCCAATTATCCGACAGTAATTTAGTGTTTCTACAATCACCAATTCCCCCTGCAGCCCTTCCTTGACAACCTCCTTGCGAAACAAAATGCTACGCCGTGTGAATGATGAAGATCGTGGCATTGTCAGCATGCCAAAAGTCAGTATCTGGGTAGTAACGCCCCTTCAAGACCCGACCACACAGGGAATCAGGTTTTGTGACGAGCCTCCACGCTTGTCTACCAGCATAGCTTTGTTGAAAAGAACAAGGTCACGAAATCCCATTCC
The DNA here is from genome assembly GCA_028641055.1 of Alopecurus myosuroides. Classification (NCBI taxonomy): domain Eukaryota; kingdom Viridiplantae; phylum Streptophyta; class Magnoliopsida; order Poales; family Poaceae; genus Alopecurus; species Alopecurus myosuroides. Next base: position 478,134,021 of record CM054057.1, on the reverse strand, counting down.
ACCCATGGGCTTAGGCGTGGACATCCATTCCCAAGACCTCCAGTGCATCCTCTTGTGCCCATCTTCCACCCCCACCAGTAATTCGCGATCGTCCGGCGCATGGACACGCATGTCGCGACTGGGATCTGAAAACAACTCATTACGTATGTAGGAGCTGCTTGGATGATTGCTTTCAGAAACATTTCTTTACCAACTCGAGAAAGGGGTCGGTCTGAAATAGCACTCAACCTTTTCCATGTCCGATCTTAAGAAACTAAATGATTCTGTGTTGGATCTGCCAATCTCAGTTGGCATGTCGAGGTAGGAGTCTTGGAAGATTTCACTATGAACATCCAATTGGTGTTTCACCCTCTCCTTGACATCCACCGCACAATTCTTCCTAGAGAATATCAAAGATTTCTTGTGGTTGATTTTATGCCCTGAGCCCTGACAATATAACTGTAGAGTGGAACAGAGAGAGTCAACACTTAATTGATCGCTTCTAGCAAAGAACATACTATCGTCAGCAAAAAGAAGGTGGGACACCGGGGGCCACTCCTTCCATTACAAACACCGATGAGCTCACTAGAGGATTCCTTCAACATGAGTTGACACGAGATCCCCTCCGTGCACATGAAAAATAGGTAAGGGCTAATGGGATCCCCTTGACGAATGCCACGAGTGGGAATAACAAGTTCCGTGAGATCTCCATTGACCTTAACCGCATACCTTACCATCCTGACACACCTCATCACCGAGTTGATCCATTTGGGATCGAAGCCCAACTTAACTAGGCAACCGTGAAGATAAGACCATTCCACCATGTCATATGCCTTCATCATATCAATCTTCAATGCAAAATAGGGTTTCTTGGCCTCTACTTAAGGATAGTGTGGAGACATTCGTAGGCAATTAGGGCATTGTCTGTAATTAGCCTCCCGGGGACAAAAGCACTATGTTGCTTAGATATTATCATAGGGAGAATAAGCTTCAGCCAGTTAACTAACACTTTGGATGCAATTTTGTAGAGAACGTTACAACGACTAATAGGGCGGAAATTCTTGAGGTTGCTTGGGTTTGTTACCTTAGGAATCAAAACGACCACAGAATCATAGAGACCCTCGAGTACCGAATCACCATTAAGAAAACCTCTAACAGAGCTGCAAATTTCCTCCTTAAGAAGATCCCAATGAGTCTGATAAAACAGCGTCAGGAATCCATCCGGTCTGGGTGCTTTAGTAGGACCCATTTGGAAAAGAGCGGCACGGATCTCCTCCTCCGAGTAGGGTTTACACAACTCGGTGTTCATATCCTCGGTCACTCTACTTGGTATGGCATTCAACACCTCGTCCACTCGATCACAAGGCTCCGAGGTGAAAAGATCAGAATAGAAATCCACCACCATGCTTTTGATCCCACCCATATCAGAGCACTGTGTCCCATCGTCGCGCACTAAAGCATTTATCTTATTAGTACGTCGACGAGCAGAAGCACATGCATGAAAGAATGTCGTATTCCGATCCCCCTCTTTGAGCCATTCGATGTGAGATCGCTGACGCGCCATAATCTCCTCTTGCTCGAATAACTCACAAAGCTCGCGCTCAACCCTCCTTGCTTCAGCATCCGTACCAGCCCATGGCTCCAAGCGCAGGTATTTCAGATGCCTCTCAAGAGTTTGAATTTTCCTACTCACTGTGACCAACCTTATGTTACCATAAATTTATCTTTGCTCAATAATTATTTGCTATGTCATCTACTCCCTTCATATCGAAATGTAAGATGTTTTAGCGTTTTCTAGACAACACGTACCTAGACATTTTTTTAGTGTAAGATGTATTAAAATCTACACACTAAAATATATCTAGATATGTTTTGTCAAAAACGCTAAAACATCTTATATTTTGATATAGATGGAGTATCTTGCCTAGATGACGTGCATGTTACTAATTACGACCCCAACTATGTGTATCCTAAGAAGTAATACTCCCTTCGTTCAGCTTTATAATCTTCTTTTTCATATTTTTCAGTAATATAAATCCATGCTATTAAAGGCCACAATATCTAGTGCAACTTTTTAAGATTTCTCTTTCTCAACCAATACATTCAACTTTCAACTTTAATGTGCCTTTTTTCCTTTCAATCCTCAAATGCATGTTATTTCTTCTTCTATATTTTGATGCATGCAATAATTAATAAATAAGGGAACTTATTAACCTTCTTGGTCCAATTGATATGCCTCTACACCGAACGGAGGGAGTATATTGGTTATTAGGACCTAGTCTTAGATATTAATATAAATAGCCTACTAAAACGTCTTACATTGTGAAATGGAGGTACTCCCTCCGGTCCGGTGTGTAGGGATTTTTAGCCTCGTTGCAACCAAGGTGTGCAACGATAGGGAGACAGGGATACTCAGTTCGAAATTTGTGGACAATAGCCGCATCCCGATAATCTCTCATGAATTATTAATACGAGAAGATGAAACGCCGATGCAGGACAATACTACATATTGTGGTCCGATTAGAAGCGGATCATCGGGCCTCTCGAATGTCCTCGGTCGCGTTTCAATTGGACGATTCTACGATTCTATTTGCCTTTTATTCCAACCGAAAATTAAGCTCTAATTTGTCTCCTGTAACTGCCGCATGAAAATTAATTGAGGCTGGCTACCCCGGTTTCCCATCCCCTCGCTCGCTCTGCACAGAAACCCGCCTCGCTTGCTCTCGTTCTTCCGCCACCGCCCTGATCCCCCTACCCTGATCACATCTTGCTTGGTTCGATTCCTCCAGACACCGCGCCGATTCAGTCGCCTCTGCGCTCCCGGCTCTGATTCATGATGGCGCTCCCCTACGTGGAGACCTTGCTGGATTGACAGGAGGCTGGAGTAAGTAAGTGTCGGAGGCGTATCATCCGTGGCCGACAAGGATTGTTTCCGGCCAAAGCATCGCTCGTTGGCTGCTTCGACCATGTGTGTGTTCCATCTTAATATCGGCTGGTCAAGGTAATATAAATAACGATCTCTCGTTCTTGTACTGTTTTCAGATTTTTCGCATGCATTAAATCCATTATTCCAATACCCATCAGTAATGTGGATAGTTGGAAAACAAGGCTACAGCCGATTCATGGTCTACGGAAAGGGTTCATGTATGTATTTTTAGTTTTATTTCCAACCATGATTTCTACTAACTTGTGCGCGCTCATTTCTTGGTTTACTATATTCTTATGCTGGTAGTAGTGATATTCATGCAAAATGCTTCCGTGCCAAAAAAAATTATTCAATTTTGATCTAGCAGATGTATTTATGTACTTTATATACATACATATTGGCAGCAACCATTGAAGCATTTTTTTTTTCAAATACGAATGCATCTACCTTGATTTGGTTACTCTGTGCATGAAGAATTTATATGCTTCTCAAGATTCTTTACTTCCATGTAATGTACTGTTTTTCCGAGTCAGAGTGATATGCATGCTTTTCGTCTTGCAAGCTTTCCATGTATTATACTGAAGATGAATCTGGATACATTATAGATAAATTTAGTGGAAAGAAAATTGAAATATCAATACTTCCACTTACAAATTTCAAGGCTTACAATACAAATGATTTATTTTGAGATAATCTCTTACATTATATGTTTCCCATCTATATTATATGTTTTTCTTTGGTACATATACTTTGCATCATATAACTATGCTTCTTCTTGATTTTTTTCATTGTCATTTGTAGTACCAATTACTACTACGATACCCAAAATCTCAGTCGGGTATCGTACATAGGCCTACGGCGGTTTCCCTGACTGACTCGGAGTATAGGGTGCTAATAATCAGCCCCATCAGAGCTGGTTTCATGGACCGTCTGGGAAGCGTCATCCCTCAGACGGTTGTAAAAACTGGCCGCCTTTGATACTCTGTCTGGCGGAAGCGGTCCAAATGAAAGCCCGCCGCGTAACATAGAGGCGGGCCATTTTAACGGACAACTCTATAAGGTGCAGAGTGTCCGAAGTTATTCATATGCCCCAATAAAAAATAGAGAGCCGGTTTGAATAAAAAACAGACTCGGTCCGAGGAGAAGCGATTTTGATTTGCACCCGGTTGGCCAACCATTGGACCCTCCGAAGAACTCCGTAAGGGAGCAATTTCAATATTACGACTCTACTTTGTCGGGCGCGCCGGGTTTTTCCAGAATTTCTTGCAATGCTCCAGATGGGGCAAATAAATGAAAAATTCATAAATATATTTATAATTTAGCAGAAATATGTTCTAATACATGATGACTATATAAAATAAAGTAGTTCTAAACATGATAGATAACCAAATACAATTCCACAATATAACACGTTTTAGCTAACAGCTAGCTAGAACGTCTTATATTGTTAAACAGAGAGAGAGTATACTAGTAGCTAGTCGAGATATCTCAGACGACTAATATCATCGATTTTGTTTTAGATCACCTTGAACAGAATTGTAGGTAGTCTTTAGAGTCGTCGAAAATACATATGGGTGTCATTATTGAACCTTTTGACACAGAGAATTATGACCAATCTGGTTCGGATTCCAGCTTTCCGAGCAAATTCGTTACATATTTTCTTCTCTAGGGATAATCTGCGTCTTTTAACTTTATACCATTTTCGTGAAGTAGGATTGAATGGTTCCATCAATAAACATAGTCGACCCGACGAGGGGATGTAGAAGTGTTGATGAAAACCAGTTATAATCTTTTGCAAAATTTGAAGAGAATTTTTAGTTACGTTACAAGTAGAGTTAATGTGAAAAGACAGTTGAATTTGTTTTAGTCTATTACTTACAAGTGTAGTACACCCAATAGAGAGCCAGCCGATTCGTTCATAGTGCTTCCTTGTAAAAGCAACAACATACCAATTTGTGCAGCAGAGAGTTCCAATGATGGAGGTTTTGTCAAAGAATTAAGAATCTTGTCACGTCCTACATATTCAACATGAAACCACCATATTTTCAATTAATAGCAGTGTAGTATATATGTATGAGATTCTATGTGATAAAACTAGCAAATTACAACAAATATCAAATAAAGATCAACTATTGATTTGTTTAGTTTGTTAATTAGCTTGTATGGCAAGCGGATTCCGATCGAAACACATTAACTTGGTCCTCTCCATCGTACATTTAAAGTTAGTATATATGTGTATATATGTCAACAAATAATTAACTTCGCAAATACAATGTACGATCATCACCATCTCTTCATTATTGGAACATTGATCATCATCTTCTCTTCAGTATTGAAGCCAAATGTAGTAGTCCGTCTGAAGAATTCATGGTCATCTGCATCGTACATTTAAAGTTAATATATATCAGCATATACATGTCAACAGATAATTAACTTTGCAGATAGTCTATATATAAGCTGACTCATTAATCATCATCTTCTCTTTATTGTTGGAGTCAAATGTAGTAGCCCGGCGTGAAGAATTCATGGTCATTTGCATCGTACATTTAAACTTACTATATATCAGTATATACATGTCAACAGATAACTAACTTCGCAGATAGGCTATATATAACCTGGCTCATTGATCATCATCTTCTTTTTATTGTTGGAGCCAAATGTAGTAGCCTGGCGTGAAGAATTCATGGTCATTTGCATCGTACATTTAAATTTAGTATATATCAGTATATACACGTCAACAAATAATTAACTTCGCAGATAGATTATATATAACGTGACTCATTGATCATCATCTTTTCTTCATTATTGAAGCCAAATGTAGTAGCCCGGCCTAAAAATTTCATGGTTTTCTGTAATCGTTCTTTCTGTTATATGCACAAAATTCATATGGGTTGGTGCTTGTCAAAATAGAACAAAGTACAAGAGGGATGTAATGAACTAATAGGAATCTTCATAAATTCATCAATGGAGTAATTTGAAGGGTGAAAACAATTATGTAACTTTCTTACATACATAGTTTCATCCCTATAAAAAAATTATGTCACACATAAGCCATGTGAACCACATAGGCCTTGCTGTCTATGCTCTATACTATAATAAACCTTGTTCTTGTGATGAAGGGACAATAGCAGAAAAACATGTGTATGCACAACATGACTTCTAGTATATTCCTTCTTTATGTTTTTCGGTTTGCAATTTGGTAGACGATGTGCATATAATTAAGTTACGTACTGTGTAATGGTCGTATCGCATATGAATAGTTAGTAAAAAATGAGCTTCCTTTGTTCTCAAATCTGCACGAACCTTGCATGTTGAGGCTTAAAAAAAAGATAGACTTGCTGAAAAAACTAAATATCAATGAGAGACACCCATATAGTGCATATAGATACGAATAAATTACTTACCATTTCTCGGTGATGGAGGGGGATGTTGTACTAGGGGATAGCTAGGTTAGGAAAAGTGTGGCGGCCGGATGGGTGAACAGGGGCAGTTTTGGCGCCGAGAGAGGTACGTCGGCGCTCAGGTAGAGTTTCGTCGCTAAAGTGGCGATTTGTCGTCCGCTCGGACGGGCGAGGGTGGCGCGCTGTGGACAGGTGCCGCGCTTGGGCGGCAGGACGTACTTGCTGGTGCGTCATCGGGCGGCGCCGGACCGAAAACTCGAAATGTGTGAGTGCCAAATTAGTGTGACTTCAAAATTCATATGAGGGGGACAGAGACCTGGGAACCAAATATCCGCACCAAAACAAAATTGTCGGACCATCCAGGTATTTATGTGGACCTTCCAAGCATGTGTGCACGAACTAGCTAACTAGTCATGGGCATCTCCAGTTTCATTCGAATAATCAAATTGCAAATAGGCAAAAGGAAATTACGAAGAGAACAAAAGAAACTGGAATCAATCAAACGGAAATTAAACTTGATTATGAGTAGGCATAGACGCATTACATCAACTCTCGAGCACAAACATGACCACTAAATTTAAACAGAGACCAATTTTTAATAGCCCCACGTTTTACATTCGAGCAGGATTAATCGAGGACGATGATGGAGTTGGATGTGTCGGAGCCCTCGGGCTCAGGCTCCTGAACTGCTTGGCAAGAGGGTTCCACTCTGTTCACCATGTCTGCGGTTGCTTGGGCCCAAAGGCGGTGTGGCGCCAACGTGTTCCACCGACCCGGCGCTCTGCCGCTGCGGGAAGAGCGGTGTTTGGCTTCATGTTCATGCTCAAACAGTCGGTCCCAGTATGAGGCATCCGTGGCGTACTTGGGGGACGCCCGTACCGCAGAGGGCAATCTTGCTCTGCGTTTGGCAAATTCGTTTGCGCGAGCGCTGCCACTGGGCGGCGGCGGCACAGGGACACCGTCCAGGTCGAGGTGCCAGCCTAACGAAAGGTAGCAGCCCGGCGGCGCGAGGAGACCAGAAACAGCCAGCTCGAACGCCCTTGCCGTCTTCACGCGCATCCGGGCAGGTGCGCAACGGCTTGACGGTCCTGCATTCTGCCTCGGTCCCCGCATCGTCGCGGCCGCGCCATCGACTGCTACGTAAGGCGAGGGTGAGTGTGGACGGAGGAGATAGGTACCGATCTATACTGTGACCAAAGATGGGTGTTGGGGGTCCGGAAATGGTATGCGGTGGTGCGGCAGCTCGGTCCGGAGTGGGGATAAATAGGTAGTGTGCGGCAGCTCGGTCTGGGCAGGGGTGAAATACTTGGATTGCTCCGGATGAAATTGATATTTCTGTTGGGTAGGTTGCATAGAAAACAAAAAAATTCCTACGCGCGATATACCCGAATGGCCAAGATCTAATCTATGAGATGAAAGGCAACGGGGAGAAAGAGAGTCTTGAGATAACATACCCTCGAAGACTCAAAGTGGTACGAGATAAAATCTCGTTGTTGGCGTAGTCGTACTCATGCCGATCCCGAGCGAGAAGAAGTGCACCGTAATCCGGCGGTGCCTCCGTAATCGGTCACACGTTCAGCTCGATGAAGACTTCCGTTCCCTCGATCCAGCGGGTAGCAGAAGTAGAGGATCCCCGCGGAACTCCAGCAGCACGACGGCGTGGTGGTGGTGAAGAATCCCACGGTCAGGGCTTCACCAAGCCGGAGACCATGGAATGGAGCAGCGGGTGGAGGGAAAAGGGAGTGGGCAAGTGTCTGTAGAAGAGAGATCTCTCACCCTCCTTTTATAGGGGAGGGGGAGGCAGCCCAAGGGGGGGTGCGGCCAGCCATGGGTGCCCCCACCCCTTCCTCTCTTTATGTGAGTGGAAGCCCCACTCACACCCACTCATACTCCCTTAATTTCCCACTAAGAAAATCCAAAGGTTTTTCTTTAATAAAAAAATAAAAAAATTATTTCTTTATTTATATTTGTTAATTCCATTAACAAATTTTTGCATGCAGCACCTCGAATCATTTGTTAATTCTATTAACAACCATTCGATGAAAAAGCCCCTTGAACTATTTCAATTTCCCCGAAACAATTTTTCGGAGCTGCCCAAAATATTCTTCGCTATTCCGTATCCTCTCTAACGCTTCATCGAACCTTAAGTGTGTCACCCTACGGTTCACGAATAATATAGACATGATCGAGACTCCTCTCCGATCAATAATTAACAGCAGGATCTGGAGATCCGTGATGACTCCTATATATTCAACGATGACTCTAGTGATCGTGTGAACCTTTCAACGTCATAACGATTTCCCTTTGTCTCGCGATATTTTACTTGCCCGAGATCCGATCATCGGTATCCACCATACCTTGTTTGATCTCGTTACCCGACAAGTACTCTTTTCTCGTTCCCGTGATATAACATCCTTGTGATCATATCACGTGCTTGCAAGCGGTGTCAATGTGATATCACCGAGAGGGCCCTAAGTATATCTCTCCGTCATATTGGATGGACAAATCCCACTCTTGATCCATGAGCCTCAACTAATAATTTCCGAATACCCAACGGCACCTTTATAGTCACCCTGTTATGGTGTGACGTTTGATGACATCAAAGCATCCTTCCGGTATCAGTGATTGACATGATCTCATGGTCTAAGGAATAATGTTACTCCGAATGTAAGACATAACAACAAAACTAAATGACTTGATCGTATTGTTATACTTAGTTAGGGTCTAAGTTCATCATATCATTCTCCTAATGACATGATCCCGTTATTAACAACATCCAATGTCTATGATCAGGAAACCTTGATCATCTGTTAATCAACGAACTAGTTAAAAGAGAGGCTTCACTAGGAACGTTGGTTTGTTTACTAATCACACATGTATCAACGTTTCCGGTTAATACAATTCTAGCATGAGAAATAAACATCTATCATAAACAAGGAATAACATAATAAACACTTTATTATTGCCTCTCGGGCATATTCCCTTCAATTTCTATATGATGTGTCTTTCACTAACACATGTCCGATGACATGTGCGGCATGGAGTGTGAAAGGACATAATTCCTAAATCCTATTTTTGGTGTTTGATCACAACATATGGAAGGACTAATGTGTACCCTAAGTTTATTCAGAGCATACCATGGTTAAAATGCAACCATATATCCCTGTAGACACGTATACGAAGGATAGCAAAAATGGAGAAAGGTCTAAGAAAAGGAAGGAGAAGAAAGAAGAAGAAAAGGAGAAATTGGAGGGAGCCGGCCTCCCTGGCCGGCCTGGCCGGCCTGGCCGGGCTGGTCGGGTTGTCCCCCGGCCTTGCTCTTCTCCACGCCGGCCTGGCCGGCCTCCCCTCTACGCCAACGTCGGCCCCAGGCCGGGCTGACCCAGGCCGGGGTGGGAGGGCCCTCCGGCCCCAGGCCGGGGTGGGTTTTGCCTCCGCACCGGTTTGTCCAGGCCGGCCTGGCCGGGCCCTTAGGCCGGGGTGGGCGATGCAGAGTGGGGGAACCCCCCAACGACCATATTCTCGCCCCCTGGTATAAAAAGGGATCCTTCTTCTACCTTTTCGAAGTGTCAATCCCACTCACTCTCTCTCCACCATTGATTGACCAAACTCAAGCTCAAGAACAAGCAACTCCTCAAATCCCCAACCAAAGCTCGTGATACTTTGGGATTTGAAGGAGACACCACCGATCTACAACTCCACCAAGTCGATTGGAAATCCACCACTCATCCCTTAGGGATCTTGTCATTCTTAGTTCATTGGAGACAAGAATCTTGTTGCTCTTAGCTCATCGGAGCTCGGAGCCTTGTTGATATCCCCGGTGCTTTTGTGCTCGTGGATCTTGCTTCTCGGAGTCTTGGTGGCTCTCGGGATTTGGTGAGGACCCTCCAATCTTGTGGAGTGTGCCTCATCCTTGTAAAGGTTCTAGTTGTCAACCTTAACGACAACATAGTGATTCGGGCCTATCCACATCGGTGGAAGGACTCGAAGGAGATACGGTGTGGCATTTGAGGCATACTCGGTGTTCCACTTTGGTGGCACCGCACCGCTCCAACGGAGATTAGCTTCCATTGGGAAGTGAACTTCAGGATAAATCTCCGCGTCATTATGTTCGGTTATTCCTCAACTTACCTTTACTAGTTACTACTAAGCTTAGTCATATATTCACCTTGTGCTAGTTGTACTTGCTCAACATATAGGATTGTTCACCTAGTTGCATAATCTAGATAATCTATATTTGAGCATTACCTTGTTAACTTGAAAAAGAAGCTAAAATTTGTAGTTAACCTATTCACCCCCCCCTCTAGTTAACCTCTAGATCATTCAATTGGTATCAGAGCCTCGTCTATTTATATAGGGCTTTACCGCCTAAAGAGGAGGTAAGGATGGCCGATGATCCCGTCACCATGGATGGGATTCAAAAGCTAATCCAAGTTATGATTGATAGTTCCGAGAAAAAGATGGAGGGACTAATAAAAGAATTGACATCCCCGTCTAATCAATCTAAAGAAAAGGTTATCTTAGATGAACATGGAAACCCCATTCCAACTAAGGAAGGAAGCGCAACATCTTCACCTTTAAATGGTAGTGGTGGAAATTCCTTTGGATATGCTTATGACAATGCTCCTAATGTCCAACATCCACATGTTAATCATCTTGGTCCACCTCCAATGGTGGATCGACATCGTTTTACTAATTGGAAAGCTTCCATGAAGTCTTACATGTGAAACTCTTCAATGCAAATATGGAGAATTGTTGAAAAAGGCTACGAGCCAAAGGACCCCGCAAACTTAAGCTCAAGTGACGTCATAGATGAGCAACTCAACGCTCATTCTTTGCACATGTTGGAAAGGGAAATGGAAAAGGAAGGAGTTGAGCACATCCGGTCCTTCACAAGTGAAAAGAAAGCTTATGATTGCCTTGTTGATATGTTTGACGACAACGTCAAACTCCAAAGATCCAAGAAGTCGATCATTCAAAGACAAGTTGAACACTTTCACTTGAGTGGTGGAGAGAACATAGAAGACATGTTTAGAAGACTCAAGGCTCTTGTAAATGATATGAGAGATTGTGGATTCACGGATTGTATGGAGAATTGGGTCACGGAGAAATTCCTACTCACCTTGATGCCATACAATGAAAACATGGTGATGAATGTACAAGAAAGGGCCGACTACTTGGACCTATCCCCCAATGATTTCTTGGGTCTCTTTATCACCCTAAAAGTCATGAAGCAAACCTCCAATGATGTCATGGCCCGTGTAAACGGAATGAAGAGACCCTCTCTTGCCTTGAAGGCCAAGGCCATTCCCCATGAAGATAATGACTCAAGTGATGATGGTGGATCCACTCGTGAGGTCTCCGAGAAAGAGACGAAGACATCACATGAACAATGCTTGGCTCTTGCTCAACACAAGTGGTGGAAGAAAGGAGACTTTAGATCCAATGCCACCAAGAATAAAGGGAAGGAAGTCTCAAGCATGAAGAAAGCAAGAACTTGCTTCAATTGTGGAGATTCCGAGCACTTCGTTGCCGACTGCCCCTTCAAGAGTAGAATTGAAAATGGTGGAAAACTCATCAAGAAATCCACTTTGATTCCCAAGTCCAAGAACTTCATCAAGAGAGTCCCTCCTAGGGAATTGATTGCAAAAGAAGTTGAGTACACATCCGGTGGTGAAGAGAGCGACGGTGAAGGCGAACAAGTAGGTATGGCGGCCATGGCTAGGGGCGTCGTACCTCCTAACTTAATCTCTCTCTTCTCCAACCCAAATGACAACAAGGGTCCTTCGAGTCACAAGTGCTTCATGGCCAAGGGTATATCCCCAAAGGTGACTCCTACTCTCAAACTTGCAAACTCCTCTACTCCTTCACTATTAAATTGTGTTGAGGAAGACCCCTTGGTAAACTTTGTGGAAAAACTAGAAGGATAAACTAAATCTATCTTTGTCTCTCTCATGGATCAATTAAGTGAGGCACATGGCCTCATTGATGAACATGAGGAGAGAATAATGTTACTTGAAAAGTTTTCTCATGATGATGCTAGTAAGATTGAGGAGCTTCAGAAAGCTCTAGATGAATCACATTGCTTTAGAGAAAGCATAGAGGAAACCTTTGCAATTGACATAGCTAAAGTAAAAAATTGATTGTGAACATGCTTTTGCTAAGGTAACGGAATTCATGGATTTAAATGATGCAACTAACCAAGGTTGTAATGAAATCATTAAGGATTTTGATAAGCTTAAAATTGATCATCGAACAATCTCAAATGAGCTCAAAACCTTAAAGGGGTAAAAGTTGTGAATGAAAACTATTGTGTTACTAACCCTTTGTGTGTCAAGGCAACTCTCATTAAGGAGAACAATAGGTTGAAGGCACAACTCAACAAAGGTCTTGCCACATGAATCCAAGGGCAAAAGAACCTTAATGATCTTTTGAGTAATCATAAGAGAGTTATTGGCAAAGAAGGCCTTGGTTTTGGTTCCACATCCAAGGTGGATTACAAGAAGAAGTCAACTCCCTCCACTAACTCTATTGTTTTTGTAAAGGAGGGGGAGTTGGCTAATGATTAAGATGAGTTTGATATGATTGCTAAGAGTATTGTTCCTAGGAACACTACTACTCACAACAACTTTGCGGGAAAGTATAACCCATCTTATGTGCTTCTTAAATCTATTGATGGTCATGTTTATGCAAAATATGTTGGCACCTAATATGGTGATGATTATAAGCATGCTATTTGGGTTCCTAAGACCCTTGTGACTAACAAAAACGAACCCATCCAAAAATGGGTACCTAAGACAAGAAGTTGATTCATTGCAGGGTTGTATTTCCGGTGGAACATCATGGATGATTGATAGTGGTTGTTCCACACACATGACCGGAAGCAAAGAAGTATTAGAAGATTTGAAACTCCAACTTCTCAAATTTTCTCATGTAACTATTGGTGATCGCTCACAACTTAAGGTATTGGGACATGGCAAGGTGTTCATTTCTCTGGATTCATCCATTGAGAAAATCCTCCTTGTTGAGTCCCTTGGCCACAATCTTCTTTCCGTCCTACAACTTTGTGAATGCAATTTTACATGTGTATTTGGGCGTCATCACGTGCTTGTCCTTCACACTATTTCTCTTAAAGTAGCCTTTGTTGGATTCGTGGAAAACGGTATGTACATAGTGGATTTCTCGAAAGAAACTACACATATCACCACGTGTCTAATGGCTAAATCCGACGTGGGGTGGCTTTGGCATCACCGCCTAGGCCACGTCGGTATGAGAAATCTAAAAACTCTTGTGAAGGGTGAGCATGTGGTAGGACTAACAAGTGCGAACTTTTCCAAAGATCATCTTTGTAGCTCCTGTATTGCCGGAAAGATGCATGAGAAGAATCACCCCAAGACATCAATCATCTCCACAACAAGACCCTTTGAGCGAATTCACTTGGACCTATTTGGGCCTCCCACATATGATAGTCTTGGAGGCAAAAAGTATTTCTTGGTGATTGTTGATGATTATACAAGATACACTTGGGTTTTCTATATCAAGAAGAAGAGTGAAACTCAAGAAAGGTTCATAACTTGGGCCACCGAAGTGCAACGCCAATATGACACCAAGATCTTGTCCATTAGGAGTGACAATGGTTCCGAGTTCAAGAACTACACCATGGATGAATTCTTGAGTGAAGAGGGGATAAGACATCAATATTCCGCTGCATACACCCCTCAACAAAATGGTGTAGCGGAGAGGAAGAATCGCACACTTATTGATATGGCAAGAACTATGATGGCCGAGTTCAAATCCCCATATAACTTTTGGGTCGAAGCCATCAACACCGCTTGTCATTTATCTAACCGACTCTTCCTTCGTCCGATGATTGGCATGACTCCATATGAGCTCCTAACCGGTAACAAACCCAACCTCAAATATCTTCGAGTTTTTGGGTGAAAATGCCAAGTCTACATAAAGGAAACTAGATTATCTAAGTTTGATTCTAGAACTTTTGAAGGCATTTTTGTTGGTTACGCCACGAACTCCCACACTTATAGAGTCTACAACATATCCACCGAGTGTGTTGAAGAATCTATGAATGTGGAATTTCATGAGTATAATGGCTCCTAAGTGGAGCAAATTGATTGTGATCATGTAGGTGATGAACCGTCCTCCATAGCCATAGGAAGAATGGGTATAGGTCCACTCATACCCATTGAGGGACACCTTGTGGCAAATGAGGATGGAACTAGCTCTACGCAAGTGGAGCCCTCTACATCAACCACCAATCAAATGGTAGACCAAGAACAAGAACAAGACCTTCAAGTGGATACCACTCATCAAGAAAGTGATCAAGGTCCACCCAATGATAATGGTGGAAATGATCTTGGTGATTCGTCACCAAGAACTCCACTCCGAACGGACAATGGTCTTGATGAAGGAAATGATAAGGATATTCCCCCCAATGAAAATCCCGATGATGCACTAGTTCGTATCATGACTCGTCAAGCATAAAGATTGCAACAAAAGTTACTATACCAAAAGAATATCATTGGTGGCTTGGGAAGAAATGTCTCCACTCGTGGACAAGTACTCAAGTTTTGTGGTATTCATTCATATGTCTCTCATGTTGAACCTATCAAAGTGTATGATGCTCTTGAAGATGAAGATTGGGTTCAAGCCATGCATGAAGAGCTCCATAATTTTGAGAGAAACAAAGTATGGTCACTAGTGGAAAGACACAAGGATCATAATATCATTGGAACTAAATGGGTGTTCAAAAACAAGCAAGATTCTTATGGGCAAGTGATTCGCAACAAGGCTCGATTGGTCGCTCAAGGCTACTCTCAAGTCGAAGGACTTGACTACGGTGAAACTTTCGCTCCCTTAGCTAGAATTGAATCCATTCGTATATTACTTGCATTTGCCACTAGTCATAACTTCATATTGCATCAAATGGATGTTAAAAGTGCTTTTCTAAATGGTCATCTAAATGAAATGGTATATGTTAAACAACCTCCGGGGTTCGAGGATCCCAAGTATCCTAACCATGTCTACTTCCTCCATAAGGCTTTGTATGCCCTCAAACAAGCCCCACGTGCTTGGTATGATCATTTAAAGGAGTTCTTAGTGGATCGTGGTTTCGTACTTGGGGTAATTGATCCCACTCTCTTTACCAAAAGTGTAGATGGACATTTATTTGTCTGTCAAGTATATGTTGATGATATTATATTTGGATCCTCTAATGTGAGTTTTGTAGACCAATTTGCCAAACTAATGATAAGTGAATTTGAGATGTCTATGATGGGAGAATTGAAGTTCTTTCTAGGTTTTGAGATCAAGCAATATCATGAAGGGACTTTTATTTGTCAAGCCAAATATATTCAAGACATGCTCAAGAAATTTGATATGAACAATGCCAAACCATTACCTTACCCAATGCCAACAACCGTGAATCTTACTATGGATCACGAAGGTATACCGGTAGTTCCAAAACTTTATCGTTCTATCATTGGATCTTTGCTTTATCTTTATGCATCTAGACCGGACATTATGCTTAGTGTGGGTTTGTGTGCACGATTTCAATCTAAACCCAAGGAAAGCCATATGATTGCGGTCAAAAGGATTCTTAGGTACTTGGTTGACACTCCCACACATGGTCTTTGGTATCCATCAAACACAACTTTTGATCTTGTGAGATATTTGGATGCAGATTGGGGAGGTGACAAAGTGGATAGAAAATCAACATCGGGTGCTTGCCAATTCCTTGGTAGGTCCCTTGTGTGTTGGTCTTCCAAGAAGCAAAATTGCATTGCCACCTCCTCCACGGAAGCGGAGTATATTTACGCCGCAAGTTGTTGCTCTCAACTCCTATGGATGAGGCAATGTCTTAAGGATTTTGGAATTAAGATTGAGACAATGCCTCTTTTATGTGACAATGAGAGTGCTATAAAGATTGGTCACAATCCGGTACTTCATGGCAAGACCAAGCATATTGAGATTCGGTATCATTTTATTCGGGATCATGTGGCCAATGGAGATATCTCACTTTCCTATGTCAACACCAAATATCAACTTGCCGACGACCTTACCAAGCCCCTAGATGTGAAGAGATTCAAGCAATTGAGGAGTGAGCTCAATATCATATGTGCAAGAAATTTTAGTTGATTGAAATTCTTGCATACACACCCCCACTAGACTCTTATTTGGATTCTAGATGTACGCATAGACATAGGGGGGTGTAGCTCAATCAATGAGCCAACACTACCTCTATAATGCATAAATAAATAAATCATGGATAATGATCATTTCAAATGACATCATGTGCTTCAATGATGAGTATCGACAATGCACCCAAGATATATCTTCGTGGTGTCATATCGAACATACTCATACATGGTGGCTAAGGCCACCGCCCAAAATTTGGTTGGATTTACATTGATGAGACATTTTTCGTGCTTCACTCATATGCATTTCCGTTCTTCACATTTCACTTTGCATCCAATGTTGCTTATTTCATCTTTTACCCTTCTCTGTTGGATGCAAATGAAAATCATCATACTCATATCATCATATTCATTTCATTTGTGCACATGGTCAAGTAAAACTTGCTACATAAAAATATGGTGCGCTCGAAACAAACATAAGATACCTTCTTGTTATAACAACTAGTCTAAATTACTTTTTTAAAAAAAGGAAAGGGGAAATTCTTTGTTATAACACTAGTCCAAAAAAAACTGGCCTGGCCGGCACCCCAGGCCAGCTGCGCCCGGGCCCCCTCGGCCCCCCTCCCGGCCCCGCTCTCTCCCCGCGCCGGCCCCAGGCTGGGGGCCAGGCCGGCCTCCTCGACCACCCACCCGGCCTCGCGCTGTCGCCGCGCCGGCCCTAGTCCGGCCACCTCGGCCACCAGCCCGACATCGCCCCTCCCCCCACGCCGGCCTGGCCGGTCCCCCAGGTCGGGGCGCGCCGCACACAGCAGCACCACACGCACGCATATACAGCCGCCACCCACACCCCCACACGACCCACCCCCACTTCTTCCTCCCTCCAACCAACTCCATTAGAGCCCCCCCTTGGAGCTATCCTCCCCCCTCGCCCCCACCACCCTAGCCCACCCCTACCACTCAAACTCACGGATCTACAAGCCCTCGCCCTTCTCCACCCTCTCCTCCCCACGGATTCATCTTTCGTGCACTATTGAGGGAGATCGGTCCACTTGTTTTTGGGTGATTTTTTTTGGAAGATGGCCACCAACTCGGGTAATCTCTTGGGCCTATCCTATCTACCGTGTGTTTGTGCTTACTCTCTATCGGTGTGCTAGTGTAGTTCATTAAGTTAGGGTGTCAATTTTTTCCCCTCATGTTCATGCTAGAGTTCATAGTGTTCATATGCCACTAGATTCGTTACTATGCCATGATATTTCTTTACCTAGTATGCTCCTCATGATGTAGTCTCGTGGTACCATGATTTCTTTCACTATGCCATAGTTCACAATTACCACCCTCGTAGTATCATGCAACATAAAAAAAAAATTCATGGAATAATTACACAACGCTATGTTATAGTTATGTTGTCCTCACTAGTCGTGTGTTTGATTTTCAACCATGTCGCTATCACGTATATTCATGGAATAATTCTTTTTCTCCTTCACACAACGACCATGTGCACTCATTATCATTGTCCATATCCATGCATCATTTGTCTCAGGTGATTCCGATACCCACCGCTCTCTCCATCCTCGCAAGAAGAGTGCTACTGATGTTGCTGGGTCTACTCCCTCTCGGAGACAGGGTTCCTCTATTCCGGTCAATCCAAATGAACCCGTGGTCAAGAACTGGGGTGGTCTCAGTACCACTGACTTTGAGAATGCTAGGCTGAAGTTCAACCCCTATGAGTTTGGTCAGAGTACTAGTGCCGACCTTCGGTTCTATTGCAAGATGCATCAGGTCATGTATGATTTTATTCTTGGCAAACTCCAGAACAGCTATGTGGACCAACACTTCTTTGATGTGGAGTCAGCTCGCACTCATTGGCCCCGTGTCATGGAACTCATGGATTTTCACGGTATCACTCCTCTCATGGATGAAAACAATGCTCGTCCATTTGCCCCTGAGTTGCTCAAGGAGTTCTATGCCACTGTTTTCTTGTCATCTAGAGAAGGCTCAAGGAATCCTCGTACATTGACTTGGATGAGTGTTGGTGTTAAGTGTGTTGCTACCATGGAGGAGTTTGGTTCCCTTCTTGGCCTTCCCGTGGTCAAATATGATGGTATGTACAACATTCGCATTCATGGTGATCCCAAGAATATTATGAAGGCCAAATGGTATCCGTCATTGCTGTCCAGAAGGTACCGACTCTATGCACATCCCCAAAGTCAAGTTCTTCTCTGAGTATTGGTACATTGTGTACACCATTCTCCGCAATACCATCAATGTCAAGTATGGTGAGAAATGTGAGGTCCGCAAATGGTTGATCAATCTTCTCTTTCACATTGAAACTGTTACGAGGAACAATAAGCAATTGGACATTCTAGATTTCATGTGGCATGAGATGAGGAAAGTGGTTCGTGACAAGAGGGTACCCATCTATGGCGCGTATCTTAAGATTCTTATTGAGACCAAGATCCCAGTTGGTCTCATCAACAACTATGCCAAGGTGACTCCCAAGAGGTCTGTCCTTATCACTGAAGCTAAGGCTGAGATAGCTGCTGCTCAACGCCCTAAGCGCACCCGCACACTGTACTCAGCACCTAGTACATCTCAGGGTGTCCGCCTCTCTCCTACTCCTGCTCCTACTGGCCCTACTACTGACACTTTCACCCTTAAGAGGGCACTCCAGAAGATGAACTGTTTTTTCATTGACAAGCAGCAGCAGGACTATGAGGCATATCGCAAGGGCAAGGCCTCTAGTCGCCGTCAGCGAGCCATCATGACAGCTCTTCAGATCCCCCTCAGCCCTCCTAGCTCAGATGAGATTCCAGAGGATAAGTGGAAGTCCCAACACACATACTGGCTTGGCGATGACGCTAGCTCTCTCGGCTCTTTTGCGGCCCACTACACTACTACTGCTAGCTCCAGTCAGGCTCCTCCCGAGGACTTCACTGCTGAGGATGATGACATGGAGGGCGACGAGTGATTGGAATTGCATCTTTCTCCCTTTTTGGTGTCTGATGCCAAGGGGGAGAAACACGCACGCATTGCATTGCATTTCATGCATCCATTTGTGTTTTACCCTTGCTATTTGTTTCCTTTGCTCTTAGTTGATGCTACTATTTGTGTGGTTTGTTGAACCTTGGTACTATTGTAAGACTATGTCTTTATTTACTTATCGTACTATCTATCTATTATGCGATGTGATATTTGATATGTTGAAGATCATAGCAAGGCTATTATGTTATCTATCTACTCACTATTTGATGTGTTGAAGCCATAATGAGGGTAGTCTTTATCCATCTACCACTATGAGAAGAATGCCATGGTGAGATCTATCTTGTGTACAATACTATCACTCATCTAAAAGATAACATTATGCCTATACATGTGCATATATAATGATAAATAATGATTGGATAATCCTCACACTTCACATAGGTATATCATGGTTACATCACATACCCTATTATCCTATAAAATAGTGTGAAAGTAAAATTATGTTCCCATATGATAATCAAATATATATGTTTCATGTTTGGGCACACAAATAGGGGGAGTACCACTATAATTTTTGTCTCTTCGCAAATAGCCATGATAAATTGTACTTTACGCAAATCCGTATGTTGTCATCAAACATCAAAAAGGGGGAAATTGAAAGGACATAATTCCTAAATCCTATTTTCGGTGTTTGATCACAACATATGGAAGTACTAATGTGTACCCTAAGTTTATTCAGAGCATACCATGGTCAAAATGCAACCATATATCCCCGTAGACACGTATACGAAGGATAGAAAAAATGGAGAAAGGTCTAAGAAAAGGAAGGAGAAGAAAGAAGAAGAAAAGGAGAAATTGGAGGGAGCCGGCCTCCCTGCCCGGCCTGGCCGGGCCCCTAGGCCGGGCTGGTCGGGCTGTCCCCCGGCTTGGCTCTTCTCCACGCCGGCCCCAGCTATACCTCCACGCCGGCCTGGCCAGCCTCCCAGGCCGGGCCAGCACCTGGCCGGCCTCCCCTCTACGCCTGATGGAGAGATGATAACCCGGTAGGCCAACGCCAAGGTGTAACCCGGCCCAAAGGGCGCTGCGCAGGATCCGGCTAAGGATAAGGGAACTTCTAGAAGGCCCAAGTTCATAGGCTTGGTGACCCGGATTGTGGGTTACGATAAGGGAAGCTAGGGTTTGTACGCAGTGTCCGGGTAGGATTCAGGGTGCGCCTTGGAGGGCAAGCTAGGGGGTCCGGGTGCTTTATAAACCGGCCCCTCGGACTAGTTGAGGGAGATCCAAGAGTTCTAGCAATATCGCTTGATATCGAGCATCCAGTGTAACACGAGAGTTGAGTTAATATATCGAGATCGGAGACTCGGCGACTTGATTGCCGGCTACCAGATCGAGTACCATCATGTTTTCCTCTTACCTAAACCCTCTCCCAAACGCCTGTGTCGTCTTGCCCCAAGATCAGTTACCCCCGGTAACGTCTGCCGTGATTATCCCACGGCAGTTGGCGCCCACCGTGGGGCCTGCGTCCAAAGGTGTTTACATCACGGGAGAAGCTCGGAAGAACATGGAGAATCTAGTCATCGGCGAGATATACACCGACCACGAAGGAGAGAAGATGGTGGACGATTCCGGTTGGGGGCCAGAGTCGGATCACCTCGCATCCGGGTCTATCGTGACAATCGGCCAGATCAACATCTTCATCGGTATGGTACGTACATCTGGTTTTAAAGGACAATATCATGTGCATACTACAGGAACTTCCAATAGGGAAAAAAAGACACTGAAGCAAGCGGTAAACTCGGTTTCCCCGGTTGCGCCGGGATACCTGAGATGGTCCGAACAAGATATAGCGTGGAGCATAAGAGATCACCCGGGAGTCTTAGCATTGGTAGTCGCACCACAGGTCAATGGTTACGAGTTGAAAAAGGTCCTGATGGATGGCGGAAGCAGCATCAATATTCTGTATTGGGAAACCTTTCTACGCATGGATCTCAAGGAGTCTCAGCTACAGAAAAGCTCAACAATTTTTCATGGAATAGTGCCGGGTCACTCAGCATGCCCCGAGGGAAAAATCGCATTGGAGGTAGCTTTTGGAGAATCGAAGGATAATTATCGAGTCGAGTGGCTCACTTTCGAGGTGGTCAAATTGCGCAGTCCTTATCACGCGCTGTTCAGAAGGCCGGCTTATGCTAAATTCATGGCTAGGCCGTGTTATGTATATTTACAGCTAAAAATCCCGGGTCCTAAACAAACCGTCACCATACATGGAAGCCGGGATATAGCAGCTGAGTGCGATGAAGGAGATTCGGTAATGGCCGAGCAGGCTTGCAGAAAAGAGGAACTCAAGTATTACCGGTCTCAAGTAGACCCGGATGACAGAACAACATTGAAAAGACCGAATACCGAAGACGAGAGAGCAAAATTCAAGGCAGCACAGGACACTAAGATGATAGCTTTTGTTGAAGGTGATCCCACTAAGCAATTTACTATAGGGTCTAACTTGGACAGCGAGCAGGAGAAATCACTTGTGGAGTTTATTCGTTCTAATGCGGACGTATTCGCCTGGACGCCTAGCGATATGCCGGGTATCCCTACAGAATTGGCAGAACACAGTTTGCACGTAGACCCTAAGTCCAGGCCTGTGAAGCAGGGCCTGCGGAAGATGAATGAGGAAAGAAGGAAATCTATAGGAGAAGAAATCGTGCGGCTGCTGACAGCCGGCTTCATCATGGAAGTATTTCACCCGGATTGGTTAGCAAATCCGGTTCTCGTGATGAAAAAGACCAATGAGTGGAGGATGTGCATTGATTTCACGAGTCTCAACAAGCATTGCCCAAAGGATCCGTTTGCACTACCAAGGATAGATCAGATCATAGACGCAGTAGCTGGAAGTGACCTATTATGCTTTCTGGACGCATATTCCGGGTATCATCAGATTAAGCTCAAGAGGGAGGATTGGGAGAAAACATCATTTATAACCCCTTTTGGGGCTGTTTGTTACAAAACCATGACGTTTGGATTGAAGAACGCTGGCGCAACTTATCAACGGTGTATACAGAAGTGCTTTGAGGATCAAATTGGACGCAACGTCCATGCTTATGTGGATGATGTGGTTATCAAGACCAGGAAGGCAGAGACATTTATCGACGATCTGAAGGAGACGTTCAAGAACTTGAGGAGGTATCAGATGAAGCTTAACCCGACGAAGTGTGTATTTGGAGTTCCAGCTGGGAAATTACTCGGCTTTATCGTTTCCGAGAGAGGAATTGAGGCAAACCCAGATAAAATAAAAGCTATCCAGAATCTGAAAAAGCCGGAAAATTTGAAGCATGTTCAAAAGCTCACGGGCTGCGTAGCAGCCTTGAGCCGATTTATATCCAGACTCGGAGAAAAAGCAATACCCTTGTACCGGCTCTTGAGGAAATCCGATAAATTCGTGTGGGATCAAGAGGCGGATGAGGCGTTCGAGGCACTAAAGAAGCAGTTATCTGAAGCACCAGTCCTAGCGGCCCCGGGTCCTAAAGAGCCCATGTTGCTATACGTAGCAGCGGGCCCCTGAGCCGTTAGTGCAGTAGTTGTTGTGGAGCGTAAAGAGGATGGGAAAGGTTACCCGGTCCAGAGACCGGTTTATTACGTCAGCGAAGTATTATCAGAGGCAAAGCAGCGCTATCCGCATTGGCAAAAGCTGGTTTTCGGGGTCTTTATGGCCAGCCGGAAACTGAAGCCGTATTTCCAGGAACACCCCATAACAGTGGTAAGTTCGATACCAATGTCAGATATCATCAGAAACTCGGATGCGACAGGAAGAATAGCCAAATGAGCGATAGAGATGGGGGATTATCACATCAACTACGAGCCCAGGTCAGCAATTAAATCTCAGGCTTTGGTCGATTTCGTTAATGACTGGACACACACAGGCATGACCACCTTTGCTCCAAACTCCGAATCTTGGATCATGCACTTCGATGGATCCAAGCAATATGAGGGATCAGGAGCTGGAGTGGTGCTAACATCACCCAAAGGAGACAAATTGAGTTACGCGCTACAGATTCACTTTGATTGTTCCAACAACGTGGCCGAGTATGAGGCCCTATTGCACGGCTTAAAGGTAGCCAAGGAGATGAACATTAAGAGGATACGATGCTTTAGAGATTCGGACCTTGTGGTACAACAGGTATCAGGAACTTGGGATAGAAAGGACGCAGCCATGACAGCATACCGCAGAGAGGTTGATAGGGTTGCAGGATGTTTCTCCGGATATGAGGTGGAGCACATAGACAGAAGAAAGAATGAGGCAGCAGACGCCCTCGCTAGACTCGGCTCGCGCAGAGAGCCGGTTCCACCTAATGTCTTCCTGGATGAATTATGGCGACCATCGGTTAAAACCGAGTCTGAAGAAGAACTGGCAAATCAAGACCCGGATTTGGAGCTCGTGGCCACTGTACGCGACGTTCCCGAGTGGACAGAACCGTTTTTGGCCTACCTATCACGAGGCGAGTTACCACAGCAGGAGGTGTTAGCAAGGCAAATTTTGAGGCGAGCAAAGGGATATTCTATCATCAATGGGGAGTTATACAAGAGAAGTGCAGCAGGAGTCTTTTTGCGCTGTGTAGCACCAGAAGAAGGCCGACAGATTCTTAAAGAAATCCATGAAGGTGATTGTGGGCATCATGCATCCACAAGATCCCTTGTGGCCAAAGCTTATCGACACGGATTTTTCTGGCTCACGGCTCTAGCAGATGCAGAGCGCTTAGTGGCAAGGTGTGACGGATGTCAAAGGTACGCTCGTCAAACCCACGTGCCGGCTATGGAATTGCGGACTATTCCGTTAACTTGGCCGTTCGCTGTTTGGGGTATGGACATGGTTGGTCCCTTTCACATGTCACCTTGCAAGAAGACACATCTTTTGGTGGCCATTGACAAGTTTACTAAATGGGTTGAGGTTATGCCAGTCACCAATTGTGAAGCAGTTACAGCAGTCAAGTTCCTGAAAAGAATTATATACCGGTTCGGGTATCCCCACAGCATAATTACCGACAATGGAACCAACATGTCCCTTGGCGCGATGGAAAAGTTATGTGGCAACAATGGAATCCGGCTTGACGTAGCATCAGTGGCTCATCCGCAGGCCAATGGACAAGTGGAGAGGGCAAACCAAGAGTTACTTCGTGGACTAAAACCACGACTGCGAGTCCCTTGCATCAGGGCTGCGGGTGCATGGGTTGAAGAACTACCTTCCGTGGTTTGGGGTATCAACACTACACCTAACAGATCTACTCAGATGACACCATTCTTCATGGTTTATGGTGCGGAAGCGGTGTTGCCGAGTGATATTATTCATGATTCACCTCGAGTATCAGCTTACGTCGAGGTAGAAAACGAGAAGACCCGGCAAGATGTCGTAGATATGTTAGAAGAACAAAGGGAACAAGCCCTGGAAAGGTCAACCATATATCAGCAAGATTTACGGAGGTATCATAGCCGGCGCGTGAAAACCCGGGTCTTCCAGGAAGGAGACTTGGTCCTGCGTCTGGTACAGTCAAACGAAGGGAAACACAAGTTATCACCACCATGGGAAGGGCCGTTTATCATAAGCCGGAATCTGCACAACGGATCGTATTACTTGATAGATGCAAGGGAAGAGTCGGCTACAGTTAATGACACCGCTCATACCACTTCGTCTATGCAGGAAAGAGACAGACCATGGAACGTGGCTCAGCTACGTCCCTACTATACTTAGTATAGACTATATTGGCAAGTGGAGTTGCACGATGTAACAGGCGGCAGGTTTTCAGACGCACTCTTTTCCTATCCAGGGCACCCTTGGGGACTGGATGGGTTTTTAATGAGGCGGCTTGCTGACCTAGCTTTCGCATATCAAGTAAAGAGGTGGTTATTCTTACGTTCTTCACTCGCTGTATGTTGCGTATATCTAGGTCTTGGGGGCTGATTGCTTGAATAGCACAGTTACAAACTCAATGACCCGGCCTTGATGCCTATGAGTTATAAGGGCCGATTGCTCGCAAACGAGCACGGCTGCAATCTTATAACCGGACAAAGTAGCCAAATTTTCTTGACTTTTCTTACTTAAGCTCGATGTGACTCGCACTAAAGTGGCATGATTTGCTCGCTTACGATTACAATCAGCCATGAAGCCCAATGGGACTTGCCTGACCCTGTTTTCGTATAGATGTAACAACATGGTATCCACGCGAAAGCCGGCTTACAGTACAAGATAGTCAAAAGGGTCATCCAAACCACAAGTTATGCAGAGTACAGGGCTAATAGCCGGAAACTCAATATTTATCAAGCATAACTTCAATACCTATGTGAAACGGCTCTGGGTTTGGGCTTAGCAGCAAGCAACTTGTTCTATTGGAAAGACTACACATCCCAGACTCGGCATTTTTGGTCTTGGGGGCTGGGGATTTCGAAAAAGGAAAAGTTGTTCAGTTGCTAAAGCTCAAAAAAACCAAACATCCGAGTCTTGGGGGACTTAGAGAAAAGTCCGCTTGTCAAAATCCATGAATCTCGGAAACCGAGTCTCACAAAAGGAACCATAAAGAAAGTCGGATATCAAGAACGAGTGGGCTCAAAGATGGATAAATATAAAATCATCCCAACATTCAGAAGAGGCACAAGGCGTATCAAGAACTTAAAGTGCATTACCAATTTTGGTACCAGCATCAATGGTTCACAGGCGCATCATCAAGAAATAATTGTTTAAACGGCCTGTCGAGACATCGTAGTAGTTTTCATAGACTGGGGTGCCATGAGACTACGGTAGAGACGTGGGGTAACGGGATAGCGTAGTAAACACAGAACACGGGATTTACCTAGGTTCGGTACGTCGCGACAGTACGGCGTACCTACTCCTGCACTTCTCACTATGAGGGACTAAAGCCCGTATAATAAGGTTACAATGTAAGGGAATAGATCTAGCTACTCGACGAGGATGAACTTCCCGGCGAGTTGCGCAAGGCTTAAGCTAGAACCTAGAACCTTGGACTAAAGGAACTTATTGAACTTATGAAATCTATCTCCCGTCCGGCTTTATATAATAGCCGGATTAGGGCTTACAGAACCAGAAACCTAGAAGACTACGTTTAACTTGTAACTTGGAAAGTAAGGAATCCGTCTTCTCCTCCAAGCCAGATCACGCGGGCCGTGATCCGGGTTCTTCTAGAATCCGGCTTCTACGCGTCGGACTACTGGGCCGCCCAATGGACCTAAGTCCATTACCTTGCAGGCCACCCTGGTAGTCCAGCTCTTTTGTCTACCATCTTCTACACTCCTATTCGGTATATATCCGACAGTAGCCCCCAGGAAGGATCAAAACTCTGAAACTCCGCCTTTCGTCAAATACATTTTGTCCGGGAAACTTGATTCAGCAGTCTTGATTCTTTCTTCTTTCCTTTCAAAGGAGATGGTAACATAAAACTCGGAACTATGAAAATCCGGCTTTTCTTCTCGCGATCCTTCGCGGAAAAGGAACACGTGACATCAGCGCTTTAATCATGCTGACGCAAGCGCCGCTTGGTTTCACGCGGGAAACCCTGCAACGTATCTCTGACAGATTCTCACGAGAAACGAGGAGATAGCCATCATTCCTCTGTCGTTCCGTTTCCCGGATTTTCCGGCGAGCGACACGCGTCAAACATCCAACGGTCAAAAGAGCCGTTGGCGCGTATCTAGAGGGTTTTCAGGCTATAAATAGCCGTCTCCTTCCTCTCCGAAAATCTTTCCTCACTCCTTCTGCCCACGCCATTGATGCAAACGCGAGCACGAGAGCTTAGAACGAATCCTCACCCCGACGAGCCCTTTGCACGCCGGAGCGCTCCGTCACCGCCGAAAACGATGGCCTCTCCGTCGTCCTCATCGGCCCGTGCCTCCATCAACGAGCCTTTGGGCGACCTGGATCCACAGCGGGGGTCGCCCAAGCATGCCGGCGGCGGGCCGGAAAGAACCACGGCATCCGTGGCGGGCGGGGGAAACGCTTTCGCCGCCGCGGACGTAGCGGGTCCAAGCACGACAACATCCCCGCCGTTCACACGGGAAACGGCGGAGGTCAAGACTCACTCTCGTGGCACTGATCGCTTCTCCGCCGGATCTGACGAAGAAGCAGAATTTGTCGGAATTTGGAATCAGAGTGATACTTCACTCGTCCTCCTTCGTCGGATGTCAAGGGACGGTTTAATAGTTAAAGGCAAATGGCGGATCTCGAAGAATGAGCCAGAGCCCAAGCCAAAGGAAGGTGAACGCGTCCTCCTCACTTCTCATATCACGAGAGGTATGGGTTTCCCTCCTTCCGCCTTTTTCCTAGACGTCCTCAATTTCTATGGTGTCCAACCCCACAATATCTCTCCAAATTCCATCCTCCAATTAGCTAGTTTCCAAGCTCTTTTCGAAGGGTATCTTGGAATAACTCCCAATTTAGACTTCTGGCATTATTGTTTCGAGGTAAAACACAATATCACAAACGGTGTCTCACCCATCTGCGGTACCATATCTTTTATCCTTAGAAACTTTAGGGAAGAATGGTACCCCAGGATAAGAATGCCGAAACCTGACCAATCTTGGCTAGGTTCTTTCTTTTATCATCAAGACATTCCGTTCCCCAACAAAGAAACCGGACTTCCTCCCTTCGTTAATTCTGCTGCCACTCCTCATGAAAATTGGACACTTGAAATAACAGAGGATTTGCCTGAAAGCCTGATGAAAATAAAGCGTCGCATTGCCAAACTTTCTTCTTCTCAACCACCTTTGGTTTGGAAGGATATCGTGTTATGCTGGTTTGGGCGTCGCGTACAACCTTTATCCCTTCGTTCCCGACTTCTTTGTGAGTACACGGGACCGGAAGATAGCATGAGAGGCACTGATAGATCCTTTAGCAAGAAGGATTTTGTCGACCGCCTTCATCAGATAGTTGCCGCTAATAGCCAGGTTGAAGAGAGTTTAGCCATATATCATGCGGAAAATCTGGTTCCTAAGGTACTTCTCTTCCCTTGTTTCTGAGTTTCCTCAGATTATCTTCTCTCTTTATCTTTAACATACTGCTGATTCTTTCCTAGTTTGACGAACTTGGAGAAGATGATCTTGCTTCTGATGCTGAAATCAGCCAATTGTACGCCGAGTTTTACAACACCCAAAAGCGCAAGAGGCAAACTACCATCAAAGAAGAATTCCCTTCTGCAGCTGCAGGAAAAAAGGGGAAAACGAATATGCCGATGGGCGGAAATCTTCAATCACCCGTCAGAAACGAATCCATTCCTGCTCCAGATGATATCCGAGTGAAAGAAGAACTTTTCGACGAACTCGGATATATTCGTCCGGAAGCTAAGAAGTTTTTTGCTCCTGCGCCTCTGGTTCGCCCTTGGCCGCAAAATGGACTAGTTATCCGCAACAATATCGCATTCTCGCCCCGGCAGGTCATACACGATGGCCTTCACCACGTAGGAATTCTTTTCATGGAATATGCCCGAGAATTCAAGGAGACCTTAACTGATTTGCGAGAAATGAGCCAGGTAATACCTCTAGCCCCCAAGCATTAAGTTGAAAATCTAAATTCCTCTTAATGATTCTTTGTATGCTTGTTCAAACTTAAGCATCTGGCTTTCATTTCCATGTTTCAGCATTCCGCAGATGCCATAAACGTGGAAGTTTTGAAAAAACTTAGCCTCAAAAGCAAAGAAGTAAAAACACTTCAATCTGCTATTGAGTCAAAGAGCAACGAACTGGCGTCGACTCAAAAGCAATTATCCAAAGCCACCGGTATTTTTCTTCGTGTTTGTTGACTTTTGCTGGAAAGTTTTTTCTAAACCTTACCGTAATGTCGGATTATTTTGTCCTTGCTTTCCAGCTGCTTTAACCAAAGCCAAGAAACTTACAGCGAACGCTGCTTATTTTTCTCAACTTCGTGAAGAAAACTCCAACCTTCAAAGAGAACTTTCAAAAGTTCGAGAAGAACTGGAAGCCAGTAATCTAGCCCTTGGGATTGCGCAATCCAAGGCTTCTTTGCAGGCAGCAGAGGATAAATCCATTATCAATGATTTAGAAAGTATGCTATTTCCTCGTATGAAAGAAAGCGATGAAATTGACGCGGTTCTTGGTAAGTTGACTTCTTTTACCAATACTTTCATGTCATATTCTTATATTATCTAATCTTTGCCTTTTGTCAAAAAGCAGGAAATTTTCCAGGGATTTCTCGGACGGAAAAGATCCGGGCCTTTGGGAAGATATGGAATTCAATCAGGAATGCAGGGATGCATTTACTTAATAAATTCCTGCCTACCAGCAGTATACAATTCTCAGAAGTTTACCGACTTCCGGATGGCATTATGGAAGTAGCAAATTCGAAGGAATCTTTCCTTCGCTCTGCCGCCCGGGGTGGTGCGCGAATGGCACTTGGCCTCATGCGCTTACACTACCCTGATGCAAAATCCTGGCGAGTGGCATCCGGTATTCCTCAAGAATGTTCAGAAGCACAAATGAATGCAATCTTTAAAGAAGTTGAAGGCCATGCCACACAGATTGCTTCCATGGTAAATATCTCCATTACTTATCCGGAAGAAGAGGTGCCCGCAGCCCCCGAGAATGATGGCAGTGATGAAGACTCAGAAATTTAAAAGGGGGCGCACTTTAACCTGGATGATGGATGCGTATAGTAGCTTTTTTTACAATGTAACTCATATTGTAATACTTCTATGTCATTTGTCGAAACAAGAACTCCGCCTTTTGCGATTTCAAACTTCTTGCAAAGTTTTTCCGGGTTTGGCTGCTCCTTTATCTTCTAAGTAATCTGGTATACATGCTTTAACTGTTCTTAGTGTTTGAAATGACTCAAATAGCACTATGAATCGTTATGCCGAGTAACTGGGGACGAACCAAGCAGTTTTGAAACTCGAAAACATGAATCATGCTAAAGGCATTTTTACTAACTAGTTCCAGTAACCCAGCATACGCACGATCAGATAAGACTTAGAGAAAATAAGGAACTGTTCTGAAACTTGGGCACGCAGGCACAATCCGAGTTTCCTTTAACCTTTAACAGGTCGAATCATTCAGCTTTTTAAACACCGAGCACGCAGGCACAATTCGGGTCAACATTGAGTATTTGTAAGATCATTGGGAAATAGAAAAAGCGGAAATATTTTGTACTTATAATGAATATGAATTCCGATAACTTTATTTCATGATCTCAAAGATGTTTACATAGAAATTGAACTAAGTGTAGAAGGGACGTAATTGCTGGATACTCCAAGGCCTATTTGTCTCTCCTAGTTCAGCATCTATTTTTCTCTTTCTTTTGCGATTCGGCTTTTTGGGATCATCCTCCGTATCTCGAATGTCGACAAGATAATATGATCCATTCTTCATGGCTTTACTGATGACAAATGGTCCTTCCCATACTGGGGCCAATTTGTGCTTTCTTTGCTGCACCAATCTCAGCACCAAGTCGCCTTCTTTAAAAGAGCGATGCCTGATTTTCCGACTATGATAACGTCGTAAACCTTGCTGGTAGATGGCGGATCTTTGAAGCACAAGTTCTCTTTCCTCTTCTAGGAGATCGACAGCATCCTGTCGTGCTTCTTCGGCATCTGAGTCATCAAAATTTTGCACTCTTGGACTATCATGGATCATGTCCGTTGGGAGCATGGCTTCCGCACCATAAACTAGGAAGAACGGGGTTTGCTCGGTTGACCTGTTTGGCGTCGTTCGAATACTCCATAACACGGAAGGTAGTTCTTCTACCCATGCTCCGGCTGCTCTATGAAGAGGAGTTTCGAGTCTTGGGCGTATTCCTTGCAGGATTGAGCTGTTCATTCTTTCAACCTGTCCATTAGATTGCGGGTGCGCCACAGATGCAAGATCCAAGCGAATTCCCGTTTGTTGGCAGTATTTTGCCAACTCCCCAATGGAGAAATTTGTCCCGTTATCAGTTATTATGCTGTGTGGGACGCCATACCTCATTACTAAATCGATAATGAAATTTCTGGCAGTTACGCCATCCAGCTTTTTGATGGGTTTAGCCTCCACCCATTTTGTGTACTTATCTACTGCTACAAGTAGATGTGTAAGTCCACCTCTTGCAGTTTTGAACGGTCCCATCATGTCTAGCCCCCAGACCGCGAACGGCCAAGTGATAGGGATAGTTTTTAATGCTTGGGCCGGCAAATTGGTCTGCTTAGCATAATATTGACATCCTTCGCATGTATTTACTATGCGTTCGGCGTCTGTCTTGGCTGTTAGCCAGAAAAACCCTGCGCGGAATGCTTTTTTGACTATGCTTTTTGATTGAGCATGATGTCCGCAATCGCCGGCATGGATTTCTTGCAATATTTCTCTTCCTTCCTCTGGTGAAATACACCGCAGAAAAACTCCAGAAGCACTGCGTTTGTATAAGTGGTCGTTGATTACTACATATCCTTTGCATCGACGTTGTATTTGCCTTTGCAGGACTTCATCTGCCCCTTCCGGGTACTTCTGATTGACTAAGAAGTTTAGGTACGGGATTGTCCAATCCGGTTTAACGAACATGACTTCAATTGTTTCAGATGCTAAAGGGTAATCGACGTCTCCACCTTTGATGGATGGTTCGTGCAAATGCTGGACGAATACCCCTGGTGGTAAAGTTGTTACTCTCTCTGATCCCATGCGGGCTAACGCATCCGCGTTCCAGTTTTCCTCCCTTTTTATGTGAAGGACTTCGAACCCGAAGAAACAGATGGCAAACTCATCCACCGTTCTCCGATATTCGGCCATTATGGGGCTTTTCGCGTCCCAGGTTTGGTTGAGCTGATGATGTACCAAATCCGAGTCTCCGTAACACAAGATGCGCTTTACCCCTATTTCTTTTGCAATATGCAAGCCATGTAGCAAAGCTTCGTATTCTGCCACATTATTACTGGCGTTGAAGTGTATTTGCAATACGTACTCCATTGTGTCTCCCTTGGGAGATTTTAGGACTACGCCGGCTCCAGCTCCTTCTTTCATCTTAGATCCGTCAAAGTGCATGATCCAGTACTCGGACTCTGGCATCGGTGTATTTTCCATTGCTTCTGTCCAGTCGGCGACGAAATCTGCCAAAACCTGGGATTTTATTGCCGTTCTTGGCTGATACTTAATGTCGAAGGCTGCCAGCTCGATGCCCCATTTAGCTACTCGGCCGGTTGCCTCCGCATTGTTTATAATATCTCCTAGTGGTGCTTTACATACCACTGTTATGGAATGTCCTTGGAAGTAATGGCGCAGCTTTCTGGATGCGAAAAATACGCCATATGCCAGTTTCTGATAGTGCGGGTATCTTTGTTTGGATTCAGAAAAAACTTCGCTTATGTAGTATACCGGATGTTGATCTGGTATGCTTTGCTCTTCTTTTGCCCGTTCCACAACGATTACCGCACTGATAACCCGACTAGTAGCCGTGAGGTATAACAACATGGGTTCTTCATCTTTGGGAGATGCCAAGATGGGGGCGTTCATCAAGGTTTCTTTTAACTGGGTTAACGCTGCGTCGGCCTCTTCTGTCCACTCAAACTTGTCGGATTTCTTTAACAGTTTGTATAGTGGCAAGGCTTTATCCCCCAGCCGACTAATGAATCTGCTGACGGCTGCAGCGGAACCCGTCAATCTTTGGACATCTTTTACACATGTAGGCTTTGAGATATTCAAGATTGCCTTGATCTTTTCCGGGTTCACTTCTATTCCTCTGTGAGAAACGATGAAACCGAGAAGTTTTCCTGAGGGAACCCCGAATACGCACTTAGATGGATTCAACTTCATCTTGTAAGTGCGCAAGTTTTCGAAGGTTTCTCGCAAGTCCTCAAGGAGTGTATCTTTTTCCTTGGTTACGACAGCAATATCGTCCACGTAAACATGGACGTTTTTTCCAATCTGACTATGCAAACAACGTTGCATGCAACGCTGGTAGGTTGCACCTGCGTTCTTCAGGCCAAAAGGCATGGTTACGTAGTAATACGTCCCGTACGGGGTTATAAAAGAAGTCTTGATTTGATCTTCCTTTTTCATGCGTATTTGGTGGTACCCGGAGTATGCATCCAAAAAGCATAAAAGCTCAGAGCCTGCAGTGGCATCTATTATTTGATCGATTCGCGGCAGCGCAAACCTATCTTTCGGACATAACTTGTTCAATCCTGTGTAATCTATACACATTCTGAGTGCAGTTGTGTCTTTCTTCGGTACTAATACCGGATTTGCGGACCAGTCAGTATGGATTACCTCCTTGATGAAATCTGCTGCTAAAAGCCGGATAATTTCCTTGCCAATAGCCTTCCGTCTTCTTCCGTCAAATCGACGGAGACCTTGTTTGACGGGTTTTGATCCGGAAATAACCTTGAGTTGGTGCTCAGCAAGTTCCCTGGGTACGCCTGGCATGTCAGCTGGACACCAAGCAAAAATGTCCCAGTTTTCACGGAGGAACTTGATGAGCTCGCCTTCCTATTTGTCGGTCATCCCAGTCCCTACAACGACGAATTTTGTCGGATCTTTGGGATCTAGGATTACCTGTCTTGTATTCTCGGATGCCTTGAAGCTATCTGTTGGCTTCCGAGTTTCTTTTCCTGCCGGCATTTCTTTCGGCGATACCTCCTTGGCTAACTCCTTTAATTCTTCCTGAGCTATAACTCTTTGAGCGCAAAGGGCGTTTTGCTTCTCCAACTCGTTTGCCAGCTTGAAATCACCGGCAATGGTGATTACTCCTCCTTTGGGTCCTGGCATCTTCAGCTTGTTGTAGATATAGCAAGATCTTGCCATAAACTTGGCGAAAGCCGGACGTCCGAGTATTGCGTGATACACGCTCTCGAACGGCACAACTTCGAAGGATACTTTTTCCTGCCGGAAGTGATCTTTATCTCCGAAGGTGACATCTAGGGAAATTTCTCCTAGGGATCGTGCTTGCCTGCCAGGAACAATGCCATGGAAGCGTATATTGCTGTAATTGAGCTGGGACTCGGATATCTTCAAGTGCTTCAGTGTATCCAGGTACATTATATTGATGCTGGATCCTCCGTCCATCAGCACTCTTCTTAGCCTAGTGTTTTGAACAATAGGGCTTACAACAAGAGCTTGTGTGCCGGGTTCAGGGATATTTCCGGGATGATCAGACTGATCCCAGATTATCGGTGTGTTGGAATACTTCAAGAATTTTGGGGTTGCAGGAACTACCGCGTTTATTTCTCGAAGTGTCCTTTTGGCCACCTTTGCTGACGGGGTTGCTAGGAAAGTTAGCATTGCTTCTCCGTCAACTCTCGGAAATTTGGGTTCGCCTTTTCGCTGTTGTTCCTGGATTTTATCATCAGTGTCCGATTCACTGTCTTCTTTTTCAGCTTCTGGCTTTTGTTTGGCAGGTTTCCTCTTGGAGCCCTTCCCTTTATTTCCGGATCCTGCATTGCCTTTCATATGCTTGTTTAGCCGGCATTGCGCGTTCGTGTGGGTTGGCTTCCCAAATTGAGAGTGGTGGACGCAGGGTTCCGACTTAATTCTCTCCCATTCCTCAGGAGTGTAATTGATGGGATCCGGACTGCGGCCTTTCCACTTGTTCCCTTTTTCTCCTCCAAAGGCTAAGTTAACCTCCTTGGGCTTTGTTGTTGACTCCGGGGTTCCTTTTTTATCAGAACGAGGTGTTTTCTTGGCCAGTATCAGTGACTCAATATTGCCTCCTCTTGCTCTGATATCGTCTTCGGCTGCAGCATGCTCATTAGCGGTTGTAAGCATAGATCCGAGATCTTTGTGCTTTTTGGAGCCAACCATGAACGGTACAAGTCCGGGTTTTAGGCCATTGACGAAAGCATGCATTGCTTGTACGTCAGTTACCCCAGAGCAACTATTCTTCATTGCAGTCCATCTGGAGATGAAATCCACGTATGGTTCGTCTTCAAATTGGGTGCAACGGTTCAGCTGGTTGATGCTATTTGGGCGTTTGTATGTTCCCCTAAAATGCTGGGTGAATACTCTCGCCATATCATCCCAACTGTCGACAGTTCTTGATGGTAAACCATTAATCCAATCTCTGGCTCCGTCTAGCAACATTAGGGGAAGAAACTTGACAGCTTCCAGGTCTGTCCCGTTGTTGATCTGGACGGCTGTGTAATAATCTGAAAGCCAGGTATCCGGGTTTGTACTGCCGGTATATTTTTGGTAGGTTGGACCAACTTTGGCAAAGCCAGAATGCAGGGTTATCCTTCGGATCCTGTCAGTAAAGCACTTAGGACCAAAGTATAGATCATCCTTTTCTGCTCTGTCCATATGTGCAGAATATCTCCCGGCTGAATGGACAGAAGGGGATCTACTCCTTTCTTTCCCATTGTTACGCGGACGCGTTTTTCCGAGGTTATCTCTATCTCTTCCGTTGTCACGCCCTCTGGGATTAGGTGGAGTCCTGCTCCTGTATCTCTCCTTATCTTTGGGCGGTGTCCGAGATCTTTCACGCCTGTGAGGTGTATCGTATCTTCCAGCTTTTTCAGCTGGGTTTCTCGGAGGTGGCATTATTTTGCCGTCGTTCCGGTGTTTGTCTTCCCGATCGTGTGGTTTATATCCATCTTTCGGGAGATGAGGTCCGGTTCTAGACGCTGCGTCCCGGTTGTCGGGGTTTTTCTTGTCTTTTCTCGGATCCTCTTTTTTATCCGAATCTCCGGGTTCTTCCGGCCCAGGTGCTCCAGCAGCGCAAGTAACAGTTTTGCAGAGGGCGGAATTATCATGCAGCCTCCCAGATCGCTCTTGTCCTCGCTGTTGCTGCTGTAATGCTTTTCCTAGGAAGGCATACACCCCTTGGAGTTTTTCCCCGTTGGAGTACAGATCATTGTTCAAGATGGCGAACGCTGCTTCCGCATTTTCAGCTGCGGTTTTGTATATTGGTTCGCCCTTAGCATCTTTGCCGTTTAACTGCTTTTGCCAAGATGGGTTATAGAACCTTTCTTTCGGCGGCAGTTCTTCCGGTTTTGTAATTCCGGGTAACCTTGTAGGTTTTAAGACAGATCTGTGCTTTCTCTCGTACTCCTCAATTTCCTCCTTCATAATTTTGATGTCATTATGGGTTTGTTGGAGGTGTTGCCGAGATCTAAGCAGTTGTTGCTGTTGCCGTTGGAAAGCTTGTCTCCTGGCTTCCAGCATCTCAGGGGGTTCATTGGGTCCCACTGGAGTTTGTAATAGTTCCTGCTCTTCCAGTTCTGTCATTGGCGGAGCAGTGATTTCCTTAGATTTCTTTTCCGTAGGCTTTGTGCCACTAACATCTCCAACTTCCAGGTTTTCATCAGCAAGATCAGCTGACTTTTTCTTCCGGAGTTTGTACTGGAGTTTTTTAGAAGCACGGTGCTTTTTCTTGGAAGAGGGAGGTTTTTTGACAGGTTCATCCTCTGTCATCTCCTTGACACTAGGAAATATCGGAGAAGTTTCTCCGTCTTCCCTCTCCTCTGCTGGCGGAGGGGTTTTAGGGCTTTCCTGGCTATCGGCACCCGTTGTATCGGCTGGTTTTGCCATTAGCACTTCATGGAATCCCTCTTGAAAGGATTTAACTTTTCGTACGAAGGCATCGTCATCTTCGTCTTCGGAAAAGTTATCCGATCCGGTTTCCGACTCCAGTCTCGCCTCAATGGCGGCAAGCACGGACTCTGTTTCCGAGTTCATCGTCTGGTTGACAGATGTCGGATCTTCCGTCTCTGTGACGGGTATTGGTTCTTCCGTCTCTGGGACGGGTGTATTGTTGTCTGCCTCTTGCACGGGATTTCCGTCATCCGTGTTTTCGGCGATCTCGGATTGCACCATGCCGATAAAGTGGGTATCACTGTTTTGTCGGCGATCTGAGCAAAATCCGGCATCATAGTCGTCTTCGACTGGGTATAGGGCGGGTGGGAGATAATTGCTTTCACCGCAAAACCCCATTGCTTCCGCGGTTAATCCGATAAAGATATTTGCAGATCCAATCGGTAAAACGCAGGCACTTACCAG
The DNA here is from genome assembly GCA_028641055.1 of Alopecurus myosuroides. Lineage (NCBI taxonomy): Eukaryota > Viridiplantae > Streptophyta > Magnoliopsida > Poales > Poaceae > Alopecurus > Alopecurus myosuroides. Next base: position 478,096,624 of record CM054057.1, on the reverse strand, counting down.
ATGGTTTTGCGCCGGGATGTAGGATCCGTTGTCGAGGAAGCGCCCGACGTCGTTGTCGAATTCCAAGCTTCCGACAGTGATCGATCTTCCGATTCCGCCTAAAATCCCAGATCGGAACTTCACGCCTGACGTCGTTTGCCCCACGGTGGGCGCCAACTGTCGAGACATCGTAGTAGTTTTCATAGACTGGGGTGCCATGAGACTACGGTAGAGACGTGGGGTAACGGGATAGCGTAGTAAACACAGAACACGGGATTTACCCAGGTTCGGTACGTCGCGACAGTACGGCGTACCTACTCCTGCACTTCTCACTATGAGGGACTAAAGCCCGTATAATAAGGTTACAATGTAAGGGAATAGATCTAGCTACTCGACGAGGATGAACTTCCCGGCGAGTTGCGCAAGGCTTAAGCTAGAACCTAGAACCTTGGACTAAAGGAACTTATTGAACTTATGAAATCTATCTCCCGTCCGGCTTTATATAATAGCCGGATTAGGGCTTACAGAACCAGAAACCTAGAAGACTACGTTTAACTTGTAACTTGGAAAGTAAGGAATCCGTCTTCTCCTCCAAGCCAGATCACGCGGGCCGTGATCCGGGTTCTTCTAGAATCCGGCTTCTACGCGTCGGACTACTGGGCCGCCCAATGGACCTAAGTCCATTACCTTGCAGGCCACCCTGGTAGTCCAGCTCTTTTGTCTACCATCTTCTATACCCCTATTCGGTATATATCCGACACGGCCTATTGACCGACTGACGCATATGGCACAACATCAGGTAGCAGGTATCACTCGGTATTCTGGGCTGCGGCGTCCATCTTCTCCTTGCCCTTGCTATTACTATTGGTGGCAGTAGCACCCGGATCAGCAGCATTGCCGGCTCGCGCAGGAGGAGGGACGACTGGTGTGGAAGTAGCAGGCGCAGAGTCGGCTTCAGCCTTCTTTTTTGCAGCTTCCTCCCTCAACTTGGCAGCTTCCTCCTTCCATCGGGCTAGCATATCGTACGGCTTGGGAAGATCCGACTTAATCGCTTCACCATCAGCACCATAGGAAGGGACAATGGAATTGAGCTCCAAGCTGTCAGCAATCACGCTTGCCGAGTAACGGACTTCTTTCTGGATGGCCTTGAAATCCTTCGGGGAAAATTTGAACCCATCTCGGTTGAATTCCGGAAACCCGACCATCAGCTTGGCCAGCTCTAGCTTAGGAAAGTAAGCTTTCGCCAGGGCTAGCCCCCGGGTTACCCCAACCCGGCAGGACGAGCGTTTCCAATGCCAAATCCACTCGAGAATAGTGGAGCAGGCATCCAGCATCCTCTTCAGGTCGACGTGCCCAACACCCGGCCACCGTAGTTCTTCAAGGATCCATTTGGTTCCGGCACATAATTGCCGGATAACGCTCTTGATGGTCTTCAGCTTGGCAATATCATCTTCGTTCGGCATTACTTCATCCGGACCTGCAGAAAGAAATGAAAACACGAGTAAGGAAATCCGGCTATGTGTCAGACGGATGACCCGGATTATGAATATTATGCTAAGAGTCATACCGATCAAAGCGCGATACGTATCAGCAATCTGGACAGAAAGGTTCACTAGATTATCTTCGGCTGCATGAGCCCTCCTCCTATACTTTCTCGTAATCTTCCCACTCCTCCTGGCCTCAGCCTCGGCCGCCTCACGCAGAGCCACCTCCTTTTCAATACGCTTGGTGGCCTTAGCCAATTTTTTCTCAGACTGGGTCACGAAGTCCTGAGTGGAGATAGAGGGATAAATTAGTCGGAAATACTGTGAAGTTCCAGGCAAATTATCAAGAAATTCACCCGGAACTTGGGGACTAGATAAGGATACAAGCAATGTTATTCGGATTTACCTCATGTTTTGCTATCAAAGCTTCCAGGATATTCTCTTCGTTGGCCCTTAAGGTGTGAAGGGCACTAAGCATCTGAGGGAATGTCATGTCTTCAGGCTTGGTGCCAGAAGAACCGGCAGCTTGATCCTCTGGATGAAGAGTTTTTCCTGACTTTGGGGACGAGACCCGGACCGTCTGGTTCTCCGGGTTTGGGGAACCCGTCCTCGTCTCTTGGATCTCAATCTCTTCATCCACGTCTTCAGACGATTTTGGAGACCCGGCTTCTTGTCGGGCCGGGTCATTAAAAGGATCTTGTTCTTGGGCGTCTTCAGCCTCATCACCAGCCGCGGCGTCCGCATTATCAGTTGGTTCCTCCGTCTTCTGGTTATCTGTTTCCATGTTCTCCGGGTCACTAACTGTGACTTGAGCGCTAAAGAAAAGGGAGAGAGGTAGTTAGCAACAGTGATTGAAAGTTTTCAGGTATGAAAGGATGTCAAATAGAAAAGACTTACCCGGTATTTACAGCGTAATCCGGTGGGAGCTCGCTGCTGGAAGCAGATGAAGTCGTCAAAGGGACCGATAGCGGAACCCGGAATTGCCCGGCACGTGGATGGTTGGGAGATGGGTGACGCTGAGGGGATTTGGAGGATTGAGGTGGAGGAGTACCGACCCGGTGGACTGGTGAGGTGGTGATACCGGGATTAAGGGGATCGTCACCCGGAGAACTCCGGGTCACCCTACGTTTGACCGGGAGAGGATCCTTCAAGTGTGACGAGTGTGACAACTGTTGGTTAAGTCTACGCATGATATCGAAGGAGTAAGGTTCAGAGGATATAGAAGAGAAAGGAACCTTGGAAACCACTCCTCTGGCTTTCCTCTTGGCCCCGACTGTTACTTCCTGATCAGATTCGGTGGCCTCCGGGTCGTCCTTATCCTTCTCTTCTTCGTCCTCCAGTCCTGCGAGTCGAGTATGTATTGATGGAAAAAGTTAAAATGGGAGGAAAATGATGCAAGTGAAGATGACACAAGATCCGGATAAGAACCTTCATCATCATTGGCTGGCTCGTCTTCCTCTTCCGGGTCTCTGGAGGGGGGGGGGGAGGTTGAACTTTCCAGAAAGGGTCATCAGCCTGAGACAAAAAGATGAAAGTAAGGGTTAAAAGCAGTATCTAGTCAAAGTGTGGAAATAAGCTTATGAGTATCAGGTCTTACCGTTGGAGCCGGATTTTCCCGAGTAAATGGAGGTAATCCGGCGATGTTCTTTATGACTTCCAGTTTTTCCGTCAGGAAACCTTTGATGGTTTTGTTGGTGTCGCCGGCTGCAAAGCTCTTGGTGGAATATCGGAGTGCGTCCGTGGCATGCCCCGAGTACTCGCACATCAATTTGGTGCGGATAGAATTGGGTTGGATCCGGAAATCAACCCAAGTTTTCACTAAATTGAGCCCAAGAAGACCTTGGGCGGAGAGGACGGCTATTCTAGCTAGTAAAGGCAGGATTGCTTCCCTGTCCGAGTCAGGGGCGAAAGCATTGAATTTTTCAGAAATATCAAGGAGACCTTCCGAGTAATCCGGCAGTTTCTTTTCACCGGGTGGGGAAGTGTCATGGCAGTAAAAGAAGGATAATTGCCAGTGTTTAACATGGGAATTCAGATTAAGGGTTGGCATTGGTGAGTTCTTGCGGCGTTGGATGGATACCCCGCCGCAAGTGAGAAGTGCCCCGTCACCGCTTTCGTGGCACGGCTTGCACTGGAAAAGTTCAATGAAGAGGGCCAAACTTGGCGGAGTGCACAAGTATGACTCGGACAAAACAATGAAGTGAGTAATATTCAACATAGAGTTAGGCCCTATGTCAAATGTCCTGAGGCCATAATGGCTCAGGACCTCACGAAAGAAAGGGTGACCCGGAGGACGGAATCCCCGGGTCACGTGCTCTATGAAACATATTACCTCACCCTCGGCAGGTGTGGGCCGGGTCTCATCACCCGGCGCCCTCCAATGAATGTCCTTCTAAGAGGGGAGAACCCCCAACTCGGCCAGCTCTTCCAGCTTGGCCTTTGTGACTGTGGATCGCCCCCAATTGGCGGATATGGATTGGGTTGTCTTCGCCTGGGCCGGCTGTTTCCCTTGCCTTTTGGGAGCCATGGGATCAACCTGCAAAACACAAGGAAAAAATATACAGGAAATGAAACTCGGAAATACCGGGTTACTCGAGTATATGCGTGGAGTATCAAGAAGATATGAAAACTAAGAACTATCCGGGTATCGTGCCGCGAAGTAAAGATTGCAAGGTATCCGGGTATCAAGTATAATTATAGAAACTATTGGTTACTTACGTATTGAAAGGTGTTTGAGGAAGACGGATGATTGCCCATGTATCTACTGCAAGCAAAAGAGCTGGAAGAGGAGGATTTTCCGGGTGTCAATGACATGCGCGGAAAATTGGGGTGAAACGGATCTAGATCGGAAAACTCGCAGACAGTTCTACGAAGAAAATGATGATTAATAATGGTAGGAGGGTGGTGTGAGATCGTCAATCAGGCTATTGGACGAACTAGCAAGCATCTAAGTGATCTAATCCGGCGCAACAAGAAAAACGACCCGCGGGTTGATCTAGATCCAATCGAGAGTAAATAAAAAATTGCAAGGCTGGATTGATGAATACAAGGAACTTACTGGAAGAGATTGGAGTCTAAAGTAATGGCGGAAGATGGCGTGGTTTGAATGCCCCTTTGCAACTCTCGATGGGCAGGATGAGGGCGCGGTGGTGGAGCTTGGTGGCGGCACGGAGCGTTTCGAGGACGAACGTAGCCGGCGGCGGTTTTGTTCCGGTGGCGAGCTTGAGATTCCTGTGGTAGTGTTGCGTGAGCGCGAGAGGTGAGGAAGGAGAAGGAGCTGGAATGAAACGTTGGGATCTAGGTTATCTTTTGGGCACCTATTTATAAGATGCGAGCGGATAAACCTATTCCAACGGGCGGAAGCCGGCAATTTCGGGATAAAGGTTACCTGCACGGATTTTGCGAGATATGCTTTAAGTACTGACCGAGATGTCTGGACAGAGATAAGAAGGAGATCTTCTTCACAACACTAGGGGCAATTATCGAGTAAAGTAAATCAGGTCTTTAAACATTCTTATCAGGGTGTTGACCCGGAAAAGCTGAGCAAAGGACTTGGAGAAAGCCGGGTTATTATATGGCCACCTTGGAGTTAGGCCTAGCTGTTTATTAAAGCAATTTAACCCGACCTCCATTGAATTTGTAAGTTTGATAATTTTGCAGGGAATAGCGTGCGCTTCAAAGAGAATCTCATGAAGCCCAAGCTATTCTGGGGACTACTGATGGAGAGATGATAACCCGGTAGGCCAACGCCAAGGTGTAACCCGGCCCAAAGGGCGCTGCGCAGGATCCGGCTAAGGATAAGGGAACTTCTAGAAGGCCCAAGTTCATAGGCTTGGTAACCCGGATTGTGGGTTACGATAAGGGAAGCTAGGGTTTGTACGCAGTGTCCGGGTAGGATTCAGGGTGCGCCTTGGAGGGCAAGCTAGGGGGTCCGGGTGCTTTATAAACCGGCCCCTCGGACTAGTTGAGGGAGATCCAAGAGTTCTAGCAATATCGCTTGATATCGAGCATCCAGTGTAACACGAGAGTTGAGTTAATATATCGAGATCGGAGACTCGGCGACTTGATTGCCGGCTACCAGATCGAGTACCATCATGTTTTCCTCTGAGCTAAACCCTCTCCCAAACGCCTGTGTCGTCTTGCCCCAAAATCAGTTACCCCCGGTAACGTCTGCCGTGATTATCCCACGACAACGCCCACGCCGGCCCTAGGCCGGGGTGGGAGGGCCCTCCGGCCCCTGCGCTGTCCACGCCGGCCCCAGGATGGGTGTTGGAACGCGTAGAGATAAACAAAACTTTTTCCTACGCGGTATTTCCAAGATCTAGCCGAGGTAGAAGGCCACGAGGATTACCACTAGACGCGCGGTTGCGGATTATCCATGCAGTGCGTCGATGCAGTGCAGTCCCACGATCCGATTCAGCCGATCCAATCCCACGAACGTCAAAGTGCTGAACGTACAACACCTCTGTCGGTATCCACACGTACGAGGAGGAGCTCCGACGGCGGACTGCTAGGTCCGATGCGACGGCTGGACTGAGTGGGGCTAGGGTTCCAAACGCATGGGAGTGGAGTAACGTATCCGCTGGGCAACCTGCGCCCCTCTTTATATAGCGAGTGGACGTGGGCTTCACAACGCTTGTGGCCCATTCCCTCTGTGAGTCCGACTCACAAAATCAGTCCATTTCCGGTTCGGGTCCAACCCGACCAATACACTTGCTCCTGCTCTTAAGCGTGCGACCCTACAGGCTCATGGCGACTTGGACACGATTGGAGTCCGACTCTCGATCGATCAATCGGTAGCGGCTCCTAGCAGAACATGCCGACTCCCAAGTGCCATAGAGTCATGATGTCGCACCCTGATTTCTAGGGGATACTCACCGTACGAACTGGATAGCAGATGCTTGGATTATGGGGCATAACTGCTCCCACGTCCCAGCCTCCTGGTAGGCCTGCGCTTATGCACGACAACACAAGCCCTGCTATTCCATCGTCGATGTAAACTATCCACTAGAGATCAAAGGCACTTCCGTCGACGTACTTCAAACCATACACACATGGTACGTCAACGGCGTTTAACAAGTGATATCACAACAGATCTCTACGACACAAAAGATTGAAATAAGTTGCAAATGGCTCTCATTAGAGCAGAGATAGCAAATACAATCATTCAGAGGACACATGTCCCAACAATACATCAGTACAATACAGCGGAAGCAATCAACATGTCTGAGTACAGACAAGATCCAAATAGGCCTAAGAGGCCGGAAACAAACAGACGGAGCCCATCCACGAAGTCTCGGATCCTGCCCGGGTCCGCTATCTACTCGTCAGCAGTCTCGTCATACTCCACGTAGTTGCCACCATGTAGATCCTCGAAACGTAGGTCTGCGGAAACCATAGCCCCAAAGGGGTCAGTACATAAACGTACTGGCAAGCAAGACTCACAGTTCACCAAAGTGTAACCCGTCAACACCAAGCACAGATGCCTTGGGTTCAACGGACGAGAGGGGATATAAAAGATGCTGCAACTGGCTGCACTAACCAACTACAGAGATTCTACCACTTCCGGCTAACAGAAAGGAGATAAGATCGAGGATTGTAACCAACTGAAAGATAACTTCAAACAAACCCATCCTGGATCTCGCCCCTTATCCAAAGAAGCAATCCGAGGATAACTCACACAGTTGTATTAAAGGTGAATCAAGTTATTGTGTCATCAACCTATTACTAGTCAAGTTATTAATCATTGGGTGTAACATGTTTGATCATTATGTTTAAGTTGTCCTGAGTACTTGTTAGCCAGTACTTTCACCAAGTAATCCATAACCGCGGAAAACACGGCTTCTCGAGAAGATTATCCCTGCAGGGTTGCACCAATTTAGCCGTACACGCATGAATAACCCGCCAGATGGGAAATCACCCCACCAAGCGAGGTACTCAACACAACCAACCCTTCTTCGCATCAAGCCCAAAGCACCGCGTGCTGTGCGTGCGCGGCTAATCGAGCCCCCCGAAGAAAAGGAGGACCCTCATAGCACTGGAAGACCACGCCGCCCTAAATGCCGACTACGAAAGTTCCACCCGGGCGCCAAGGGCTCGCAAGATCATGCATGCAGCAAATGGAAAGCCCGAACTAGTACGGCGATTTGGACAAGATGCGAATCGGGTCAAGTTGAGGGGGGCGCCCATACTCGCTTCCCACATGCGGGTAGTGCGCTCATCATGGATCAATAGACAAGACCCTTTTCCTAATTAGGGGGTCGACACTAGCAGGCCTCAAAACCACCCTGGGCCTCCTGCCGGTGCCTTATCATCAAGTTTATTATTTAACAATAACATTAGCATGATTGATTAATTAAACATCGAGCCCCCAGAACGTAATGGAAATATAGTAACATAAAGTAACGGGTAACAGACTCGAGCAAAACAACCTAAGCATGCTAGTAAGACACTGGCTCAACCAAAGGGGTGATAGGAATGGAGGTGAGGCAATATCAAGGTTAAGGGATTCATGTGATGGGTTCGTAACAGAAACAACTACTACTAAGGCTAGCAGAAAAGAACAACGGAAAGTATCGGTAACCAATGTTGAAAGGAACACAGTGGTTCATGTGAGTGATAACTTGCCTGCAAACCCAGTAGCCTGGTACTGAGCTAACTCCTTAGAAGGGATGTCGTAAGGATCGTCGGTCTCAACGTCGTCGCATATCCGAGAAGAAGCAAACAAACAATGCAGAAAGATAAACAATCAATAACATGGCAGGGTGCACAATCAAAGATGATGCATGACAATTTAATGGATGTAGCAAAATAAACTAGTTGACAAGATAGCAACATGATTAAATGGACCCATATGCAATTGGATTGCATATGGAAAGCCCATGAATTATGGTTGAATTAATTGTTTTACAACTAATAAAATTGTGTAAGTGAATTAGCATGATGCATGGATGAGGAAAACAACAAAATAACAACAATAGAACCAAATGGAAATAAGGTTTACCAAGTTTGGAAATTCATTTATTAAGTTATGGAATTTTGGTTACTTAAAGGTGTCACTCAAGGATTTGTTGTTTTCACCACTTTTAATTGTTCAAAATAGATAACAAAGTTTATGTTTGGAAAGTTCACACAATTTTAGGTGGAATACATGTTTCACTTGTTGAAAAAGGATTTCAAATAAATTATTTATGAATTAAACAAGTGTAAGCAAGAATTAAAGGAATTTAATTCAAACATGAACTTATTTGAATTTTTATTTGTTCAAAACATTAAACCAAATTCATATTTCAAAAGTTTATAATTTTAGGGTTTGAAAACATATTTTATATGTCCCAAAAGAATTTGATTTGATCAAGTTATGAAATTAACAATTTTAAATGAATTAAACAAGGTTTAATTTATTTAACCATTTTTAATTATTCAAAACATGAAACAAATTTTATATTTGGAAAGGTGGTTTAATTTTGCATGGAAAACATATTTCATTTGTGGAAATTGGATTTAAAATGAGCAAGTTATTATTTTGGCAATTTTAAATGCATTAAACAAGAAACAGTTGTTTTCAGCAATTTAAATTATTCAAAACAGCAAACAAAATTTATATTTGGAAAGTACATGAAAAATGGATTGGAAAACATATTAAGTTTGTTGGATTTGGAATTTTTATGAACAAGTTATGAATTTTGCAAGTTTAAGTGAATTTGACAAGTTTTCAAATTTTGCACCAATTTAAAATATTCAAAACAGTAAACAAATTTTATATTTGGATAGATCATTTAATTTGGTATTGAAAACATATAAAAAATGTTGGATTTGGAGTTAAAATGATTTTATTATGCAATTTACAAAATTGAGGTGCAATCTGCCATTTTTTAGCTGCTAGGGACTTAGAAATAAATTTGCAGGGGTCTAGAATTGATTTGCAAGGGCCTATCTATGATTACTGAGATTTGTGCAGTACCAAAATTAAAGGAAAAAAGGATTTGGTTAATTGGTGGGAGGGGGGATTCGATCCCCTCACCTCTTGCTGCGTGCACAGGGAACTAACCAGTAGGGTGGAGCTGCTGCTTGTGAAAGGAAGGGGATCTGTGGGGGGTTGAGGTACAGGAACCCGCACGGAATTTTAATTGGAAAAATGAACAGAGAAAAGTGTGGGGATGGGAAGTCGAACCTGGGACCTGGGGCTTGCGCGCTGGGTGCGTTAGCCAGATGGGTTGGTGCGGTTTTGTGATAGAAGGGGGGCTGCTATGAGGATAAGGTGTGGTAACCGCGGGATTTCTGAAACTGAGAACACGTACAGATCGAGCGGGAGGTTGGCTGCCGGTCTGCTGCTCGCCGGAGGGGCTGGGGCGTGGAGCTGCTGCGGGCGTGGGGTGCAAGAGGGAGGAGGAGGGAGGCGAGAGGAAGGAGGAGAGCGGCCTCACCTTGAGCGCTCGTAGGAGGCGGATCGGGCGGACAGGAGCAGCAGGTCGAGCGGACAGGCAGGGCGACGGCCGGCGATGGAGGCCACGGCGGCGGCGCTCCGGGCAGCCTCGGCCGGTGACGCCTACACCAAACTTGGAGAGGGTGGAGAGCCGGTTCCATTCCCACGACTTGCAGCCCGTGGCGGCTACCCCTTCCCCGACGCCATGGTGATCCAACTCCTCCGGCCATGGAAGTTCAGAGGAGGGACAGTTGTTGGTACAGAGGAGAAGTACAGAGATTGGAGAAAGAGGGAAGAGTGGAGGCGGGGGAGAAAGGATGGAGGGAGCTAGGGGAACCCTAGGGCTCGGCCTAGGGTTTATAGGGCAGGAGGGAGGAGCTTCACCGTTGCCTGCTCCTCTGAACCTACGTGTACAGTTTAGATGAGCGCCGTACAGAGGAAGAAGATGGTGCGAAGGGGTATTGGGCCTAGGGGTGAGTTGGGCTGGGCCTTGTGTGCTCCTCTCTCTCCCTTTGCTCTTTTTATTCTTTTTGTTCCATTTTTTTTTTTTTGCTGAATCGACATATGAAGAAAAAGGAAGGGTCTAGGGTTAGGAAAATTTAGGAGAAAAATTGTGGATGAGTTATTTAGGGCAACAACAACATGTGTAACTTTTATTTTTCCAAAAGATTTGAAATCATTTGATATTTGCCACTTGTTTGAAAATGAATGGAATTTGTTATTGAATGAATTGTTGATTAAGTGATTTAGTAAAAATAACAGTTAATTAGTTTTTGGAACCTCAAGTTATTTTGAAACAAACTGGTTGGAGTTGTTTTGTTTCATTACTTTCAAATGGTTGCTATATGGAAAAAGGCAATTGAATTTGAATAAATTTGGATTAAGTGAACTTATTAAAACCCCAATTTTAAATAGTTGAACCTTAGGGATTTAATGGAAACAATTGATTGAATGGTTTTGCAATTTTCATAACTTTCAAAAGGGTTGTTGTTTTGGAAATTAATTGATTTTGAAAGGGGTTTGGTATTAAATGAATTTTTGATAGAAACAAAACAATAGTTTGAAATTACAACTTTAATGGAAACAAATGATTGTTTTGATTTGAAATATCATTTGGAAATTGTAACATCACAAGGATGAAACAAAAGGTTTGAATTTTGGTTTGAGATTCAAATAGAAAACAAAGGAAAACAAAGGAAAACAGTTGGAAAACAAATGAAAACAGAGGAAAACAAATGCAATCACATGATGCCATGATGCAAAACATAAAATAACAGAGAGCAAACATTCTAAAGGCTATTTTTCAGACTTGGGATGTTACACATGATGACATACCTTCCAATGTGACTTTCATCTTAGTCCCTTTTGCCTCACGATATACCTTATCGAACTATAGGCGAATTATCGTCATCCCTTAATAGCTCAACTCTCTTCTCAGTCTATGATATATGATTCATCTGACTAACTCTTAGTCAATACACACAGTTTACACTTAACTGAGTCGTGCATGGCCATGCTTCCGGAATCATATCACTCGAGAGGGCCCAGAGAATACCTCTCCATTCGGAGGGGCAAAATCGCATCTTGATTATCCACATCACGCAGCTTGCTTCTCATTCCACGCAAACTGTGCCTTTATAACTGCCTTGTCACGGAACAGCGTTTGACAGAACCTAAGTTGGTGATCCACAACTCGGATTGTGCGACAATCTCAGGTCTAAGGATTACATTGATTGAGACATGCAAATGACGACTTACTCGTTGCATCTCAATATGGGTCAGTCCGACTTGTTAAACTCTTTAGCCAAGTCTGTGAACGTTGGAATGGCATCACCATGCCCATGACAAGTGGAACCGTGTCATCAGCCAACACTCACATTAGTCTAGGGTGTGTGTCCAACACAACCTAAATGACCAAGGACAATCTAGTATGAACAACATGAATACATAGTTCCACAATCGAATCACATATTCAATGACATGTATCAGATGTTCAAAACAAGGACGACTTAATAACTTTATGAATACATTGGGAATTACATCATACATGATTGCCTCTAGGGCATATTCCCAACACCGGGCCCCTAGGCCGGGGTGGGTTTTGCCTCCGCACCGGTTGCTCCAGGCCGGCCTGGCCGGCCCCTTAGGCCGGGGTGGGCGATGCAGAGTGGGGGAACCCCCCCAACGACCATATTCTCGCCCCCGGGTATAAAAAGGGATTCTTCTTCTACCTTTTCGAAGTGTCAATCCCACTCACTCTCTCTCCACTATTGATTGACCAAACTCAAGCTCAAGAACAAGCAACTCCTCAAATCCCCAACCAAAGCTCGTGATACTTTGGGATTTGAAGGAGACACCACCGATCTACAACTCCACCAAGTCGATTGGAAATCCACCCACTCATCCCTTAGGGATCTTGTCATTCTTAGTTCATTGGAGCCAAGAATCTTGTTGCTCTTAGCTCATCGGAGCTCGGAGCCTTGTTGATATCCCGGTGCTTTTGTGCTCGTGGATCTTGCTTCTCGGAGTCTTGGTGGCTCTCGAGATTTGGTGAGGACCCTCCAATCTTGTGGAGTGTGCCTCATCCTTGTAAAGGTTCTAGTTGTCAACCTCAACGGCAACATAGTGATTCGATCCTATCCACATCGGTGGAAGGACTCGAAGGAGATACGGTGTGGCATTTGAGGCCTACTCGGTGTTCCACTTTGGTGGCACCGCACCGCTCCAACGGAGATTAGCTTCTATTGGGAAGTGAACTTTGGGATAAATCTCCGCGTAATTATGTTTGGTTATTCCTCAACTTACGTTTACTAGTTACTACTAAGCTTAATCATATATTCACCTTGTGCTAGTTGTACTTGCTCAACATATAGGATTGTTCACCTAGTTGCATAATCTAGATAATCTATATTTGAGCATTACCTTGTTAACTTGAAAAGGAAGCTAAAATTTGTAGTTAACCTATTCACCCCCCCCTCTAGTTAACTTCCCGATCATTCAGAGTGTACTAGCTGTACCGGTCATCTACGCGGTCGGGCCGAGCCAAATCCAGGATTGTTTGGATCGTGCGCTTTGTAAGGTCCGGAAATTGTTGGGAATGTTCGAGCTATGTGTTAGTGCTAACGATAAATAAAGAAAATATGAAACTTGTCGAAAACCCAATTTTCATTGGCATGCCATTCTAATTTGGGTGTATAAATTTAAGTTAAATTGTACAAGCTAATTTAAATTCAAAATGGTAGGTCATTTACAAATAGGGACTATCTAGCCGAAAGTCTCTAGAATAGAGTGGAAAACCTCGCTCTGGGTAATGATCGAAACCAATTGTCGTGACGAAATTTTGAATTCATCATGTTGATATGCATTGGACTATCATTAAAACTGAACAGTGTGCTTTAAAATATTTTCTTTTTGTTACAAATAAGATTAATGATACATATCGTATATTTAATAAGAAAAATAAAGAAATGTGATATATATACTTGCGAAGAATCAATATCACCTGGCATATGGTATCATTTCTACCGTATGTAAACTTGTGTTAAATTGTACAACCCAATACAATTATCATGAGTCATACTCGCATACCTGATGCTTAATTATGAAAGTTCAATTAAAAATGGCAGGTCATTGTTTGGAGGGTCCGAATTTGCTTGTTATATTTTTTAGTGTTTGAAACATGAAACCGTGTCCGTGCAGGTGCGACGACTTGCGGAAGACGTGTGCAGTTGCGATGACGTGGCCAGAGAGATGCATGTGTACTAGTTAGCTTAGTTATGTGTATAATTTACCATTTTTCGAAATGGGGAACTCCCTTCCTCTGCATCGAGTGATGCACACAGTTTCTCCATATACATGGCAGAGTTATTCGACCATCCACTTTCTTTTGAAACATAAATACGAACAAACGGCAATTTAATATTGAAATTCAAATGAAACTTTACAAACTCGGATGAAATTAAACAAACTTAAACATAATTTAAACTAAACAACGCCTATCACTAGATCTAGCTCATGATGGGTCGCCGACCGTCGTCGTCGGATGTGGCGGTGGCTGCGGACTGGACGAACTTGGCCTCTGGATCGCCATCGTTGCCACCGTTTGTGAGCTAGCGACGAAAGAAGAAAACCTCCAGACCCGCCTGCCTGCCGATCAACTGCGTCTCCCGCCACACGTATTCCCCGTTCTCCTCTTCGATTGGCTGGTTGGCCGTTGGAAGAGGCGGCTCGGGCTCCTCCTCCACATGCACCTCATCATCCCGACGAGAACTACTTGGCGGGAGGTGACGATATGCCGCTCGGGAGGAAGAAACTATTGAGGCGTGCGTCGTACTCCGCCGCCACAAGATCGTCCTAATAAGGCGATGACATTCTGTAGCAGGGCTCGGGGAGAAGTTCCCATGGTATCATCTACCGCTCCCAGCAGACGTAGTCAAGACGCTCTTGGCCCGTGAGCGGCGGCCCCACTAGCACCTTCACTATGTTGGTAACTGATACGTCTCCAACGTATCTATAATTTCTGATGCTCCATGATCATATTTTGCCAATTGCTACTTGTTTTCTCCCTTATTTATAGCATTTTTATACGTTTTCCGGGACTAACCTATTAACAAGATGCCAAGTGCCAGTTCCCTGTTTTCTGTTGTTTTTTGTTTCAGAAAAGATGTTCTGCAAACATTCTCGGAATTGGACCCCACAAATCCTGAAGTTCCTATTTTCCCTGGAAGCATCTAGAACACCGAAGAGGAGTCGAAGACGGGCAATAGGGGGCCACACCATAGCGTGGCGCGGGTCCCCCTGGGCACTCCACCTATAGGTGTGGGGCCCCTGGAGCTCCACAGCCTTTGCCCTTTCGCCTATTTAAGCCCCCCGGATGGAAAACCCTAAGCACCTGATAAAAAATCCCTGAAAAGTTCCGCAGCCACCGTCACCGTCAACTCTAGATCAGGGGGTTCTGAAGCTGTTTCCGGCACCCTGCCGGAGAGGAGATCATCACCGAAGGCTTCTACATCACCATGCATGCCTCCGGAGTGACGCGTGAGTAGTCCATCCTTGGACTACGGGTTCGTAGTTGTAGCTAGATGGTTGTCTTCTCCTCATATGCCTCCATGTTTAGATCTCGTGAGCTGTCTATCATGATCGAGATTGATCTTATGTAATTCTATATGCTGTGTTTGTTGGGATCCAATGAATATTGACCTTATGCCAAGTTGATTATATTCTTTATTTGCATATGCTATTTGTGATCTTGCATGCTTTCCGTTGCTAGTGGTTGCTCTGGCCAAGTAGTTGCTAGTGACTCCAAGATGGAGTATTTATGCTCGATAGTGGGTTCATGCCTCCTCACCACCTTGCTTGAGTGAAAGAAACGTGACGGGGGGATGTGTTGTTGCCATTAGGGAAAAAACAACGGTGAGAGTGCCCGCGTGCATAATCATTGCTTACATTACACACTTCATTTAATGCAATTATCTGTTGCTTCCAACTTAATACCTCAGGGGGTTCAGATGATAACCTGAGGGTGGATTATTAGTCATAGATGCAGATGGATGACGGTCTATGTATCTTGTTGTAATGCCCGCACTAAATATCATAGTAATCTTCATGTCATATTGTGCACTACGGTGCAAACTCTATTTTTCAATTGTCCAGCTGTAATTTGTTCACCCAGCATGCTATCTTTTATGGAGAGACACCACTAGTGAACCTATGAACCCCGGTCCATTTTCCACACTATTAAACAAACCACAACAATTTCCTGCTCTCTTTACTTACTGCAAGCATACATTGTTTTCCACACTATACGTCTAATCTTTGTTTTCAGCAAGACCAGTGAGATTGACAACCTCACTGTACCGTTGGGGCAAAGTATTTTGGTTGTGTTGTGTGCAGGTTCCACGTTGTTGCTGACACTGGTGAAGCGCCAGCACAACCATCAATGGCATAAACCTTCTGAAGGTCCTCTTTCTCCTACTGGATTGATAACCCTGGTTCTTAACTAAGGGGAAAACTCCTACCGATGTGCTCATCACACCCTCCTCTTGGGGTTCCCAACAAAGCGCATTAAGGATTTTTCTGGCGCCTTTGCCGGGGAGAAGGAAGTCTTCTGGCAAGGGGAGTCTCTCACTCTCAACCTCTTTATTTTGTTTATTGTCTTGTTTTTATTTTTGTCTTGTTTTGCTTCTCTTTATTGAAAACACAAAAAAATTAATTTACTTCATAGTTGTTATTTATTTGCTTGCTTTTATGTCTAGTTTTGTTCCTGTCATTATGTCACCGGAAGAAACAATCTTTACTTTCAAACAAGGGAATGATGAGAATTTCAAAGAAGCTTGGTCTAGAGCTTTTGATTCCTATTGCAAAATTGAACCTAAAATGACTCTAAACCTGTTTCTTCGTAGCTTTTACTTTGGTCTTGTTCTTTGTTATAGATATGCTTTAGATACTGTGGTAGGAGGTGATTTCCTTAATTGTGATAAAGATCAAGCTTTCAATGCTATAAGAAAATTAATTGAAACCTACAACTTACCCAGTAGTTCTGATAAAGCCTTTGCAGATATTTATGCTAGATTAAATACTCTTGAGTCACATATTTCTATCTTAAAAGAGGGATATAGCAAAATTCGTGAACATCTTGATCATGTCCCAATAAATTTTGAATCAACAAATATGATCCCTTTGGTTAAAGTTGTTATAAATGGTGAAACATTTCATGCTCGTTGTGATATCATGTCTGAATCTTGTCTTATGCCTAAGGAAATTTATGAATCTTTGAACCTTTGGGAGCTAGTTGATGGAGGAGAAGAAATACCTCTCATTAATAACACCACTATATTTCCCATTGGGATAGCTGAGGGAGTGTTTATAAAACTCCTAGGAAAAACAGTCTCCACTGTTTATTTTGTTATTGAATGTGCAGAAGGAGGACAAATTACCCTTGGAAGATCTCTGCTGAAGCTCTTAGGAGCAACTATTCATATGAGAAAAGGTACCATGACTTTCACTCCCAAATCATGCTTGGACCATAAGTTCCCTAAAAAAATAAGGGTAAGAAATGTAAACGTAAGCCCCGTAACAATTTTGATGCTTCTTCACTTGAAAATACTTGAGTTGCCCCTTTTATGCCTAGCTGAAAGGCGTTAAACAAAAGCGCTACCGGGAGACAACCCGTTTTATTTCGCTGTTTTCAACCCGTTTTCCTTCGTTTTCTTTGGTGTGCTTTGCACCTGGGTGTTGTCTATTTCCATAGCAACCCTGATGTATCTTTTTTGTGTGTTTTTGTTGAGCCAAGTAAAGCCTCTAGTGGAAAGTTGATCCTATATTTCGGATTTCTGTGCAGGAAACAGATTTTTCTGCTGTCCACTCTAAATTCTGTTAAAACTCACAGAAAATTCAAAATTATCTGATATTTTTTGTGCTTAATCCTGAGTTATATACGCAACTTTTCTTAGAATAACACTTTTTGATTTCAGTAACATAAGATTTTCTAAAAAATCGATCTTTACCTGTTGCTCTGTTTTGACAGATTTCTGCCATTTATCGCATTTGCATCTTAATCTCTTTCTTTTGGTGTTCTTTTGAGAAAAAGAGTTTTTAAAGAAGTTGTTACAATGGCTAATGTGTTTTTGAGCATTAGACTTGTGTTTAAACTGAACCATGTGAATTTATTATTTCAATTGCACTAACGTTGCTAATGAAGATTGTGAGAATTTTGATGTGAAGGAAGTTTTCAAGGGTCAAGAGAAGACGATGACATGATGTGACCAAGAAGAGTGAAAATACTAAGCTTGAGGATACCCCGGTGGTACATCCCAGAAAATTCCAAGAAGACTCAAGCGTCTAAGCTTGGGGATGCCCAAGGCACCCCCTTCTTCATCAACAAATTATCGGGTCACTTCTAGTGAAACTATATTTTTATTCGGTCGCATCTTATGTGCTTTACTTGGAGCGTCTTTTATTTTTGTTTTCAGTTTGTTTTTGCTTTTTGTTTCAGTTTGTTTTTACTTTTTCAATAAGCTTGGTTGGACCCCAGTATTCTTTTATTGGAGAGTGACACGCTCCGCTTTTTCTTGGGAATACTTTGTATTCTTAATCTCTGTCTAGCTGTTGCATTTATTTAGCTCATGTTTTGCATGCCTCTCTTATTAGAGTTGTTAGTTTTAGTAGTGTTATATGAGTACTCTCATGTTTGCTTGTTGTATCATAAATAGTATTTTTGTTAAAGCATGTTTTGTGTGGTGCTTGTTGGGAGAAAGAAAACTGCTGCTTGAAGTAGAATTTATAACAGTACTAGTAGAAGTTTGTAAAGACTGTGGCTAGAACTTTTTCATGCCATGCTAAATGTTATTTTAGTTTTAAAGCCTTGTGGTTATTGAGTAGCATGATTAGCCGCAAATAGCTGAGAGTGTTTAATATGTATTGAATGATTCATGAGTTGTTCTTGTCATAGTAGAGCATCAATATATGGTATTCTCTTTCGAATGTTTTATTTGGTTGACTTGGCGCATGCTCACACCATGTTTATGACTACAAACCAGTCACGAATAGCCTCCATGACCACTTAGTTTTTGAACTTGTGATACTGCTTATGTTTTAATTAATGATGCTTATGTCGCTATGCATGATTATGCCTCTTATGCTCTCTTGATTTGTCGCTCCCAGTCTTTTGCTAGCCTCCACCTGTATTGAGTATGAGCTCTACTCGTGCATCCAAACTCCCTTAAACCAAAGTTTTTCCCATTGTGTACACCATACCTACCTACATGTGGTATTTAACTACCATTCCAAAGTAAATTGCTCATGTGTTACCTTTAAAACCTTAATAATTACTCATGCTTTATGTTCCTGTTTTTTCTCATGAGGATGTAAATAGAGAATATTTATCTCACTTGTTGATTGGATTTCACACCCTAGACTAGTGGCTTCATCCGCTTATCCAAATGATAGAAGAGCTGTCAGCGCGGTGCCCAGCCCCAAATTAATGCAACCAAATTCTCTTCACTATTTTTGCCCCTGATTTACCAGTCAAAGCATAATTGTGTAAACAAAAGAGAAACAGGGATGACCTTCTACACCAGTTGCGTTCTTCACCATGGGAGCCGCTCTTGTGAATCCAGTTGGCTTGTGACGTACTGCATTTTCTGTTTACCATTCGTTGACATTAGCATACATCTCCCAAAATATAGACACTCCTTTACGATATGTGATTGTTGGTAGCTACCCGAGGATTCGGTTAGCCATGGTTTGTGAAATATGGATGGGAGGAGTGTCAAACTTTTAATACTTCTGTTTGATAAAATAAAAAGCTCTAGCACATGAGTGATCCCCGCTTCCCTCCGTGAAGGGCCTTTCTTTTACTTTTATGTTGAGTCTCCATCTTCTAACTTTATGCACAGTTGAGAGAGCATTTTTGCCATTCTGAGTTCTATGTGCATTTTTCCTATAAGCATCAATAATTACTTCATGATGTGATATTATTTGTTCTAGTCTTCCTCATGAAATTTGAAGGTGTCCTGGCATTTATGTTTTGCCCCACTCTTAAGGACTATCCAAATATCACTTTGCCATGCTTTCTCTATACCTGCAACAAACGTCTACCTTTCTTTGCATTATTATTCATGATCCTTTATTTGAGTTACTCTTCGTGATGCAAAGTAATTGCTATGTTTTATTATTAAAGTTTCATTTATCATGTTTGTGTTTAAAGTTTTATGATCTCAGCGTGCATATGCTTTTACATTAAATTGATCAAGTTTATGTTAGTAGCATGTCACCTCAGAAATTATTGTTTTATCGTTTACCTACTCGAGTACGAGTAGGAACTAAGCTTGGGGAAGCTTGATACGTCTCCAACGTATCTATAATTTCTGATGCTCCATGATCATGTTTTGCCAATTGCTACTTGTTTTCTCCCTTATTTATAGAATTTTTATACGTTTTCCGGGATTAACCTATTAACAAGATGCCAAGTGCCAGTTCCCTGTTTTCTGCTGTTTTTGGTTTCAGAAAAGTTGTTCTGCAAACATTCTCGGAATTGGACCCCACAAAGCCCGAAGTTCCTATTTTCCCCGGAAGCATCTAGAACACCGAAGAAGAGTCGAAGACGGGCAACAGGGGGGCCACACCATAGGGTGGCACTGGCCCCCCTGGCCGCGCCACCTATAGGTGTGGGCCCCCTGGAGCTCCACTTCCTTTGCCCTTTCGCCTATTTAAGCCCCCCAGATGGAAAACCCTAAGCACGTGATAAAAAATCCCCGAAAAGTTCCACAACCACCGTCACCGTCAACCCTAGATCAGGGGGTTCTGAAGCTGTTTCCGGCACCCTGCTGGAGAGGAGATCATCATCGGAGGCTTCTACGTCACCATGCCTGCCTTCGGAGTGATGCGTGAGTAGTTCATCCTTGGACTACAGGTTAGTAGCTAGATAGTTATCTTCTCCTCATATGCCTCCATATTTAGATCTCGTGAGCTGCCTATCATGATCGAGATTGATCTTATGTAATTCTATAGGTTTTGTTTGCTGGGATCCAATGAATATTGACCTTATGCCAAGTTGATTATAGTCTTTATTTTCATATGCTATTTGTGATCTTGCATGCTTTCCGTTTCTAGTGGTTGCTCTGGCCAAGTAGTTGCTAGTGACTCCAAGAGGGATTATTTATGCTCGATAGTGGGTTCATGCCTCCTCACCACCTTGCTCGAGTGAAGGAAACGTGAAGAGGGGATCTGTTGTTGCCATTAGGGAGAAAAAAACGGTGAGAGTGCCCGCGTGCATAATCATTGCTTATATTACACACTTTGTTTAATGCAATTATCTGTTGCTTGCAACTTAATACCTAAGGGGGTTCGGATGATAACCTGAGGGTGGATTAGTAGTCATATATGCAGATGGATGTCGGTCTATGTATCTTGTTATAATGCTCGCACTAAATATCATAGTAATCTTCATGTCATATTGTGCACTACGGTGCAACCTCTATTTTTCAATTGCCCAGCTGTAATTTGTTCACCCAGCATGCTATCTTTTATGGAGAGACACCACTAGTGAACCTATGAACCCCGGTCCATTTTCCACACTGTTAAACAAACCACAACAATTTCCTACTCTCTTTACTTACTACAAGCATACACTGTTTTCCACACTATACGTCTAATCTTTGTTTTCAGCAAGACCGGTGAGATTGACAACCTCACTGTACCGTTGGGGCAAAGTATTTTTGGTTGTGTTGTGTGCAGGTTCCACGTTGTTGCTGACATCGGTGAAGCGCCAGCACCACCGTGAGTGGCATCAACCATCCGAAGGTCCTCTTTCTCCTACTGGATTGATAACCCTGGTTCTTAACTAAGGGGAAAACTCCTACCCTGACACCCTCCTCTTGGGGTTCCCAACAAAGCGCATCAGTAACCCAACCTTCCGGCAGGGAACAACCTTCTGGGACGGGGATGTTGTGGCACATGTGTTGCTGCGCCTCCTCGACCGTCAGCGGTGGAGCTGGAGGCACCACCTGCTCGACCTGAACCTCGCGGTCCCCCACATCTCGGCGACAATGGCGGTCCTGGCGACGTGCACGGAACCACGCCAGCGCATGATACGTCATAAACGTATCCCTAATTTCTGATGTTCCATGTTGATATTATGCCAATTGCTACATGTTTTCCGTATGTTTTCCTACGTTTTCTTACGTTTCCCGGGACTAACCTATTAACAAGATGCCACAGAGCGAGTTCCCTGTTTCCTGCTGTTTTTAGTTTCATAAAAGTTGTTCTGGAAATATTCTCAGAATTGGAAAATTCGAAAGCCAGAAGTTCTAAAAGCCCTGGAAGCTTCCAGAAGTCCCGAAGAGCCCCGAAGGGGGGCCACAGGGTGGCAACACCATGGGGTGGCGTGGGTCCCACCTGTCGCGCCACCTAGGGGTGTGGGCCCCCTGGCCACCTTCCGGGATCGCCCTTTCGCCCATATATACTACCCGATGCATAAACTCTAGGGGAATCGACCTTTTTTGCAAAATACATCCGTAGCTCCGCCGCCGCCGCCGCCGTCGACAAGTTTCGGGGGGACAGATCTCTGTTCTGGCACCCTACCGGGACGGGGAAGTGCGTAGTAAATACTTTGATCACGGGGTAAAGGTGATAGTCTGTGCACCGTGTGGTTTAGCATGATATTCATATCTTGTGTTGGAAGGTGAACCTATGAAATTGTGGCGTTTGTTTACTAATTTATGGCGCTCATAGTGACATTGGGGTGCCCTAGAGAGGGAATATAGACTTGAGGAGTGCTGTTAAAGCCCCTACGCAATGATTAGTGTTCATTATTCGACCGGAGAGTGGTTTGGAGTAGCATAGTGAAGAAATTATATTTATGCATTCAATTATGAGATCATTGTTGAGAGTGTCCACTAGTGAAAGTAGGAGCCCTAGGCCTTATTTACAAGCATTGAAACACCATTTTTCGCATGTTATGCTACATGTTTGCTTGATGCCATATTTATTTCAGATTGTTATTATCACTTATAATCATCCATATAGCTTGCATTTTACTCTCTCTTCGCCGAACTAGTGCACATGTATAACTGACAAGTATATTGGGTGTGTTGGGGGCACAAGAGAATTCTTGTATCTTGATTGCAGGGTTGCTTGAGAGGGATATGTTTGACCTCTACCTCCCTGAGTTCGATAAACCTTGGGTAATCCACTTAAGGGAAACTTTCTGTTGTTCTACAAACCTCTGCACTTGGAGGCCCAACACTGTCTGCAAGAATAGAAGCGTGCGTAGACATCAGCGCGCTGTGGAGAAGGTCGTTTTCCATCTGCTCCTCCGGGGTCACCTTGCGGCCAGGCATTTTCTATGTGGGATGTGGAACTGCGCTGGCGTGTGAAAGCTGGAGTTGGAAGGAGAGGAGAGAGAGATGCGTGTGCGTAGAGAGGAGAGGCGTGCGCGCCTCCATTTTAAAACCGGCTGGTGGAGCGGTGGTAATTGGCTGGCTCCCATTAATGCCTAGTGAAAGTACAATATGGTCAACTAGAGGGGGGTGAATAGGTGACCTACAAATTTTAATTATTTTTCACTTTTACATAGACTTTAACAAGTAAAATACAAGGCTGTCTAGATGTGCAACTAGATGAACACACTAGGTGATAAGAAAAAAAGTATGCAACAGAAGTAATATGCAAAGCACAAGATAACCACAAGTGTAAACAAGGAGACAAGGATATGTTTCCCGTAGTTCCTTCTCAAGAGAAGTATGTCTATGTTGGAGAGGTGGGGAGCCACATAGGCGCTCCTCAATAGAACGGATGTGCACACCTTATTCTCCTTGAGCTTCTCTGGTGAGGGATATTCTCGTTTCCACTATGAGGTCGACTTGAATGCATTGACCAAACCTTTACATTTGGCTGAGGCTACTCCACAAGTGAGTTGGAGGCTCTCAACGATCCAAAGCTTCTTGCGACAAGGTGGAAGCTACAAGCACTAGGGTTTCTCTAGGATGACAAGGCAACCAAGAGATTTACAAGATCCCAAGGGGTAGAGTAAGAGGAAATGATTTATGGCTTGGTAAAGATGTGGATCTAGGCCTCATCCATCAAATACTTGATGGGAATCGAGTTTGGTTGGATGAGAAGGGAGATCTAGGCGTTTTGAGCTCTCAAACAATGGAGGAGGGAGAGGAATGGACAAACTAGCTGTCTAGAGGAAGAAGACAGGTATTTATATCCTCTTCCAAAATCTAGCCGTTGCTGTCATCCAGGACCGGAATATTCCGGTATTAGTACCGGAAATTTCCGGGGTAGTGGTCCGGATATTTTCAAAAGTCCAGGGGGTGGATTTTTCAATAATCCGGTGGCCGGAAAATTTCCGCCAAATTTCTGCCCCCATGTCCGAGAGCGGGCAGCAACGACGCGTCCTTTTTCTTTTTAGGAAACTAGGGCTGGAAAATTTCCCCGGGATATTCCGGGCTAAATTTCCGCCCGAGCATCCGAGAGAAGGCACTTTGGACGCCCAAATTCTTATCAGCTGATCTTCGCGCAAGCCGGAATATTCCGGGGCTAGGGCCGGAAATTCCGCCTTTTAGGCACCGGAAATTCGGGGCTTGTCTCCTGAAATATCCGGCTTCAGATAACAATGACTTGTTTCAGAATTTCCTGTGCGAATCTTTTCATATAGATTTCTGATGTTCTTGATAGAGAATATAATGCCAGCTGTGAACACTTAAACACGATGTTAGTAGATAAACCCGTGTTGTTATCACCACCAAAATCATTAGAGGATACATGAGATTTCAATCTCCTCCTTTTTGGTGAGTGATTACAACACGATTATTTGCATAGAGATAATCATACGATAGAAACCAAACATCACATATGAGCATAACTAGAAGACATGTTGATACGTCATAAGCTTTTCCTTAATTTCTGATGTTCCATGTTGTTTTGTTATTGTTTCCCACATGTTTGCTATACACTTTATGTCATTTTTATCGATTTTCCAGACTAACCTATTGACAAGATGCCACAGAGCCAGTTCCCTGTTTTCTGTTGTTTTTAGTTTCAGAAAAGTTGTTCTAGAAATATTCTCGGAATTGGAAAATTCGAAGTGCGGAAGTCTTAGAATTCTCGAAGGTTCCACGGAGTCCCGAAGAGACCCGGAGGAGGGCTACAGGGGGCCTACACCATAGGGCGGCGCGCCCCCTGGCCGCGCCATGGGGTGGTATGGCCCCCCGGCCTCCACCGTGTTTTCTCTTTCACCTATTTATACCCCCCCGGAGACGTAAACTCTAAAGAGATACCACTTCGTCCCAAAAAACACCCGAGGCCACCATCATCGCCATGCCGAGATTGAGAGGGTTCTGGAGCTCTCCCCGACACCCTGCCGGGAGGGGAATTCATCACCAGAGGGGTCCAGACCACCATGCCCTCCTCCGAAGTGATGCGTGAGTAGTTCATCCCTGGACTACGGGTCCATAACATTAGCTAGCTGGTTGTTCTCTCCACTTTGTACCTCATGTTTAGATCTCGTGAGCTGCCTCACATGATCGAGATCATCTTTATGTAATGCTACATGTTGTGTTTGCTAGGATCTGATGAATGTTGAATGCTATGTCTTATGATTATAAATCTATCATGTTATCTTCATGCATATGTTATTTAAGATCTTGCATGCTCTCCGTTATTAGTATATGCTCTGGCCAAGTAGATGCTAGTAACTCCAAGAGGGAGTATTTATGCTCGATAGTGGGTTCATGCCTCCTTTGCATCTATGCTCGAGTGACAGAAACATGATGGATGGAGGATATGCCATTGCCATTAGGGAGAAAACAACAGTGTTTACCTAGTTTACATTGTTTACATTACACACTTTGCTTACTATGATAATCTATTGCTTGCAACTTAATACCCAATGTTTGTTCGGATGATATTCGGAGGGTGGATTATTAGACATAGATGCAGTTGCATGACGGTCTATGTATTTTGTTGTAATTCCCGCATGAATCACGTAGTAATCTTTATGTATTGCATATGCACTACGGTGCAGTCTTCATTTTTGTCAATTGCCCAGCTGCAATTTGTTCACCACACATGTTATTTATCTTTCACGGAGAGACACTACTAGTGAACTGTGGACCATGGTCCATTTTCCTCATATTGATAAAACACCTACTGCTTTCACACTTCTTTCATACTGCTGCTACTGCTTTCATATTGTTTTCCTACTGTTTTCCACACCATATGTTTAACCTCTTTGTGTTCAGCAAAACCGGTGAGATTGACAACCTCACTGCTACGTTGGGGCAACGTAATTTGATTGTGTTGTGTAGGTTCCACTATGCTGCTGAACCGCTAGTGCGCCCTGCCACCTCAGCTGCATCAACCTTCAGAGATTGCTTGTCCTCGTACTGGTCGATTCAACCTTGGTTTCTTTTCTGAGGGAAAACTTGTCGTTGCACTCTTCACAACCTTCCACTTGGTGTTTACCAGCGTTTGCATTAAGAGTTTTCTGGTGTCGTTGCCGGGGAGGAAGAGAATTCCTTCAAGGGTAGTCTCTCACCTCCAATAATTTTTACTTTGTTATTGTTTTGCTTGTTACTTGCTTTATTATGCTTGCTATCAATGTTTGATGCCTTTGAAACTAGATCTTATTGGAAAGGCGGGTTCACGGATGAACAACAAAAATATTATAAGGAACACCGCTTGTCACAAAAGGGATACACCTATGGGATCAAATTAATAAATTGCATGACTATGCTAGAAACTTGTGCTCTACTTATAATATTACTTATTGCTTTGATAAATCTTGCTGTTGTAGGAGGTATAAACACCTCCCTTTTCAATGTGAGTATAATGATAATGTTACCATATCTCCTTATGTTAAGGGAAATTATGACTTTGATGATGTGGAACAAATTGAGGAATTTATTGCTTGGAAGGTTGCATTTGAAATTGGCTATTTTCTTGAAAGTATTGATGATGCACCTTATAAATATGAGATTTATGATATACTTGAATATTGCTTTGATAATTACAAGGATTATAATTACAACATACTTCAATATCTTAATCAATTCTCTCCCCTAAAGGGAGAGACTAATGCCTTGCAGGAACCTATGGAAGAAGAAACTGCTGAATCTAGAAGCTCATTGGATGAAAAAGAGGAGGAGAGTGATGATCAAGAGGAGGAAGAATGGAGCTACCCATGTCTACCTCCCAATGATAGTAAATCTTTAACACATATATTATTTGATGAAATTGATACTTGCTATACTTGTGACCATTATACTACTATGAATGAAACTTGTGAGAATGATATTGCTACTATTATTTATGATAATCCATGCTACTTGGATAAATCTTATGATAATGCTCTTGATGATAGTCCTATGTTACTTGATGTTATAAATTATAATGCTACTGAAAATAGGATTGCTATAATGTGTCCTATACCTTTTATGAGTGATCAATCATCTCGTTTTGATATTGCTATAAGTGGGGAAAAAGAGGAGCTCATTTTAAATTTTGATCCCACTGTTTTGGAGCTTGATATGAATTGTGTGCTTTTATACCATGACAAACATGCTTTATGTGATAATTATGTTGTTGAGTTTGTTCATTATGCTACTGAGAATTATTATGAGATAGGAAAATATGGTTGTAAGAATTTTCAAGTTACTAAAATAACCCTCTTTTTGTTGAAAGAATTGCTCTTGTTTTACCTTCCCATGATTTCTAGTTTGAGCTTCTTTAATTTGTTTCTTTACAAGATTCCTATGCATAGGAAGTGGGTTAGACTTAAATTTGTTTTATAATTTCTTCCTGATGCTCTCTTTTTCTTAATTCATATTTCTTATGTGAGCATCTTATTCACTTGAAAACACGTGAATCCACTTTTCTGGGCCTAGCTAAAAGGCGTTAAAGAAAAACACTTCTTGGGAGATAACCCATGGTTTTATTTTTTTGCTTTATTTTTATCTGTTTTGTTTGAGTAAAGGGGGTGTATACTTCTGTAGAAACTCTTCTGTATCTTTCTTTTCATGTTTTAGTAGTGCCAAGTAAGGTTTCTGACGAGTGTTGGAGTTGGTTTCGGATTTCTGTGGAGGAAAAAAATTTCTTCAGTCCACCGTAAACAATTATATAAATCATAGAAAAATCAGAATGTCTTGAAGTTTCTTGTGCTTATTCCTAGGCTAATTCCGCAAATTTTTTGTTCTTTAAGTTTTTCGATCTGAGCAACTTAAGTGCCTCGAAAAAATTCGTCTTTACAGACTGTTCTAGTTTTGACAGATTCTGCCATTTTTCTTGCATTTGCTCTTTTGTGATGTCAAGTGGATTTCTTTGCTTCACGAAACATCAGTGATGTATCTAATGTTTAAAAGTATCAATAGCACTTGTGCCATACAGAAACAATGGATTTTTAATTGTTGCACTACACCTCTAATGTGAATTACTGTTTGAGTGTGGTGTGAAGGAAGTTTTCAAGGGTCAAGAGAAGAGGGTGATATATGTGATGAACAAGAGTGCAAGGTCAAAGCTTGGGGATGCCCCCGTGGTTCATCCAAGCATATTTTTAGAATACTCAATCATCTAAGCTTGGGGATTCCCAATTCATCCCATTCTTCATCAACTATCTATCAGGTCACTTCTCGTGAAACTATATTTTTATTCGGTCACATCATATGAAGTTTACTTGGAGCGTATGTTTTTTTCTGTTTTTTTTATTTTGTTTTCCTTTATGCAATAATATATTTGGACCCTAGAATTCTTTATTTGGGAGAGAGACATGCTCCACTTTTTCGTTTGAATACTTGCTATGCTAGTATTCTTAGTTTTTCTTCTTGTTGCTGCAAAAATTCATGTTTAGCTCTTGTTTTCATTGCATCTCTTGTTCGGAGCTGTTAGTTTTAGTAGTTTTATGTGAGTAATCTCATGTTTTCTTTCTGTATCATTTATAGAGTTTTTTTTAAAGCATGTTTTGTATGGTTCTTGTTGGGAAAAGAAACTGCTGCTTGAGGTAGAATTTTTAACGGTGCAAGTAGAAGCTTGTATGGACTGTGGCTAGACTTTTTCATATCAGGCTAGATGTTATTTTAGTTCTAAATCCTTGTGGTTATTGAGTAGCATGATTATCCTCAAATAGTTGAGAGTGTTTAATGTGCCATTGAAATAATCATGAGTTGTTCTTGTCATATTGAAGCATAAATTTGTGGTGTTCTCCTTTGAATGTTTTATTTGGTTGACTTGGCGCATGCTCACACCATGTTTATGACTATGAACAATTCGGTAATAGCCTCCATGATCACTTAGTTTTTGAACATGTGGTACCACTTATGCTTTGATTAATGATGTTTATGTCTCTATGCATGATTATGGATCTTATGCTCTCTTGATATGTCGCTCCCGGTCTTTTGCTAGCCTCCACCTGTACTGAGTATGAGCTCTACTCGTGCATCCAACTCCCTAAAATGAAAGTTTTCCCATTGTGTCCACCATACCTACCTATGTGTGGTATTTAACCGCCACTCCAAAGTAAATTGCTCATGTGTTACCTTTAAAACTTTCAAAATTACTCCTGTTTTGTGCTCCTCTTTTAGCTCATGAAGACGTAAATAGAGAATCTTTATCTCACTTGTTGATTGGAATTTCACACCCTGGACTAGTGGCTTTATCCGCTTATCTAATGATAGAAGAGCTGGCAGTGGGGTGCCCAACCCCAAATTAATAACACAAATTCTCTTCACTATTTTTTCCCTGATTTATCAGTCAAAGCATAATTGTGTAAACAAAAGAGAAAGAGGGATGATCTTCTACCCATGTGCGTCCTTCTATGGGAGCCTCTCTTGTGAAGTCTACTTGGCTAGTGACGTACTGTATTTTCTGTTTATCATTCGTTGACATAAGCATAAACCTCTCTTAAAATATAGACACTTGATGGTGTAGGTCTTGCACTCGTTGGGAAACCCCAAGAGGAAGGTATGATAAGCACAACAATAGTTTTCCCTGAGAAAGAAACCAAGGTTTAATCGACCAGTAGGAGGAAGGAGTAACTTTAGAAGGTTGATGCAGCTAAGATGGCAGGGCGCACTACCGGTTCAGCAGCAACGTGGAACCTACACAACACAAACAATTCACTTTCCCCAACTAAGTAGTGAGGTTGTCAATCTCACTGGTTTTGCTGAACACAAAGAGGTTAAACGTATGATGTGGAAAACAGTAGGAAAACAATATGAAAGCAGTAGTAGCAGTATGAAAGTAGTAGGTGTTTTATCAATATGAGGAAAAAGGACCGGGATCCACAGTTCACTAGTGGTGTCTCTCTGTGAAAGATAAATAACATCTGTGGTGAACACATTACAGCTGGGCAATTGACAAAAATGAAGGCTGCACCGTTGTGCATATGCAAGACATAAAGATTACTATGTGATTCATGCAGGCATTACAACAAAATACATAGACCGTCATCCAATTTCATCTATGTCTAATAATCCACCCTCCGAATATCATCCGAACAAACGTTGGGTATTAAGTTGCAAGCAACGGATTATCGCCGTAAGCAAAGTGGGTTATGTAAACAATGTAAACTAGGTAAACACCGTTGTTTTCTCCCTAATGGAAACAACACATCCTCCATCTATCATGTTTCTGTCACTCGTGCACGTATGCAAAGGAGGCATGAACCCACTATCAGCATAAATACTCCCTCTTGGAGTTACTAGCATCTACTTGGCCAGAGCATCTACTAATAACGGAGAGCATGCAAGATCATAAATAAAATATGCATGAAGATAACATGATAGATTGATAATCATAAGACATGGCATTCAACATTCATCAGATCCCAGCAAACACAACATGTAGCATTACATAAAGATGATCTTGATTATGATAGGCAACTCACAAGATCTAAACACGAGGTACAAAGTGGAGAGAAAAACCATCTAGCTACTTCTATCGACCCGTAGTCGAGGGATGAACTACTCACGCATCACTTCGGAGGAGGGCATGGTGGTGTAGACCCCTCCGGTGCTGAATTTCCCTCCCGGCAGAGTGCCGGGGGGGAGCTCTAGAACCCTCCCGGTCTCGGGATGACGATGACGGCGGCCTCGGGTGTTTTTCGGGACGAAGTGGACTATATTTAGGGTTTACATCTCGGGGGGGGGGGATTAAATAGGTGAAAGGGCAAAGACGGTGGAGGCCTGGGGGGCCCCACACCACCCCTTGGCGCGGCCAAGGGGGGCGCGCCACCCTATTGTGTGGCCCCCCTGAGGTCCCCCTCTGGGTCTCTTAGGGACTCTGTGGAACCTTCAGGAATTCTAAGACTTTCGGGCTTCCAATTTTCCAATTCCGAGAATATTTTCAGAACACCTTTTCTGGAACTAAAAACAACAGAAAACATGGAACTAGCTCTATGGCATCTTGTAAATAGGTTAGCCCGGAAAATCGATAACAATGACATAAAGTGTATAGCAAACATGTGGGAAACAATAAGAAAACAACATGGAACATCAGAAATTAAGGATACGTTTATGACGTATCAACATCCCCAAGCTTAGTTCCTACTCGTCCTCGAGTAGGTAAACGATAAAAACACACTAATTTCTGAGGTGACATGCTACCAACATAAACTTGATCATCAATAGTGTAAAAGCATAAGTAAGTTGAGATCATAGAACTTTAACACAAGCATGATAAATAGAACTTTAATAATAAAGCATAGCAATCACCTTGCATCACTTTAATGATAAATAGAACTTTAATAATGATGCAAGGTGATTGATATGCTTTATTATTAAAATTCTATTTATCATGCTTGTGTTTAAGTTCAATGATCTCAGCTTACTTAGATCTTACATTATTGATGATCAAGTTTATGTTGGTAGCATGTCACCTCAGAAATTATGTGTTTTATCGTTTACGTACTCGAGGATGAGTAGGAACTAAGCTTGGGGATGTTGATACGTCATAAACGTATCCTTAATTTCCGATGTTTCATGTTGTTTTCATGTTGTTTCACACATGTTTTCTATACACTTTATGCCATTTTTATCGATTTTCTGGACTAACCTATTGACAAGATGCCATAGAGCTAGTTCCCTATTTTCTAATGTTTTTAGTTTCAGAAAAGTTGTTCTGGAAATATTCTCGGAATTAGAAAATTCGAAGTCTGGAGGTCCTAGAATTCCCTATGGTTCCACGGAGTCCCGAAGAGACTCGAAGGGGGGCCACAGGGGACCCACACCATAGGGCGGCGCGCCCCTGGCTGCGCCATGTGGTGGTGTGGCCCCCCAGGCCTCCACCACCTTTGCCATTTTGCCTATTTATACCCCCCGAGACGTAAACCCTAAATATATGCCACTTTTTCCCGAGAAACACCTGAGGCCGCCGTCATCGTCATCCCGAGATCGGGAGGGTTCTGGAGCTCTCCCCAGCACCCTGCCGAGAGGGGAATTCATCACCAGAGTGGTCTACACCACCATGCCCTCCTCCAAAGTGATGTGTGAGTAGTTCATCCCTGTACTACGGGTCCATAGCAGTAGCTAGATGGTTGTTCTCTCCACTTTGTACCTCATGTTTAGATCTCGTGAGCTACCTCACATGATCGAGATCATCTTTATGTAATGCTACATGTTGTGTTTGCTGGGATCTGTTGCTGCATGTTGGGATACCCCAAGAGGAAGGTGTGATGAGCACAGCGATAGGAGTTTTCCCCTTAGTTAAGAACCAGGGTTATCAATCCAGTAGGAGAAAGAGAATCTTCGGAAGGTTGATGCCACTGATGGTGGTGCTGGCGCTTCACCGGCGTCAGCAACAACGTGGAACCTGCACACGACATAATCAAAATACTTTGCCCCAGCGGTACAGTGAGGTTGTCAATCTCACCGGTCTTGCTGAAAACAAAGATGATACGTATAGTGGGAAAATAGTGTATGCTTGCAGAAAGTAAAGAGAGCAGGAAATTGTTGTGGTTTGTTTAACAGTATGGAAAAATGGACCAGGGTTCGTAGTTTCACTAGTGGTGTCTCTCCATAAAAGATAGCATGATGGGTGAAAAAATTGCAGTTGGGCAATTGACAAATAGAGGTTGCACCGTAGTGCGCAATATGACATGAAGATTACTATGCTATTTAGTGCGGGCATTACAACAAGATACATAGACCGACATCCATTTGCATCTATGACTAATAATCCACCCTCAGGTATTAAGTTGCAAGCAACAGATAATTGCATTAAACAAAGTGTGTAATGTAAGCAATGATTATGCACGCGGGCACTCTCACCGCCGTTTTCTCCCTAATGGCAATAGCACATCCTCCCCCTTCACGTTTCTGTCACTTGAGCAAGGCAACAAGGAGGCATGAACCCACTATCGAGAATAAATACTCCCACTTGGAGTCACTAGGAATTACTTGGTCAGAATAACCACTAGCAACGGAGAGCATGCAAGATCACAAACAACATATGCAAATAAAGACTATAATCAACTTGGCATAAGGTCAATATTCATCGGATACCACCAAACACAGCACAGAGAATTACATAAGATCAATTTCGATCATGATAGGCAGCTCACGAGATCTAAACATGGGGGCATATGAGGAGAAGACAACCATCTAGCTACAGCTACGAACCTGTAGTCCAAGGATGAACTACTCACGCATCACTCCGGAGGAAGGCATGGTGATGAAAAGGCCTCCAGTGATGATCTCCTCTCCGGCAGGGTGCCGGAAACAGCTTTAGAACCCCCCTGATCTGGGGTTGACGGTGACGGCGGCTGTAGAACTTTTTCGGGGATTTTGATCAGGTGTTTAGGGTTTTCCATCCAGGGGGCTTAAATAGGCGAAAGGGCAAAGGCGGTGGCGCTCCAGGGGACCCACACCCCTAGCTGGCGCGGCCAGGGGGGTCGCGCCACCCTATGGTGTGCCCCCCTGCTGCCCCTCTTCGGCTCCTCTTCGGTCTTCTGGATGCTTTCAGGGAAAATAGAACTTCCGGGCTTCGAATTTGACAATTCCGAGAATATTTCCAGAATAACTTTTCTAAAACTAAAAAACATCAGAAAACAGGGAACTGGCTCTGTGGCATCTTGTTAATAGGTTAGTCCGGAAAACGTATAAAAATGCTACAAGTAAGGGAGAAAACATATAGCAATTGGCATAATATGATCATGGAGCATCAGAAATTAGGGATACGTTTATGACGTATCAAGCATCCCCAAGCTTTGTTCCTACTCGTCCTTGAGTAGGTAAACGATAAAACAATAATTTCTGAGGTGACATGCTACTAACACAAACTTGATCAATCTAATGTAAAAGCATATGCACGCTGAGATCATAAGACTTTAAACACATGCATGATAAATAAAACTTTAATAATAAAGCATAGCAATTACTTTGCATCACGAAAAGTAGCTCAAATAAAGGATCATGAATAATACTGCAAAGAAAGGTAGACGTTTGTTTCAGGTATAGAGAAATCATGGCAAAGTGATATTTCGATAGTCCTTAAGAGTGGGGAAAAACATAAATGCCAGGACACCTTCAAAGTTCAAGAGGAAGACTAGAACAAATATTTTAAGAACAAATGATGTCACATCATGAAGTAATTATTCATGCTTATGGGACAAATGCACATAGAACTCAGAATGGCAAAAATGCTCTCTCAACTGTGCATAAAGTTAGAAGATGGAGACTCAACATAAAAGTAAAAGAAAGGCCCTTCGCAGAGGGAAGAAGGGATCACTCATGTGCTAGAGCTTTTATTTTATTAAACACAGGAATTAAAAGTTTGACATTTGTGGAGGAATGTCTATATTTTGGGATATGTATGCTAATGTCAACGAATGGTAAACAGAAAATACAGTACGTCACAAGTCAACTGGATTCACAAGAGCGTCTCCCATGGTTAAGGACACAACTGGTATAGAAGGTCATCCCTCTTTCTCTTTTGTTTACACAATTATGCTTTGACTGATAAATCAGGGGCAAAAATAGTGAAGAGAATTTGTATGCATTAATTTGGGCTGGGCACCCCGCTGCTAGCTCTTCTATCATTTGGATAAGCGGATGAATCCACTAGTCTAGGGTGTGAAATCCAATCAACAAGTGAGATAAAGATTCTCTATTTACGTCCTCATGAGCAAAAACAGGAACATAAAGCAGGAGTAATTTTGAAGGTTTTAAAGATAACACATGAGAAATTTAATTTGGAATGGCAGTTAAATACCACATGTAGGTAGGTATGGTGGACACAATGGGCAAAACTTTGGTTTAAGGGAGTTTGGATGCACGAGTAGAGCTCATACTCAGTACAGGTGGAGGCTAGCAAAAGACTGGGAGCGACAAATCAAGAGAGCATAAGAGATCATGCATAGCGACATAAGCATCATTAATTAAAACATAAGCAGTATCACAAGTTCAAAAACTAAGTGGTCATGGAGGCTATTTGTAGTCATAAACATGGTGTGAGCATGCGCCAAGTCAACCAAATAAAACATTCGAAAGAGAATACCATATATTGATGCTTTACTATGACAAGAACAACTCATGAATCTTTAAATACATATTAAACACTCTCGGCTATTTGAGGCTAATCATGCTACTCAGTAACCACAAGGCTTTAAAACTAAAATAACATTTATCATGGCATGAAAAAGTCCTAGCACAGTCTATACAAGCTTCTACTAGTATTGTCATAGATTCTACTTCAAGCAGTAGTTTTTTTTGTTTCTCCCAACAAGCACCATACAAAACTTGCTTTAAGAAACAGCGGAGCGTGTCACTCTCCAATAAAAGAATGTTGGGGCCCAACCAAGATTATTATGAAAATAAAATAAAACTAAAATCAAAAGAAAAAGAAAACTGAAAACAAAAATAAAAGACGCTCCAAGTAAAGCACATAAGATGTGACCGAATAAAAATATAGTTTCACTAGAAGTGACCTGATAATTTGTTGATGAAGAAGGGGATGCCTTGGGCATCCCCAAGCTTAGACGCTTGAGTCTTCTTGGAATTTGCTTGGATGTACCACCGGGGCATCCCCAAGCTTAGTATTTTCACTCTTCTTGATCACATCATATCGTCCTCTTCTCTTGACCCTTGAAAACTTCGTTCACATCAAAATTCTCACAATCTTCATTAGCAACGTTAGTGCAATCGGAATAATAAATCCACATGGTTCAGTTTCAACACAAGTCTAACACTCAAAAACACATTAGCTACGGTCACAACTTCTTTCAAAACTCTTTTTGTCAAAAGAACACCAAAAGAAAGAGATTAAGATGCAAATGCGATAAATGGCAGATATCTGTCAAAAACAGAACAACAGGTAAAAATCGATTTTTTCAGAAATCTTATGTTGCTTAAATCAAAAAGAGGTCTTCTAGAAAAAGTTGCATATCTAACTTAGGATTAAGCACAAAAAATATCAGGTCATTTTGAATTTTCTGTGATTTTAACGGAATTTACAGTGGACAGCAGAAATCTGTTTCCTGCGCAGAAATCCGAAATATAGGCTCAACTTTCCACTAGTGGCTTTACTTGTCTCAACAAAAACTCAAAAGAAATTATACAGAGGGGTTTCTAAGGAAATAGACAACACCCAGGTGCAAGCACACCAAAGAAAACAACGGAAAACGGGTTGAAAACAGAGAAATAAAACGGGTTGTCTCCCGGCAGCGCTTTTCTTTAACGCCTTTCAACTAGGCATAGAAAAATCAACTCAAGTATTTTCAAGTAAAGCATTCAAATCAAGATTTGGAAATTCTTTAATGATGCTTTGTATTTTATCTAAGTGGGTTTCAGAGGCTCCTCTCTTAGTACTTTTACGCTTGCTATTTTCATCAAATAAGTTCTCATGAACAATCCAATCAAAATTCTTTTCTTGTGCTTCGTGTAAAGCTACTAATTTAAAGGGGATTGGTATTTTATCCTCGTTTTCATTATTAGATTAAGTTTTTTATAGAGCACCAACAATTTCTACACATGAGCCAAGCATATTAAAACGATCAAAAAAAATTCTAGCTTCTATAGCAACATCCCTAAATTCTTTAAGCATAACTTCTAGGATGAAGTTTCTTTTCTCAACATCTTCAATGTTATTCAAGTTGAGGAACATATGTTGCATTATGGGATGGAGGTTAACAAACCTAGCTTCTATCATGTGAACTAAAGAGTTGCAGCAGTCTCGTAATTAGGAGCAAGTTCTACTATGGATTTTTCCTCAAAGTTATCATGCTTACTAACATGATCAAAGAATTCTTTAACAGTGCCCTTTCCAAGTATATAACCACTTCCTACAGGCAAATCTCTCATGGTAAACTTAGGGAACAACATGATGAGAAATAACAACGTAGAGACAAAAATAACAACTATGAAGTAAACTAATTTTTTATGTGTTTTCAATATAGAGAAATAAAAACAAGACAAAAATAAAAACAAGACAATAAAAACAAAATAAAGAGATTGAGAGTGAGAGACCCCCTTGCCAGAAGACTTCCTTCTCCCCGGCAACGGCGCCAGAAAAATCCTTGTTGCTGCGTGTTGGGATACCCCAAGAGGAAGGTGTGATGAGCACAGCGGTAGGAGTTTTCCCCTTAGTTAAGAACCAAGGTTATCAATCCAGTAGGAGAAAGAGAATCTTCGGAAGGTTGATGCCACAGACGGTGGTTCTGGCGCTTCACCGGTGTCAGCAACAACGTGGAACCTGCACACAACACAATCAAAATACTTTGTCCCAACGATACAGTGAGCTTGTCAATCTCACCGGTCTTGCTGAAAACAAAGATTATATGTATAGTGTGGAAAAATAGTGTATTCTTGCAGAAAGTAAAGAGAGAAGGAAATTGTTGTGGTTTGTTTAACAGTGTGGAAAAATGGACCGGGGTTCGTAGTTTCACTAGTGGTGTCTCTGCATAAAAGATAGCATGCTGGGTGAACAAATTATAACTGGGCAATTGACAAATAGAGGTTGCACCGTAGTGCACAATATGACATGAAGATTACTATGCTATTTAGTGCGGGCATTACAACAAGATATATAGACCGACATCCATCTGCATCTATGACTAATAATCCACCCTCAGGTATTAAGTTGGAAGCAACAGATAATTGCATTAAACAAAAGTGTGTAATGTAAGCAATGATTATGCACGCGGGCACTCTCACCGCCGTTTTCTCCCTAATGGCAATAGCACATCCTCCCCCTTCACGTTTCTGTCACTCGAGCAAGGCAACAAGGAGGCATGAACCCACTATCGAGCATAAATACTCCCACTTGGAGTCACTAGGAATTAATTGGCCAGAATAACCACTAGGAACGGAGAGCATGCAATATCACAAATAACATATGGAAATAAAGACTATAATCAACTTGGCATAAGGTCAATATTCATCGGATCCCAGCAAACACAGCACATAGAATTACATAAGATCAATCTCGATCATGATAGGCAGCTCACGAGATCTAAACATGGAGGCTTATGAGGAGAAGACAACCATCTAGCTACAGCTACGAACCCATAGTCCAAGGATGAACTACTCACGCATCGCTCCGGAGGCAGGCATGGTGATGAAGAGGCCTCCGGTGATGATCTCCTCTCCAGCAGGGTGCCGGAAACAGCTTTAGAACCCCCCTGATCTGGGGTTGACGGTGACGGCGGTTGGGGAAGTTTTTTGGGGATTTTGATCAGGTGTTTAGGGTTTTCCATCCAGGGGGCTTAAATAGGCGAAAGGGCAAAGGAGGTGGCGCTCCAGGGGGCCCACACCCCTAGCTGGCGTGACCGGGGGGCGCCACCCTATGGTGTGCCCCCCTGCTGCCCCTCTTCGGCTCCTCTTCGGTCTTCTGGATGCTTCCATGGATATAGGACTTATGGGCTTCAAATTTTCCAATTCCGAGAATATTTCCAGAACAACTTTTCTGAAACTAAAAAACAGTAGAAAATAGGGAACTGACTCTGTGGCATCTTGTTAATAGGTTAGTCCGGAAAACGTATAAAATGCTATAAATAAGGGAGAAAACATGTAGCAATTGGCATAATATGATCATGGAGCATCAGAAATTAGGGATCCGTTTATGATGTATCAGGATCTAATGAATGTTTTAATGCCATGTCTTCTGATTACCAATCTATCATGTTATCTTCATGCATATATTATTTATGATCTTGCATGCTCTCCGTTATTAGTAGATGCTCTAGCCAAGTTGATGCCAGTAACTTCAAGAGGGAGTATTTATGCTCGATAGTGGGTTCATGCCTCCTTTGCATCTGTGCTCGAGTGACAGAAACGTGATGGATGGAGGATGTGATGTTTCCATTAGGGAGAAAACAACGGTGTTTACCTAGTTTACATTGTTTAGATTACACACTTTTCTTACTGCGATAATCTGTTGCTAGCAACTTAATACCCAACGTTTGTTCGGATGATATTCGTAGGGTGGATTATTAGACATAGATGCATTTGGATGACGGTCTATGTATTTTGTTGTAATGCACGCATGAATCACACAATAATTTTTATGCCTTGCACATGCACTACGGTGCAACCTTCATTTCTGTCAATTGCCCAGCTGTAATTTGTTCAGCACACATGTTATTTATCTTTCGCAGAGAGACACCACTAGTGAACTGTGGACCCTGGTCCATTTTCCTCATACTGACAAAACACCTACTCCTTTCACACTGCTGCTACTGTTTTCCTACTGTTTTCCACACCATATGTTTAACCTCTTTGTGTTCAGCGAAACCGGTGAGATTGACAACCTCACTACTACGTTGGGACAAAGTGATTTTATTGTGTTGTGTAGGTTCCATGTTGCTGCTGAACCGGTAATACGTCCTGCCATCTCAGCTGCATCAACCTTCAGAGATTGCTTGTCCTCCTACTGGTCGATTCAAGCTTGGTTTCTTTTCTGAGGGAAAACTTGCTCCTGCCCTCTTCATGTCACGACCCCGGACCCAGAGATATACATACTGTTATGTGCTCCTAGCCATTGACTCACAAGGGCTTCAGGGTTACCAGCCTCGGCTGCAACAAACAACGGCACGCAGACTGGATTCATCGGCACGTAGTCCGGATCCCCAGTCTACTACTCCTTGTATCCATGCTAGTCATAACCAACTATGCATATCAAAGCGTCCACGAATCGAATGAAACTGAAGGAAACGGGACCAAAGCTATACAGATATGCTGTGTGTCCAGAAAGTGCAACAACAATCGAGGGTTACTGGGGTTACCTCGCCCAGTCCGAATCACATCGGCAGGCGGGCTCGGACATGGATCATCGGCTCCACAACCCCTCGACTGCGACAACTATGCATGCATAGCCAAAACTGTATAACGATGAGCTCAAAACCAACAACCGATCAAAGCAGTACTCTAAACATGGAAGCTGTATTGAACATGTAATACTAGAGTATAGCTTTACAAACAGAGGTCACACGACCCAACATTACATCAGACAACGGAAGGCAAATTATGTTGCTAATCAACAAGAACCAAAAAGGCCTAAGAGGCCGCAACATAAGGCGACTTCCTAGCCCATAGATTCCAGGCTGCTACCTGGGAACCCTAAACTACTCGTCGATGTCCACGTCGAAACACCACCGAACTGAGGAACTCCACCTGAACCAAGTTGAAGCAAACATGAGTACGGGAGGTACTCAACAAGACTTAGTTAACCTATTATATATCCGATTCTTTTAGAAAGAGTTATGAAGGTTATTTTGCGTAAAGCCATCTTTGTTTTCCAAGTTGAGGGAGGAATAGCACGTCTCATGGAGTATTTTAAAAACAGATGAGAAAGCTACTCAACTACTGATATCATCATCTTTTTAATCCACCAACTCATATCAGCACCTCGTGCTTCAAAGATCACCACCTCAAGTTGTTCCGGTAACTCATGCTACAAGGTAACCCCTCTCGGCATCTCCGAGGGGGCATCCATCATTCGTTATCAACAAGTTTTAGTCATTTCGTCTAAGTCGTCTATGATCACAGAATCCTTCACCTAGTCGTCCTTAACCGCGGACACGGCTTTTCGAAAAGATTTAACCCTGCAGGGGTGTACAACTTTAACCCCACGTACCAACCAACTCTTAATGCCACATGATTAAGAGTTTTTGAAAGTGTTTTGATATCCCCGCAAATCCAAATGGAAAGCCCGAACTAGGCAACTCATGGAACAAACTAGGCAAGGAGACCGAGGGGAATCCAATCCCCGTGTGGATGCACGCTCAGTCTTGGCTCGAAGGCGAGAACTCTCCCCTAGGGGCATGAACGAGACAACCACCACATACCCTCTGTGGTCTCGTCATCCACACCTTTAAGTCATGTTAACCAAGTTATCTTAACTTACCACTACTTCCTGCCATACTAGATTATTTCGTAACTCTGATTCATCAACCAGATTGAGCAGAGATAACAGGCATGTATAACTAAGCACAACATATTTCAGGCTTTGACGATGAACACAATCAAACCTATGGCTGCTAGGAGTAGTGATTCAGGATAACTAGGCTATGCATGATATAGGACAACTCTAACTACTGACACAAGATATATTGGAATCGAATGCATTGTAAGAGAGTCAAAAAGTCTTTCGAAACCATCTATGGGCAGATAAGAGGTTATGCTTGCATTGCTTCAAGAAAACCAGAGAAAGTCTTCAGGAAAAAATGCTTGACTTGTCGGTTAGGATCAAGTATTCATCATGGCGTTATCGATCTTCTCTTCGGGGTCGCGTTCTACCGATCAGAAGCAAAACACCGAAAGAGAAATAACAATCAACACATGGCATCGATGCAATGCACAAAATGTATGCATGAGCAAGTCAATGCATTGAAATAAATCCCTAGACACGTTTGTTGGGTTGCTAGGGTTCATATGACAGTTAAGCATTTTTACTGAATTTAGCCTGAAATAGACCCCGGAGGGGCACTTCGGACAATTATGAAAGTGTTTACCATTTAATTTCTCAAATGGGTTTGAAAACATCATAAACAGGTTGCATTTACCATTTTGAGCAATCTGGTATATAACTTTTAATTTTCTAATTTTATTGATTAAAAACTTATTTTCTCTATTTTAAATGAGTTAAACAATATGAAATAATGTTCAAAAATCAGCTTTCTCAAACATGATTGAAAATGACATATTTGGAAAGAGTACATTTTTCTGAGCATCTCCACATTTTTCTTATATTTTTCTAAGTTATAAAACAGAAGTTATTAATTTATTAGAAGTAATCATTTTTCTGGAATTATATAAACAAAGGAGTTATGACATCATGATGTCGCGATGATGACGTCACCACTACTGGATCTTCACAGTTGAACACCAATTCGACGAAACCCGCGATGGAAACACGAATCGAACGCGTTGGGGAGCTCCAATACGCCGAGCTGAACCTGTAGGTGGCGGCGGTTGACCGTACGGTCACCAGAATCCTCGCCGGCGACGAGGTCCGACGGCGGCCGGAAGGAATGCATGGTGCTAGCGAGCTAGGGAGCGCGGGGAGGCGAATAAAAGGGACGGGGAGGCTCACCACGGCTCGGTGAAGCTCGTGGGGTGGTCGGAGAGGCGAGGCGGCGCCGGAAACGACGGCGGCGAGCTCGGGGAACCGCCGGCCGGAGAGAAGGAGGACGACCGATTCGTCGGGTTTAAGTCATCCCGGCTCGCGCGAGTCATCGTGGAGCTCGAGGGGAACACGACGGGGCTCCCTGGATGATCAATTCGAGAGGAGGAGGTCGCACACTGCGGCGCAGTGGTGATGGCCGGAGCTAGAGTTTCGGTCCGTTCCTTCTCCGTGGCATAGGCCGGGGAACCGAGGGAGAGGGGAGGGGTTTTGAGGGGAGCTGAGGTGCGATTCGGACGCCTCCTCGCGTCCTATCCACACCCAGGAGGTGAAGTAGGAGGTGGAAACCGGACATGGAGGCTTGGCCACGCAGCTGCTCTGCTTTCTGGCCAGAGCTAGAAGAAACAGAAAAAGAAAATGGAATTACAATAACCCCCTGAAATTTTCGGAAATTACAAGAAGGTTCTTTACTCTTTAAAACAGAACAGAAAACAGAGGTTTTGGGGGCCTTTTTGTAAACAGAAAAATTGGCAAAAATAGTTTTTGGAAAGCTTATAAAATTTCCAACCAAACCATATTTTTGTTTTCAAAGTTTGAAATTGTTTTTACAACAAATTTGTGCTGCTCACTTTAAGTGATTTTTGACAATTTTAATTAAAACTCAATTTTAAAAATTGGATGAAATATTTCATGCATGTATGAGATGCCAACAACACACCAACACCCTAATGTAGCAAAATAGGGATGTTACAAATCTACCCCCCCTTACAAGAATCTCGTCCCGAGATTCCTGAAGGATAAAGAAAGAAGGAACACCAGTTTTGAACGATCTTCACGAACCTTACGGTTCTCTTCTTTAAGAGTTTGATCTGTAGTATCGTGAAGTGTTGAACAGATACACCTAGCTAAGAGGGAGAACTCTTAGGAACTGATCTTCACGAAGATCGAGTATCTCATGGTTCACTCATGACAGGAACGTTCACAAAGAACTGTTGAGTTAACAGGCATGAAACACATCAAGATAACAGAGTGAGTAGAAGATGGTTTCAAGTTTGCGGACGATTGGTCTTGAAATGATTTAGAATATGAGTTTTGCATAAGACTTTAAATCCTTTTGGAAAAGAAAGGTTGAACAACTTTTGACATAGAGGTTTCTTCAAACAGAATACTAGAATGGGGAGGATGGTC
The DNA here is from genome assembly GCA_028641055.1 of Alopecurus myosuroides. Classification (NCBI taxonomy): domain Eukaryota; kingdom Viridiplantae; phylum Streptophyta; class Magnoliopsida; order Poales; family Poaceae; genus Alopecurus; species Alopecurus myosuroides. Next base: position 478,053,496 of record CM054057.1, on the reverse strand, counting down.
TTGAATATCACAATGTAATATCCGTAGACGAGAGAGAACACAAAAACACGATGGGATCATGTGTCCAAGATACAAGCATGATACGGGATCATGTTCACTCTTCGGAGTGGATACGGAAGATAACGGAACTTTCATCCATTCCTTAACATTTTTCTTGAAATCCTTGTCAAGGATCGGGATGTTACTTCACGATGGAATATGAGTAACCAAAATAAGTTGGAGCACCGTAAAAAAGAAAGAATCCTTGGTCACACCGTAGGGACGAATAACCAACGAGGATTGAAACACCAGAAGGAATAGGGAATCTCTTTCCTATTTTGGGTTGGACGTAGCAATACATCTACCACATAGTTTAAGATCCCACGGTTGAAGTGACTGACTAATTCACAGAATGTGTGAGATGAACAGAAATTCAAGTATAAACAACTTGAAAAGGGAACTGATCAATAGCGGTTACAAAACACCAAGAGATGGTTCTCATGACGAACTTGTTTCCACTAAAACAAAGGCTTTGGAGGTTCAACAGAGATATATTGGAAAGATCAACTTCCAAGTTATCCTGGATGTTATAGATACCGATATCAAGCTTACGTTAAGCCTTCAATAGGTCATCAAGTGAAATTCAAACTTCGGATTAGAAGAATGGAGAGGGAAACTTCTAGAATGAAACACACAATTACTCTCACAAGGAGTGGTTGTTTTTACTGATTCAAAGAGAGATGATATTAGGTATTCCGGCTAATTGTGTCAACCACAACATCAACCATGCCGTATTTCCGAATGGACCTAATTCAATACTCTTGAGGAAACACCAACCATCGTTGTTGCTTGAGATTCAGCTCTGGTTGGTGGAAAAATAACTCAGACTCGGTATGTTTGATCAGCGGAATTGCACCCGTTACAATTGAGATGCATTTACTAGATTCTCAAGGTATGGACTACAATATCAAGCTCAGAAAGGATGAGCAAGATTGCGAATCTCATGTATTAGCAACTTGTGAAAGAAGGTTTCACCTACATGGTTTATTTGCAATGAAACACATCGGAGTCCTTGTAGGGGAAACGATACAAAGATAACGAAGTTCTTGAACTTATTCTCTTTCAGGAAGGATCCGTCAGTGGCTTGGTGTGGGTGCAAACTTCTTCAAATAAATGGAGGCAACAACCCACCATATCAAGAATACTCCACACATGCATGACCAACTTGGGATTATTCCCGTAGGAACAAGAAATGTCGTGGTGGTGTCACGGCAGATGCCATGGGATGGCTAAAGATGTGGGGACTAAGGACGCTGGAGGTGCTCGGGGAGGGATCACGTGACGAGTAGCCGCGTGAGGTAAGAACAATACACTGCAAACAACACGATCTACCCAGGTTCAGGGCCCTCGTGAGGAGGTAAAACCCCTACTCCTGCCTCTCTGTATGTATTATGATGTTTCTCCGAGTAGCCACAGTACAAATGATATCGCTACCGAGTAGCCACTCTCCTCTCTCCGAGTAGGGCTAGGTCAAGAACTTAGGGTTCTAGGGTTTATGCGTGACCCAGTATGCGATCGATGTGTGCATGCCTCGCGCAGGAGGCGGCGGGGCACCTTATATACCTGGTGCCCAGCCGGATACGTCCAAACATGACAAGTGTCGACATAGTGTGCACATCGTCCTTCTTCCGGGTTCCCGCTGACAGCTTTGGTTCCTAACCTTGGCTTCATCTGGAAAGTCGTTGGGCAAAACTAGGGGACAGACTGGTATCACTGTACCTAGGCACAGAGTAGGCCCCCCTTATCCTGCCACGGCCTGCTTCCATGCTGTCACTGTCAGGCAGGCCGGTCCCAGATGAACAGTAGTTCGAATGCTGCCAAGTACGGACCCAGGATACGCGGGATCCTGTGTCAGAACGGCTCCTTTGACTTTCTGGCCCGAGTAGGTTCCCGCCAATTGTTCCCGCCAATTGTACTCGGGCCAACTCTTCTACTCGAAAGGATAGAACTTGATTGATATCTCCTTCTGGTCATCTTGAGGTGGGACCGAGTAGCAGTCGACCGGGTAGCGAGTACCAGGTAGTCGGCTACTCGACCAAACCTCTCTTCTGTAAGCCGCCTTTACCACTTGCCTTTACCCTACTCGGGGGTAACCCCCCGACAGCAGTCCCCGAAGCTGGTTGAGTCTTGCGAACTCGTTCACTAGGCTCTGCCAGCTTAAAACCAATTTTTGCCTCATAGCCCTTGAACCTCAAGATGCCGAGTAAAAGGCCTCCGAGTAGTTTTCTGAAAAGTACCTTGAGTCTTGTGTCTTCCGAGTAACACCAGCCTTCTATTCGGCAACCGAGTAAAAAGTCTTAGAGAATTTCTCCTTTGGCATCTCTGCAGCGCAGAGCACCATCCAGCCGTCCGTGCCGCAACCGGACGCGTGTCAAGCATCCACGACCCTGTCGTTTCGCTGCCCACGACACATCGTGCCACGCGCCCAGTTTTCACGGGGCGGGCCCACCGGCTCGTTATGTCCCATCAATCGTAATAATAGGCCACGATCTGATCGTGGGATCTACTGTGGCCGTTACGCGCGCGTTCCGCGCTTACGTGCGTTTCTATTCGGCCACAGGCCCCACCACACAGCAATCATGGCCACGATTGATCCCACTACGCCGATGGTAACGGTAAAATCGCGGAGAGGGTATAAATACCCCCGCCGGTAACTTCCTTTTCCCCTTCCCTTGCACTATTCCTCTTTCGTCCTCTGCTTTCCTCCGCCACCGAGCTCTCCGCCGCCGCGCAAGCTTTCGCGCCGCCGCGGACTCAATTCGCCCAACCAACTTCGTCCAATTTCTTCCACTCCTCCTGCTTGCAACAATGGCCAAAGCCGGCTGGGCGGGCTCAATCGTTACCAGTGAGGATTTCGCCTGGCTCGTTAATACCAGGCGAGTTCCTCCCGGCGTGGAGTGCCGGGCGCCTGACGATGAAGTCGTGCCAACTCCGCGGGAGGGTGAGCGCGTCGTCTTCATGTCGCACTTCGAGCGCGGCTTCGGACTGCCGGCCTCCGAGTTCCTCCGTAAGTTTCTTGACCACTTCGGCCTTCAGATGCATCATCTGCCGCCGAACGCCGTCGTCTTCCTCGCCTACCACGCCGTGGTGTGCGAGGCTTTCCTCGGCATCCACCCGACGTCGGAAACCTGGCTGAGGTACTTCCACCTCCGCCAGCAGACTGTCGGGAAGAAGGACAGCGCGGGCGTCGGCCGCGCAACCGACACCGGCTGCGCCATGATGGTGCAGCGGACCGGGACGAACCACCCCCGTATCAAGGGGCTGGACTCCGTTCGACTGTGGCAGAAGACGTTCTTCTATGTCAAGAACATCCCCGCCGCCGAAGGAGCCCAGGTAAACGACAGGATCAACCTTCCCGCCTGGAGCCTCCGTGCTCCCACCGGGAAGAACTGGAAGGAGAAGCCCGCCAATGACGACAACGCCATCGAGATAGAGAAGAGGCTAGGCTGGCTGATAGAGCAAGGCCTCAAGAATGATGATCCGGTGGCTTGCTGGATTCAGCGCCGAGTGCTGCCTCTGCAGGAGCGCTGCCATCTCATGTGCTACATGGGAGGCCCCCGCGACTGCACCAGGACGACAACCATCGAGATCGACAACATTGATGTTCCCGGGCACGCAAGGGCCATCTTGATGACAGGCCTCAGCGACAATTGGCAGTACGGGTTCGTCCCGTATAGCCGCATGAAGCCGATTGAGCGGGTATGTCCTCCTTACTCTGTTTTTGCGTATGCTTTCCGAGTAGATGATTCTTCTTCTTGCCGCGAGTAGCAATTGCTTTCTGCACCGAGTAGGATACTTAGCCGAATCGCCTAGGCTTAATGTGTTTTGTACTTGCACGCCTCGTCGGGTAGCCTACTCGGGAACGATTCTTAGGCTTAGTGTGCTTTGCGCCTGCACGCCCTTCCGTGTAGGATACTCTACAATCATGCTTAGGCCTCGTATGCTTTGTATTTCCACGCCTATCCGGGTAGAAACAATCAGCGAGCTGCCTAGGCTTAGTGTGCTTTGTGTTTGCACGCCTATCCGAGTAGAATTCCTTCTCGATACTCGGCTAATCTGTGATCCTTCTCTGTTTTTCAGATCCTTACTCGCCAGAAAATTGAGAGCTGCGAGCGCTTCGATGGCAACTTCTCTGCCGATCGCGAGGAGGACGATGTGCCCTCCTTCGATGCCGCGGATCAGATCAACCTCCCGCGCTCCCCAACGACGGAGAAACGCGAGGCTGAACCGTCTCTTCGCGATTGGTCTGAAGACGAATTCGAAGGTAACAACGTACTCACTTTGCTTGCTCACGAGAAGCGTCAATCCCTTGCTTGCTGTTCCTAATTTTCTTCTTTTCTTTTCTCGAACCCGCAGATGAAGCTGCTGACGAGAACGACGACAAGGACGACGACGAGGACAAGGATGATGCGGTCCTTGTCGTTAAACCTCTGTCCGTCGCAGCCCCCAACACCCGCAAGCGGACAGGCAGTGACGTCCAAGAGCCTCCAACCAAGAAGAAGAAGCCAGCCGAGAAGAAGAAGCCGACCAAGGCGGTTGCGAGGAAACCGAGGCGGACGCTCCCTTCCACCACTGCGTAAGTTTTCTTCTCGGTCGTCTCCCCTCTTGCGCTGAGCTGTTTTCCCCAATCTGCTTCTAATTTCTGATTCTTTCTTTCTCGGCAGCCCTGCCATGGACGCGAATGCCGTTCTCGCGCCCGACCAGGCCAATAAACCACCAGTACCTCTGATCAATCTTGACGATGAGGAGGATGCCGCCACCAACACCCAGGGAGCGGAAGCAGAACAGCAGAACCGCGCATCATCAGCAGCACGGGACACCGTTGCTCATCAGGACAGAGCGCCTTCTCCTCCAGCCAGCAATGCTGAGGAGAATCAGGACCAGGAGATGCAGGACACCGCCACCCACGAGCGGCCAGACGCAGAGCAAGAGCAGTCCACCACAGGGGCTGCCGCACAAGAGAATCCCGCCGGCGAGCAGCGGGTAGAGGACGCCACCACCACGGATGCCACCATGGCGGACGTCTACCCACTGAGCGACGTGCAGTCGGGCGCCACACCGAGTAGAGCCCAGCCGATTGGCGCACCGGATAGCGCGCCCCTGGCGCCGCCAACTGATCCTGCCAGGCAGCAGGCCCTTGATGCTTTGAGGGAGGAGGTTGAGAAGAGAGCAGCCGAGAAAGAGGCTGCCGAGAAGATCGAGGCTGAGAAAGAGGCAGCCGAGAAGGAAGCCGCCGAGAAGGCGAAGGCGAGAGCTGAGGGAAAGAAGCTCGAAGATCCCGAGAAGCAGAGAGCCGAAAAGGAGAAGGCGAAGAAGCGGGCCAGAGATCAGATGCCACCGCCAACCTCGAGTGGAGCGTTAGTGATTCGAGAGTCCGGCCCGGTTGCCACTGCGACCGCTGCCGCCGCCATCGCCGCTGGCCAACCTTGCTTCCCGGAGTACATGGTTCAGGTTAGCCAGCAAAACACAATTGGCTTCTCTCCCCAGGACAAGCAGCTTGCCCTTCTGAGGGGACGAAAGGCCGTAGCCGTGAACTCCCCTCCCCCAGATCCAAATCAGAACCAGTCCGTCACTATTGCTTCTCGGGGAGTCCAAGATCCAACGATAAAATCCCGGAGCCTTGAGCAGGTTCTCGACACCATTGGCTATATCGACGCCAAATGGGACAGCAAGGTTCTCGGCACGGACAACTGGCACGGCCTTGGCCTCGGCGCAATTGACCATATGCGCGTCGAGTGGAACAAAGTGGATCTGGGATACAAGCCCATGACCGTCTCCACCGCCACCGCCACTCTCGCCGCCAAAATGTTCCTGCACCGCAAGAACGCCGAGGACATCGAGCAAGCGTATGCAGTGAGTCTCAGCTTGCCCTTCTCCGAGTTGAATTTTTCTTTTCTTCTATTCGCCTTCATTCTTCTTTACCATCACCCAGTCCCCGAGATTCTGGCCGAGTAGGCGGATACTCTCCGAGTAGCTTCCTACTCGGGTTGAATCTTTTCTGCTCTGTCTAACTTGTTTTCTTCTCGCTTCTCAGGATAGCGTCCTGAAGCGGACCAACTTATACCGCGTGCTTCTCTGGAATCACTCTATCGCCAGGAGGCGAATCGCTGCATTGGAGAAGGAAAAGGCAGCTGCGGAGGCTGCGAGCAAGAATGCCAACGACAGCACTCAGCAGCTGGCTGAAGTGAAAGGTACGCTTTTAGCTATGCGGTTACTGCATTTCTTGTTTACGCCCGCGTCTGCTTTCTTTTGCGCTAACCTTTCCTACTCTGCAGAGAACCTGAAGAACTTGGCTGAGGAGCACGAGAAGTGCCGTGCGTTTGTGGAGAACGCCGAGGCCACCATCAAGAAGTTAGAAGGTGAGTAGCCGTCTTCTCGGAATCATTCTTGTTTCTGTTTCTTCTCTGCTTCTCTGCTAACCTTGTCTGTCTCTCCGCAGAAGATCATAAGTTGTTTGTTGAAGAACATCAAGATTGCGTCAAACCGGAAGAGGTGCAGAAGCAGCTGTCCGACCAGGCTGTCGAGCTGGTAAAGGACCACACCACAGAGGTGGCGGAACTGCAAACCCAGCTGCGGACGGCACTCCAGGATGCTGTCACTCTTGGCGCCGAGAGGGACAGAGCAATCGCCGAGAAAGCCAAAGCCGAAACAACCTTCAACGCCAAAATCGAGACCCTCAAGCAGGAGTGCGAGGTACTGACAAAGGCCAATGCTGGGCTTTTCGCGCAGATGGATACTCTGCGCCAGATCCAGGATAAGCACATATCCAATGAAGAATCCTGGAAAACCCAGCTGCAGGCGCTGCGCATCGAGCTTAAGAGTAAGCTTTCTCTTCTCTGCATCCTTCTCTTCTCGGTCAAAATTCTTCTCGGTTCTTCCTCTACCCGGTTCTTTTCTTCTCTGATTCTGAATTTCTTACTTGCTCTCCCAGAGATCTTTCCTGCCATTATTTCTTCCTGTGTACCCGCTCTGGCCAAGGCCCAAGCAGCACGTGCTGCGAATGGCGAGCCAGAGGACACCAGGGCTGAAATTGAAGATAGCATGCTGGTGATGCGAGGCCAGTTCGAACGCCTAGCCGGCGTTGGTAGAGACCTCGTGCGCGTGGGCTTTGAGCTTCACAAGCTCTTCTGGCCTGAGGATCCTGAGCCAACCACCATCCGGGGCCTCGCACTCAAGCTACAGAATGTGAAGGCCGAGTTGAAGAAGTGGCGTGCTTCTGGGGCTCGGGCAGGCGCAGACTTGATGCTTCTTTGCATCGCCTCCTGGTACGAAAATCTTAACATGCAACGCATCCGCGGGAAACGCGACAACTCCAAGTGGGAGACATACCCCGACTGCGTAGCCGCGCGCAAATTGATCGCGTATGAAGTGGCGGAGTGCGCTGAGACGGAGATCTACATCGACGGCCCCCCCGAGCCCGACACCGAGGTGGAGGAGGACGAGGAGGAGGAAGATGAGGAGACAGACTCCGATCTGGAGTCGGGTTTCTTCGATTCCCCCAGGAGCAAGGCCGGGAAAGGGAAGGGCACGGCCGTCACAAGTAGCGATGAGGAGGCCGAGCACATCGACACCGCCCCACTCGATTTCGGCACCTCTTCAGGGGCCGCTCTTGACGACACGATGCCCGCCCCCAGCCGAGCCTCCGGTTCCTCTACAGCTCCAGGGCCCATCTCGGTGGCCACGGCCACTTCTGACCAGGCAGCCACCGAGCAGGACGTCGTGATGGAGGAGTCCACCACCGTCCAGTCGGAGGCGGATGCCACCCATGCCAGCACCGAGGAAAACGCGGCAGCCAGGGCCACCACAGAAGCTGCAGCAGCCAATGCCAGCACCGACAACACCGCTTCCTCCACATAACTTTACCTGCAAACTTTTTTACTCGAACACTTATCAGATCCCTGGGATGCCGGGAGCAGATGTAATAGACTATCTTTGTTTTGCTTGCTACTCAGTTTTTATGCCCACTCTGTTTATTTCGACATTAATCAATTTGAGCAACAGTGGCTCAATGCCGAGTTGCGTTTCCATGCGAGTCCCCGAGTTGCTTTCCTTATTCACCCTATCTTTTCATCTCTGCTCTACCCGCAACTTGTTGCTTTTTTGGTATTCGAGTCACAAGAATCAAAGAGTAGAGCTGCAAATTCTTAGCCGCTAGAAACAATCATGATAACGCAGCCCACCACTTAGCCGAGAAGACGAAACAGGAAACAAAAGTAACAAACAACCTACTCGGTTCCTGCACTTTTTTCTTCCTTAGCGATTTTCTTGTGCTCAGTGACCTTTTGCTTGTTCTCTTGCTTGCCATGAAGCCGGGTTTCGGACAGCATCAGAGTTGAAGAGTTGGCATATAGGTTTAGACACAGTACTCAATACGCTTATGAGTTTCGAAGTGAAGCAACCGAGTAGGAAAACAGTAAAGCCGAGTAAAAACACTTAGAGCAATTTTGGACGAGGGCAGTCCCCGAGAACAATTTCAGATTGCAGAGTAGAATTTCAACTCGGATAAGAGGGTACATACACATCTTTGCTTACGAATGAAAACGACGAAGTAGAGCTACATTCCAAGGGCGCTTGGTTTCCTCTCCAGCTTTATCTGCCCTGTTCGCCTGCGACGGGCGCACATCTACAAGGTAGTACGCATCATTGTGCAGCGCTTTGCTCACAATGAAAGGCCCTTCCCACGGAGGAGACAACTTGTGCATCCCGGCGGTGCGCTGCACAAGCCTAAGGACCATGTCTCCTTCTCGGAAAACCCTTGGGTTCACCTTTCGGCTATGATAACGCCGCAGGTTTTGCTGGTAGATAGCCGAACGTGACAGAGTCAGCTCTCTTGCTTCTTCAAGCAGGTCAACGTCGTCTTCTCGAGCTTCTCTCGCCTCCACCTCAGTGTAGAGGGCTACTCGGGGGGAGTCATGCTCTAAGTCTATTGGCAACACGGCCTCAGCCCCGTATACCAAGAAGAATGGCGTGTAGCCGGTTGACCGGTTAGGGGTAGTCCTTAGACTCCACAACACCGCTGGCAACTCTTCTAGCCAACACCCAGGTGTTTTCAGCAATGGCTCAATCAGCCTTGGCTTTATGCCTGACAGTACCATTCCATTTGCTCTCTCAACTTGCCCATTGGAGGCAGGGTGCGCGACTGACGCAACGTCTAGTCGGATATGCTTATCTCTGCAGAATCGCACCATTGCCCCCTCTGCAAAGTTGGTGCCGTTGTCGGTGATGATACTGTGCGGGTAGCCATATCTCATGATCACATCCTTCACGAACTTCACAGCTGTGACCCCATCGCACTTCCGAATAGGCTTCACCTCAATCCACTTGGTGAACTTGTCCACCATGACCAAGATATGTGTCATATTGCCTTTAGCCGGCTTGAAAGGGCCAACCATATCCAAGCACCAAACAGCAAATGGCCATGTGATAGGAATTGTTTTCAACTCGGAAGCAGGCATGTGAATCTTACTTGCGAACATCTGGCAGCCGTTGCACTTTCTCACAATATCTTCAGCTTGCTGCAGTGCAGTGAGCCAGTAGAAGCCATGCCGAAAAGCTTTCTTGACCAATGCCCGAGAAGAGGCGTGATGCCCACATTCCCCTTGATGTATCTCCACCAGAATTTCTTCTCCCTCTTCTGGGCTCACACAGCGTTGCAGCACGCCGGTGGCACTTCTCTTGTGCAGCACATCTCGGACTATGGTGTAGCCCTTGGACCTTCTCTGAATCTGCCTCGCAGTCACCTCATCTTCAGGTAGAGTGCCGTCCCTTAGAAAGGATAATATGGGCATAGCCCAACTCGGTGTCTCCCGTATGGGAAACACTGGTTCGTCCAGTTCCATTGGGACAGGCTCTTGCGGTTGCACAGGAGGAGCAAGAGCGCTTCTTTGCAGCCCAGACCGATTGGCGAGAACTTCTTCAATGAATGCGACAGCCTCTGGGTTGAGGGCGGCAGTCCCCGAGTGCGGAGTGGCAGTCCCCGAGTATGGAGTGGCAGTCCCCGAATAAGGAGTGGCAGTCCCCGAGTAGGGAATGGCAGTCCCCGAGTACGGAGTGGCAGTCCCCGGGTTGGGAATGGCAGTCCCCGAGTAGGGAATGGCAGTCCCCGAGTAGAGGACGGCAGTCCCCGGGTTCCCTGCAGCACTCTCCCAGTCAATCTCCATTGGGTCAGATTCTTCACTTGGCAGGGAAGGAACAAAGATGGATTCCGAGTTGGGGGAAGGCTTGATGGATGGCTTCCTCAAATGCTCCAAGGCAATCCCTGCCGGGATGGACTGCCGAGAAGATCCCAACTTGGATAGCTCGTCTGCTGCTTCGTTCTCTGCTCGGTGAATGTGCTGGAACTCACAGCCTTCGAAGGACCCAGTCATTGACTGCACCAGGAAGCGATACGATGCCATGTTGGCATCCAAAGCATCCCAGGTACCTGAGACTTGCTGCACCACCAGATCTGAATCGCCATAGCATATAATGCGCTGCACACCAACCTCCTTTGCTACTCGCAAACCATGCACCACTGCCTCGTACTCGGCTACATTGTTGGACGCCTTGAAATGAATCTGCAACACATACTTGAGCTGATCTCGCTTGGGTGACGTAAGCACAACACCAGCGCCAAGGCCTTCTTTCACCTTCGAGCCATCGAAATGCATCCTCCAATAGTTGGAAACTGGAGCAGGAGGTTCATACTGCATCTCGGCCCAGTCCACAAGAAACTCCGCCAGGACCTGGGACTTGATGGCTTCTCTTCTCGTGTACGCGGGAGCGTATGCTGCCAGCTCAATTGCCCACTTGGCTACTCTGCCACTCGCCTCCTTGTTGCCCATGATATCCGAGATGGGGGCAGAGCTCACGACAGTGATGGGGTGCTCCTAGAAATAATGTTTCAGCTTCCTGGCGCCCAGGTACACACCATATGTCATCTTCTGGTAGTGCGGATAGTTTTGCTTGGAACTGGACAGCACTTCACTGAGATAATAGACTAGGCGCTGCACACTCTTGCCTTCTTCTTCTCGCTCCACCACTATCACCACGCTGACTACTCGGTTAGTCGCAGCAATGTACAGCAGCATAGGCTCCTTGGGTAGCGGGCTAGCCAAGACGGGAGCACTAGCCAGCATTGCTTTCAGCTCATTGAATGCCACATCCGCTTGCGGAGTCCAGACAAACTTGTCACTTTTCTTCATCAGCTGGTATAGAGGCAGAGCCTTCTCGCCCATTCGGCCCAGAAAACGGCTCAGAGATGCCAGACAACCCGTGAACTTCTGCACATCTTTCAGTGATCTCGGTAAAGACATGCTCTCAATAGCTTTTATCTTAGAAGGATTGGCTTCAATGCCCCGACTAGAAACCAGAAAACCGAGTAGCTTTCCAGCCGGTACACCAAAGGTGCACTTACTCGGGTTCAGTTTCATTTTGTACTTGCGTAGGTTAGCAAAGGTTTCCTCCAGGTCGGCAAGCAGAGTATGTGTTTTATTCGTTTTGATGACAATGTCATCTACGTACACCTGCACATTCTTGCCGAGCTGGTCGTGCAAGCATTTCTGCATGCATCTCTGATAGGTTGCACCCGCATTCCTCAAGCCAAAACACATGACACGATAGCAATAAGCCCCGTACGGGGTAATGAAAGCAGTCTTTATTTGATCAGCAGGGTTGAGTGCAATCTGGTGGAAACCAGAGTAGGCATCTATGAAAGACAACAGTTCACAACCAGCAGTGGAATCGATCACCTGATCGATGCGAGGTACCGGGAAAGGATCCTTGGGGCATGCCTTGTTCAAGTCGGTGTAGTCGACGCACATGCGCCATGCGGTGGCAGCCTTGGGATCTTCCTTTTTCTTCTTGACCATGACCGGGTTGGCTAACCAATCCGGATGCAGCACTTCCATGATGAAGTTACTTATCAGCAGCTTGGTGATCTGATCACCGATGGCCTTCCTTCTCTCATCTCCGAAACGGCGCATAGCCTGCTTCACTGGCTTGGCGTCAGGACGCACATGCAAAGAGTGCTCAACCAACTCCCTCGGGACTCCTGGTAGATCTTCATTGGTCCAGGCGAATACATCCCGATTCTCACGGAGGAAGTGGATGAGCTCGCTTTCCTATTTCTCCGCCAACCCGGAACCAATGATGGCTACGCGGTCGGGGAACTCGGGGTCGACCTGGACTGTCTTGGTCTCCTTGGCAGCTTGGAAAGCAGTACCATGCTGAGTACTCGGCACACCTTGTGCGCCAGCTTGTGCGGACTGGGCCATGGCCACCACCTCGTACATCTTCTTCTTCTCGGCCTCGATCACCATCGACTCTGCCAGCTTGGAGCTAGCTGAGGCACACTCCATGGACTTCTTGTAGTCGCCAGCGATGGTGATGATGCCATTGGGACCAGGGATCTTCATCTTCAGATAAGCCACATGAGTAGAGGCCATGAACTTGCTCAGAGCAGGCCTGCCGAGTAGAGCATGATAGGGGCTCTGATGATCCACCACCTCGAACTGCAGACGCTCTGTGCGGCAGTTCTCCCGGGTACCGAATAGCACATCAATCCACACTCGGCCAATCGGGTTGCATGAGATCCCGGGCACGATGCCATGGAAGGTGGTCTTGCTAGGCAGCATCATGTTCTCGGCCAGGCCAAGCTTCTCGAGTGTGTCCTTGTACACAATGTTGATGCTGCTGCCGTTGTCGATTAGCACCTTGCTGAACCTCACGTTCTTCTCGGGACCCAGGAAAGTAGGATCCAGCACCAAGGCATAGGTACCCGGGTTGGGCATCACCTTGGGATGATCTGCTCGGGTCCACCTGATCTCCTGGTCACACCAATACATGTAGTGAGGAACAGCAGGAATCACTGCATTGACCTCCATGGCCCGCCTATGCTGTGATTGCTTGTCGACTGCCTCGGACGTGAAGATCATATAGCTCTCATGGTGCTCTTGGTACTGGTTGGAGCCATTGCCCCCATTGTTGCCATTGTTGTTGTTGTTGCCCTGATAGTTGTTGTTGTTGCCTCTGTTGTTGTTGTTGTTGCGGTTGTAGTAGTTGTTGTTGTTGCGGTATCTTTCGTTGTTGAAGTTCTGGTTGGCTCCTAAAGCCACTTGGTTCACATTCTCCCTTCTCGGGTACACTGGCGGCCGAGCTGCGGGTGCGCGAGTAGGCTGAACAGTAGCATTGGCGGCTGGCAGGGGAGGAGGAGGAGGCAAGCCATCACTCTTGATCACATCCCACCACTCGCACTGCCGAGTAGTGTGGTTAGCGGGCCTCGAGGGATGATGAGTGTGAAAGCTGCATGGGCCATCCTTCATGTCATCGAAAACAAACTTCTTTGGCTGCTCGGAGTTCCCGCTACCCGACTGAGAGGCGCGAAATGGCTTCTTGTTGCCTTGGCCCTGGTTCTGGTTCTGCCCGTAGGCTCCAGCAGGTTTCTGCCTTTGGCCACCACCGCCTCCAACATTCACTGCATTCACCTCCTCAGGATCATACCGAGTATCTACTCGGCGCTTGTTGCGGAACTCGTTGCGCTTGCTGCTGTTGAAGTTTCTTCTCGGCTCAGAGAAGTCCATCAGTGGCTGAGTAGGATCACCGAGTGCGTACTGATCCGCAATCTTGATGGTCTCCGCCAGAGTGTTCGGCATCTCCCTCTGCAATCTCTGCCAAAGCATGCTGCCATGTCGGCAACCCTGCGCAAACCAAGTGATGGCCTGTGCTTCATTCACACCCTCACATGTGTTCCTCAAAGTGCTCCACCGAGTAAGATACTCGCGGTCCGTCTCGTCTTCTCGCTGCCTGCAAGCTGACAGCTGCTGTGGCCTATTCGGCCTCTTGTACGTACTCGTGAAGTTGCTGATGAAAGCATCCGAGAAGTCCAGCCAGCAGTTGATGCTGTTCTTGGGCAAGTTGTTGAGCCAAGTGCGAGCTGGACCCTCTAGCATCTGCGGCACGTATCGCACCGCCCATCTCCTGTTGCCATTCGTGATATGGACTGCGGTGACGTAGTCATTGAGCCAATCTTCAGGCTTGGTGCTGCCGTTGTAGCTCTTGGTGCCTCTTGCAAGCTGGAAGCCCTTCACGGAAGGCTCGTTCATGATGCGCGGGCCAAAGCACTCGGGGCCAGGAGGACCCGTGCTCTCAAGCCGCGCCGACAAGCTGATACGGTCCAGCTGGTGCCTTGCATCTCCAGGCGCTAGCACGCGCTCACCAACACGGTCATGAATATCATAGCCAGCCATCTCCATAGCCGAGTAGCCATCATCATACCTATCCACCTGCATAGCTGCGGGCTGCTCCACCGGGTTGGCGACTGGTGCCGCTGGGCGCGGCTGCTGCCTCTGCCGAGTAGGCTGAGCTGCGGGTTGCCGAGAAGAAGCTGGACGCGCGGCATCTCGGGCACGGCTTTGAGCTTGATGGGCTTGAGAGCCTGCTCTTGCAGCGTTGTGTTCCCGCCCGGGCTGCTGCGGCACAGCAACCTGTTTCGCGGCAGCAGCCGGGTCATACACCTGCATTTGCCTGTCTCTACCCGAGCGCCCGCTGCGGCTCTTCTCGCGGCTGGGATGCGGAGATGAGGCCTGATCGTTAGATCTAGCCGCGTGCGAGTGAACTACCTGCGAAGCTCCAGCACCCGGGTTGGCCTTCCGGAACTCCTCGTTCTGCCTAGCGGCCTCCAACACCAACTCGTTGAGCCTCTCCTGCTGCCTGAGACGCGCCTCTCCATCCAGGCGCGGCAACTCGGCAGCCACGGCCTCTGCAGCTCTGAGCGTCTTGGCGGGTGTGCTGTACCTTGGCCTTGTGAAGGTGTTCGCAGTGGCGGACTGAGCGGGCACCTCCGCAACTGTTGCCATCTCGACACCCAAGTTGCGCCGCGTAGCGCCTACTCTGCTAGGCCTTCTGGCGACTGGCGTGAAGCCGTGAGCCTTGTTGTACTCGAGCTGGTCTAAACTCAGCTCAAGCCTGATCTTCTCCAACTCCGCCTGCTCGGCAAGCAGCTCCTGGCGTTGCCGCTCGAGCTGCTCCCTCGCGGCTAGGAGCTCGATGTCGGTGGGAGTGGGCATACCGGCTCGCGCAGCAGACGCGGGGATGACCGTAGAGGTGGAAGGCGGTAGGTTGTTCTCCCTCTCGTAGGGCCGGTGAGTCCTGCCACCAGCAGGCGGTTCGTCAACCTCCTCGACGACGGCCGCGGCGCCAGTAGCAGCTGCGCCAGTGTTTGCCGCCAAACCCGTCACCATCACCTCCACGCAGCTCGCAGAGCTGCATGCGGGCCTTCCGCGAGCAGCAATCACCGCGGGAGGATCCTCCGCGTCATGCACCAGCTCGGGGTACGCGCGGTTGGCGACGGTGGCGACGTAGACGAGGTGAGAGCCGAAGGAGATCACCGAGCCGCCCTCAGGCATGGCCATGCCGCCGAAACAGCCGGTGTTGTCGGTGACGAAGTCGAAGGAGCCGAATCTGTGGACAAGGCCACAGACCACGCGCTCCGCTGAAGAAGATCCCGTCCGAACAGAAACTCCAGCCAGCGCTGCTGGTTGCCCCACGGTGGGCGCCAACTGTCGTGGTGGTGTCACGGCAGATGCCATGGGATGGCTAAAGATGTGGGGACGAAGGACGCTGGAGGTGCTCGGGGAGGGATCACGCGACGAGTAGCCGCGTGAGGTAAGAACAATACACTGCAAACAACACGATCTACCCAGGTTCAGGGCCCTCGTGAGGAGGTAAAACCCCTACTCCTGCCTCTCTGTATGTATTATGATGTTTCTCCGAGTAGCCACAGTACAAATGATATCGCTACCGAGTAGCCACTCTCCTCTCTCCGAGTAGGGCTAGGTCAAGAACTTAGGGTTCTAGGGTTTATGCGTGACCCAGTATGCGATCGATGTGTGCATGCCTCGCGCAGGAGGCGGCGGGGCACCTTATATACCTGGTGCCCAGCCGGATACGTCCAAATCTAGACAAGTGTCGACATAGTGTGCACACCGTCCTTCTTCCGGGTTCCCGCTGACAGCTTTGGTTCCTAACCTTGGCTTCATCTGGAAAGTCGTTGGGCAAAACTAGGGGACAGACTGGTATCACTGTACCTAGGCACAGAGTAGGCCCCCCTTATCCTGCCACGGCCTGCTTCCATGCTGTCACTGTCAGGCAGGCCGGTCCCAGATGAACAGTAGTTCGAATGCTGCCAAGTACGGACCCAGGATACGCGGGATCCTGTGTCAGAACGGCTCCTTTGACTTTCTGGCCCGAGTAGGTTCCCGCCAATTGTTCCCGCCAATTGTACTCGGGCCAACTCTTCTACTCGAAAGGATAGAACTTGATTGATATCTCCTTCTGGTCATCTTGAGGTGGGACCGAGTAGCAGTCGACCGGGTAGCGAGTACCAGGTAGTCGGCTACTCGACCAAACCTCTCTTCTGTAAGCCGCCTTTACCACTTGCCTTTACCCTACTCGGGGGTAACCCCCCGACAAGAAAACTCTTCTCGAATCCATGGCGACAACTTTCACCGAAAGCACACGAACCCGAGAAAGTCACTTCGAACATCGAGAACACAACTTCGTGATGACACAAAGATGGTTCTCGAAAGTTTCCAACATTAATGCCATTTGTTCAACATGAACCTCTTGCAACTTGGAGAAATAGGAATGTCATCGATGGGCTCGATAAAACGCTTATCAAGATACTCCAAGCAGAGGAACTCAGATGATACGTAAACAAGGAAAAATATTGGTTAGACTAAAGGACATGAAGGTGTACTTAGGTGGAACACCATGAGTAAAAACACCGTCAAGATAGTCCTTGGAGCTGAACTTGATCTGACGATAGCCCAAATTAAATCAAGGTAGGATGATAGCATGTCCACTAAGAAAAGACTATCATGCTTCAACAAGATGAGAACTAGACATACCATTGCGAAGGAACAAGTTAAGAAGAGCTCTTGTCTTTCAACTCTCCAAGTTGTTGTTTAAGATCAACCATTTAGTCCAGGATATCCAGCACAGTTTCTTGGAGAAAAGAGTAATTCAAATTACCCTTTATTTAGACATCACGGTCAGGTGACAACCTAGTGATACTTCTGGAAAGACAACCAAAATATCACAACCTACCGGTATGTCTTGAAGTTCGAAAAGGAATCTTGCTTTTCAAAGCAACCGATATGATCTTGAGAGCATCAGTATTAACCTAACTCTTTGACCAAGAATGTGCACCGGCAGCAACGGATTTGGTAACACCGTCAACTTTAAGAAGATGTTGGGTGACCAATAGTTCTAAGAAGGATACAGATGTTTCTTAGCTTTTTCGAAGCAATAGAAATTGCTAAGAATATCTGATACACATGTCAATACATAGACCCATCATACTCCAGCATTCGAGCTTAGAGGAAGGGGGTTGAAGATGTGTGAGAGCATCACTTCATCAATAAGGCCATGAAACTAGTCACGACCCCTTGATATAGAAGAGTGTGATACTCGAAGGTAGAACGGAACAGAAACTAATGAAACTTCTTTAATCTGCGAATTACAAAACGTTGACCTGTCCTAAAAATGAACGAGGTATTGGAGTTTGTTTCTCCTAACATTCCAAGGTGGAATGTTCTGACGGAACACCAGAGCAAATGTATTGGAAGAATCCAACACACCTAAGAAAGTTGGTTTCCAATCAATGGACGAAGTTCGGAAAGCAACCAAAGAGTAGAGACATGCTCAGAAGAATCCTGAGATCACGTTGAATGCACAGGTATTACTCAGTTGTAGAACCCATGCTGAAAGATTGGTATAGACGAATCAAGAACAAAGATGTGTGGTTTACGATGATCACTCTTGTCGTGACCCTTTTGATTCAAAGAGAAAGCCTATGGCTAGGAGGGTTGAAATTACCTAGTCATCCTGATATAGAAGATGTTCCTCAGGATTCAACATAATGGATCTTGGGTTAAAGGTCAGCATCATGTACTGATAGCGTGAGAATTACATGGTTAAGAAACCACATGACTCAAATCACTGCAATTCAGCACATTCCGGGACCTTCGGTTCAAGTCCAAAGGTTAGAAACACAATGAAAGGAGTAACTACTATATGAGTGCCACTAAGGACACTACAATTATCAATCATGAAGTATCTTTCAAAAGAAAACATAACTCCGGAAGAATTTGAACCAAGGACGAAGGATACATTTGATATGAAAAGGAAATCTCGAGGTTCAGGATTTCAGACTTTGGAACAGGATAATGTGGAATGCACACAACTCTGAGAGACTAGGATGGAAAGGAAATCTCCCAGTTTAAGAAATAACGGAGTATGGAACACACACGACTCTAGAAACTTTATCACTAGGTCAACTTGGGTAAAAACGTCATTGCCAAAAAAGGCACCTAGGTTTTGAATGAATAGAAGAGGTAGCAAGACCTTTTCAAATCAAAACAGGTAAGGTGACCCAGAGTTAGAGCGATACCAGATAAGGAGCAAAAAGAATCCTAAGAAGGTTTTTACAACTCATTTGAGGTTTCAAAGTAGTTTTCACAAACACTAGACTCAACATCGACCAAGCAATAAGGTTTTCCTACAGGAAGTCCTGCTCTGATACCACTTGTTGTCACGACCCCAGACCCAGAGATATACATACTGTTATGTGCTCCTAGCCATGGACTCACAAGGGCTTCAGGGTTACCAGCCCCGGCCGCAACAAACAACGGCAGGCAGACTGGATTCATCGGCACGTAGTCCGGATCCCCAGTCTACTACTCCTTGTATCCATGCTAGTCATAACCAACTATGCATATCAAAGCGTCCACGAATCGAATGAAACTGAAGGAAACGGGACCAAAGCTATACAGAGATGCTATGTGTCTAGAAAGTGCAACAACAATCGAGGGTTACTGGGGTTACATCACCCCAGTCTGAATCACATCGGCAGGCGGGCTCGGACATGGATCATCGGCTCCACAACCCCTCGACTGCGACAACTATGCATGCATAGCCAAAACTGTATAACGATGAGCTCGAAACCAACAACCGATCAAAGCAGTACTCTAAACATGGAAGCTGTATTGAAAAGGTAATACTAGAGTATAGCTTTACAAACAGAGGTCACACGACCCAACATTACATCAGACAACGGAACGCAAATTATGTTGCTAATCAACAAGAACCAAAAAGGCCTAAGAGGCCGCAACATAAGGCGACGTCCTAGCCCATAGATTCCAGGCTGCTACCTGGGAACCCCAAACTACTTGTCACTGTCCACGTCGAAACACCACCGAACTGAGGAACTCCACCTGAACCAAGTTGAAGCAAACATGAGTACGGGAGGTACGCAACAAGACTTAGTTAACCTATTATATATCCGCTTCTTATAGAAAGAGTTATGAAGGTTATTTTGCGTCAAGCCATCTTTGTTTTCCAATTTGAGGGAGGAATAGCACGTCTCATGGAGTATTTTGAAAACAGATGAGAAAGCTACTCAACTACTGATATCATCATCTTTTTAATCCACCAACTCATATCAGCACCTCGTGCTTCAAAGATCACCACCTCAAGTTGTTCCAGTAACTCATGCTACAAGGTAACCCCTCTCGGCATCTCCGAGGAGGCATCCTTCATTCGTTATCAACAAGTTTTAGTCATTCCGTTCAAGTTATGATCACAGAATCCGTCATCAAGTCGTCCTTAACCGCGGACATGGCTTTCCGAAAAGATTTAACCCTACAGGGGTCTACAACTTTAACAACACGTACCAACCAACTCTTAATGACACATGATTAGCACTAGTCTGGGAAGTGCCGGCAGAGGGAGGTTGACCACGATCTTTCCCTTGCTTCGCCTATTCCATGAGTCGCTCCGAGTAGAGATGGACCGCCAATAGGGAGTGGCCATCTCCTGCCGGGTCTCTATCGTTGTGCGCGATGCTCGACGGTTACCTACCCGCAGAGCGCCGATACATCCCCACATCCTAGTTTTTGAAAGTGTTTTGATATCCCCGCAAATCCAAATGGAAAGCCCGAACTAGGCAACTCATGGAACAAACTAGGCAAGTTGAGACCGACGGGAATCCAATCCCCGTGTGGATGCACGCTCAGTCTTGGCTCGAAGGCGAGAACTCGCTCCTAGGGGCATGAACGAGACAACCACCACATACCCTCTGTGGTCTCGTCATCCACACCTTTAAGTCATGTTAACCAAGTTATCTTAACTTACCACTACTTCCTGCCATACTAGATTATGTTGTAACTCTGATTCATCAACCGGATGGAGCAGAGATAACATGCATGTGTAACTAAGCACAACATATTTCAGGCTTTGACGATGAACACAAGCAAACCTATGGCTGCTAGGAGTAGTGAGTCGGGATAACTAGGCTATGCATTTTATAGGACAACTCTAACTACTGACACAAGATATATTGGAATCGAATCCATTGTACGAGAGTCAAAAAGTCTTTCGAAACCATATATGGGCAGATAAGAGGTTATGCTTGCCTTGCTTCCAGAAAAACAGAGAAAGTCTTCAGGAATAAATGCTTGACTTGTCGGTTAGGATCAAGTATTAGTCATGGCGTTGTCGATCTTCTCTTCGGGGTCGCGTTCTACCGATCAGAAGCAAAACACCGAAAGAGAAATAACAATCAACACATGGCATCGATGCAATGCACAAAATGTATGCATGAGCAAATTAATGCATTGAAATAAATCCCTAGACATGTTTGTTGGGTTGCTAGGGTTCATATGACAGTTAAGCATTTTTACAGAATTTAGCCCGAAATAGACCCCGGAGGGGCACTTTGGACAATTATGAAAGTGTGTACCATTTTAATTGCTCAAATGGGTTTGAAAACATCATAAACAGGTTGCATTTACCATTTTGAGCAATCTGGTATATAACTTTTAATATTCTAATTTTATTGATTAAAAACTTATTTTCTCTATTTTAAATGAGTTAAACAATATGAAATAATGTTCAAAAATCAACTTTCTCAAACATGATTGAAAATGACATATTTGGAAAGAGTACATTATTCTGAGCATCTCCACATTTTTCTTATAATTTTCTAAGTTATAAAACAGAAGTTATTAATTTATTAGAAGTAATCATTTTTCTGGAATTATATAAACAAAGTGTAACATCCAAGTATGAAAACCCTTAGTTGTTTTACTTGTTGTTTTTATTTAAGCAATGCATCATATCATCATCCTCATATTTATTTCTGTTTGCATTGTTTTCATATGAAATTTAAAATTGTTATCAACTTCTGTTTTCACACTTGTCTGTTACAACCTTTCAAATAAAGAAGTGCAAACTAAAAACCTCTTTTGTTTTCAAGCAACTCATTATAATTCACCTTTTAAGTTGTTGCTAAAATCAATTGCTCAATTTAATCAATTATTTCCAAGTCTTTCCCAAACTCAAAACAATTCTCAAATCATCAATCCTTTGAATCCATGAAGTTATCACAACTTGGTATTCTTCAAAAACATTCTAAACCCTAGGGGAAACCCTATTGATTTTGCCTTGTTTTTCCAATAATAAATAATATGGCAATTTTCACTTAATTTGGTTCAATTTTGAAACAGCAATCAACATTTGAAATTTTGAAAACCAAAAATACCAAATGGTTTCTTTTCACCTAAGAAGCTTACCCAAATTTTTTTCAAAATTTTATCTAAGTTAAAACCTATTTATTTCTTCCAAAAGCATTTGCTACAAAAAAAAACAGCACATCTCATAATACAAAAAAAAAAAAAAGAGCAAAACGTTTCAACCAGGTGGGGGAGAAGGCCCAGCCCACCTGTGTTGGCCCGATACCCCCCTCTTCTACCTCCGTACAGGAGGTGACGCAATGGAGGACAGCGACAGGAGCATCTCCCTCCACCACTCGATGGTCCTCCCCCCTCCTATTTATCTCCTCCTCTCCCCTCCCGAGCTAAACCCTAACCCTAGTCGCATCTCCCCCTCCTATCTTCCCCAGCCGCCGCCGCCTCGAGGGAGAACTCCCTCCTCTGCTGGTGCCACGGCCACCGGCCGCCGGCGCACGGTGCCGCCACCTCCGCCACCCATCGGCCGCGCCGAGCCCGCCCCTGCGTAGAGGGTGAGGCAACCCTTCCATTCCCGCTCATCCCCTCTCTTTTCTCCTGCGGATTGGTCATCAATTTCTTGCCCGAAGATCGCCTTGGTGCCCTCTGTTCGTTCATGTCTGTAACGTCTGCAGTACGTGCGCTTGCAGGTTCAGATAACATCTCGTTGGCAAAGGTTAAAACTAACCAGCACCTCATCCAATCAACAACCGCAGCGAAGCCCCACTGGTTTGATGCGCGCGCAGTGAAGCCAGAGGTTGCGGGTTCGATTCCCAGCCCCACTCTTTTCCTGCTCTTTTTCTGTTTTATTTCGGTACAGCCAGTACCAACACCTTAACCTGTTCAGAGGTGCAGTCCCACCAACAAAAACAGCATTAGCCTAGTGGTTGAGTTCCTTTGCATCAACCAGGAGGTGGAGGGATCAAGTCCCCTCTCTCCCAATTAAAACCAAGTTTTATTTTTACAATGTTTTGGTACTGGAATATTTAGCAAATCACACCTAGGCCCCTGGCCCTTACTTCTAGCCCCTGGAAATTTTTTTTCCTAAGTCCCTAGAGGCATTAAAATGGCAGATTGCACCCTATACTTCTAAAATGCATAACAAATTCATTTTAACTCCAAAATTAACTTTTTAAATATGTTTTCAATACCAAATTAAATGTTCTATCCAAATATAAAATTTGTTTACTGTTTTGAATATTTTAAATTGGTGCAAAATTTGAAAACTTGTCAAATTCACTTAAACTTGCAAAATTCATAACTTGTTCATAAAAATTCCAAATTCCACAAACTAAATATGTTTTCCAATCAACTTTTCATGTACTTTCCAAATATAAATTTTGTTTTCTGGTTTGAATAATTTAAATTGCCTAAACAATTTAAATCTTGATTAATGCAATTAAAAATTGTTTAATATTGTTTAATTCATAATTAATTAATCCAAAGTCCAATTTCAAAATGTGAAACATGTAATCCAACTAAAATTTGATAACCTTTTCAAATATCAACTTTGTTATTTGTTTTGCACACTTTAACTTGATGAAAACAACAATTACTTGTTCAACACCATTAAGTAACAATATTTTTCCAAACTTATTAATGTTTTCTAAAATGGTTAACTATCATTCCAATTGCATTTAAATTGTTATCTTCTTGTTATTCATCATGCATGCATCATGCTAACTCACCAACACCTGATGCTTAGTGTTAGAACAATTAATTCAACTCTAAGGCATGGGTTTGCCATATGCAATCTTTGCATATGGAATCCATTTAAACTTGTGTATCATATCCACTAGTTTATTTTGGTGCATCTATTAAACATGACATGCATCATCCCAATGTTTGTGCACATATGCCATGTATTGATTGCCGTCTTCCTTCGTTGTTGTTTTTGCTTCTTCTCGCTTAGACGACGACGTTGGTACCGACGAGCCTTACGACATCACTACTCAGGACCTAGCCCAGTACGAGACTGAGCTGCCAGGCAAGTTATCACTCACATGAATCATCGAGTTCTCTTCCACACTTGTTGTTGATACTATCCTTTTGTCTACTATTGCTAGCCCTATGTATCGTTGCTATTCTCCGAACCCATCACATGATTCCCTGAACCAATGATATTGCCTCACCTCCATACCCACAGCCTTTGTTTGTGCCTGTTCTTATCTAGCATGCTTAGGGTTGCTTTTGCTCGAGCCTGTTGTCGGTTACTTCTTTTATTATCGTGCTATTATTATCTGTTACCGTTCCGGGGGCTCGAATGTTAATCAATCAATCCTGTCCATGCTGCTGTTAATAATAATTTGATGATAAGGCACCGGCAGGAGGCCCTTTGTGGTTTTGAGGCCTGCTAGTGTCGACCCTAATAGGAAAAGGGTCTTGTCTACTGATCCATGATGAGCGCACTACCCGCATGTGGGAAGCGAGTATGGGCGCCCCCCTCAACTTGACTCGATTCGCATCTCGTCCAAATCGCCGTACTAGTTCGGGCTTTCCATTTGCTGCATCATATGCAGGTACGAACCCGAGGCCAGGGTGGAACTTTTGTAGTCGGCATTTAGGGCGGCGTGGTCTTCCAGTGCTATGAGGGTCCTCCTTTTCTTCGGGGGGCTCGATTAGCCGCGCACGCACAGCACGCGGTGCTTTGGGCTTGATGCGAAGAACAGTTGGTTGTGTTGAGTGTCTCGCTTGGTGGGTTTGATTCCCATCTGGCGGGATATTCTTACGTGTACGGTTACTATGGTGCACCCCTGCAGGGATAAATCTTCTCGAGAAGCCGTGTTTTCCGCGGTTATGGATTACTTGGTGAAAGTACTGGCTAACAAGTACTCAGGACAACTCCAACATAATGATCAATCATGTTCACCCAATGACTAATAACTTGACTAGTAATAGGTTATTCACACAATAACTTGATTCACCTTATTACAACGGTGTGAGTTATCCTCGGATTGCTTCTTCGGATAAGGGGCGAGATCCAGGATGGGTTTGTTTTGAAGTTATCTTTCAGTTGGTTACAATTCCTCGATCTTATCTTTTCTATTAGCCGGACACAAGTAGTTATCTCTGTAGTTGGTTAGAGCAGCCCGCTGCAGCTTTTATTATACCTATCTTCTTCCGTTGATCCCAAGCATCAAAGCTTGTGTTGACGAGTAACTCCTTGATGAAGTGTGAGTCTTGCTTGCCAGTACTTGGATGTACTGACCCCGTTGGGGCTGTGGTTTACGCAGAGTACGACTACGGCTACGATGATCACCAGGATGGCTACTTTGTGGAGTTCGACGACACTGCAGACGAGTAGTTGGCTGGACCCCGGGCAGGATCCAGGACCTACGTGGATGGGCTTCGTTTTCTTTATTTTCTCCGGCTTCTTAAGCCTTGGATTTGTCTGTACTCAGACCCATTTGATTGCTTCCGCTGATGTAATGGATGATATGTTGGGACATGTGTCCTCTGGATGAGTGTTTTGCTATCTCTGCCTTAGTGAAGGCTATTTGCAAACTTATTTCATTCTTTTGTGTCTTAGAGACAGTTTGTGCTATCATTTCGTTCAAAGCTGTTGACGTACAGTGCGTGCTTGAATATGAAGTACGTCGACAGTAGTGCCTCAGGTTCCTAGCAGATAGTTTACTTCGACGGTGGGAGCAGGGCTTGTGTTGTCGCGCATAAGCGCAGGCCTACCAGGAAGCTGGGACGTGGGAGCAGGTATGCCCCATAATCCAAGCACCTGACTTCCAGTTCGTGCGATGAGTATCCTCTAGAAACCGGGGTGCGACAAATGGTATCAGAGCCTGTCTGCCTGTAGGATCCCTTTTTACTGGTCGCAGTTGAGTCTAGAAACTATTTTGTAGCTATATAGGAAAAATGAAACGTGAGAGTAGGAATTCTGCCATTTTTCTTCTTTCCCCACCCACCCACCCTTTTCTGGTAAGGAAGTGCAACGTTGTTTTCTGTTCTCACCTAAACTTTCAAGTTAGGATTTCACGTGTTTTGGGTTCTCCTTAGTACCTCAGGACTGTTGGTCTCGTTTTCCCGATGTTGCTTCGATATCATGTTCTTTTCAACATCCTTTTCGTCCGTTGAACCTTGTTGTTGTTTTCCACATCCTTTTTCATCTACCGGAGTCTAATCAAAACCTTTCCCAATCATCTGCAGATGGGTCTCAGCTACTACCCGCAGGTGGTTCGCATGACTCGCTGTGAGAGCACCGCCGGTTTTCCGGAGATGCTGAGGGACATGGTTACCTATCTGGGGTTCCGTTGGGCACCAGAGTACCAGGTCTACGAGCACCAGCGAGAGTTTGACCAGACTTGCTACCGGGCTATCGTCTACATTCTGTCGGATGATGGCAGGAGCATTGCACACCAGTACGAGGCAGTAGGGTCCACAGTGGATATGGCAGTGCAGCAGGCAGCGTATGTGAGCCTCACCGTCCTCCGTGCTGACTACTGGGGCTTTGATAAGTCCAGTTTTCGTCACATCCCCCGTGGTTACATCACGGCAGCGGGAGTTCACTTCACTGTCCACCGCGACCTGGATACCTACGAGACTGATAGCTCTAGGCTGCAGACCACTGCACAGTTCGCTAGTCACAGTGATGCCGTTGCTTCCGCACTTTCTCAGGAGTTAGCCTCAGTCAGGGAGCAGCTCCACCTTGCTCTCACTCGTCTGGCGACGTACACCACAGACTTTGTTGGAGACGAGCGCTTTGCACGTTTCCAGCAGACACTGGGTTTTCCTCTGCCAGATGCTGGAGGTTACGAGCCGATCAGAGGCCCACTTCTCGACCTCGGAGCTGGTTACACAGGGATTCCCCGCTATGGAGCACAGGGACACGACGCTTTCTACTTCACCACACCGAGAGTTGCTCTCAGAGCAGTTCCTATCTACATGGATCGTCGTGATACCTACTTCCGTGGGGTTCCTCCTCACCGTATCTCTCGTCGTACTACTCACCGCCGTCCTGCGTGATGAGCATGGGAGTACCGATGTATCCGTTACTAGCTGTGTCTAGTTTATCCTTTCGTTTTCGAACCATGTATTGGTCTGTTGGATATTCTGATGTATTTGAACTCATGATGTACCTGTTGGTTATCTATTCATGCGTCGGAATAATCTCTCTTTCGGTTGCTGAGTTTATCCCTTCCTATTGTTGTGCTAAAATGCATTTCTGTTCAGGATGCCTCCAACAAGGAACACGCCTGAGCCACCGCCGATCGCTGAGCTCTTGACTCAGATGACTCAGGTCATGGCTCAGATGGTCCAGGTTCAGAACCACCAGAACCACCACCACCAGACTGCTCCAAGGGTCACCATCAAGGACTTCCTCAGTGTGGGTCCCAAGGCTTTCGTGGCAACACGCGAGCCGCTGGATGCTGATGACTGGATCCGTGACGTAGCAAGAGCCCTGGAGATTGCTCATGTTGCGGAAGAGGACAAGGTCAACTATGCTGCTTACCTGCTGAAGGGTCAGGCAGCCTCGTGGTGGGAGAACTACCAGGCCATGAGAGCTGGCTATCCTATCACTTGGGGTTGCTTCAAGGAGGCTTTCCTGAAGTACCACATCCCCGATGGTCTCATGGAGAGGATGCGTGAAGAGTTTTGCTCGCTGAAGCAGGGCAAGCTCGACGTCATCGGCTACCAGAACGAGTTCAATCGCCTAGCTCGGTATGCTGGAGACGAGGTGTCTACTGAGACCAAGAAGATGGCAAGGTTCCGCCGAGGTTTTAACCCGGAACTGAAGTACGCTCTCACAAACATCAAGTGCAAGGACTTCGTCGAGCTCGTGAACACCGCGCTCAATGAGGAGAATGGGCGCAAGGCGTTCGAAGAGTCGCGCAAGCACTCGCGTGAGGGTGGTTCCTCCTCCAACATGACCACCCCTCCGCAGAAGCGCCGCATCTGGGTGCCAAACAGTGCTGTCACTAGGGCTCCAAATGCCCAAACTTCTCCAGGCTTTGGTCCCCGCCCACCCAACCCAGCTCAGATGCATGGGCAGAGGTTTGCAATGGCGCAGCCAAGGCCAGATCCTCCGCGTGTCGTCACTTGCTTCAAGTGCAAGGAGACTGGGCACTACGCAGATAAGTGCACTCAGAGGATGCTGCCTTCTCCACCACCTCGCCCCAACACCAACCAGGCGATGGTCCGCGCTCCTCCGCATAAGGCCTTCAACACCAACAACAGGCCTGTTGGGAGGACCGCAAGGGTGAACCACGTCAAGGTTGACACAGCTGAGGAATCTGCCGACGTTGTTCTCGGTACATTACCCGTAAACTCTAACCCAGCTAAAGTGTTGTTTGATACCGGAGCATCGCATTCGTTCGTGTCAAAGATCTTTGCTACAGCAGTTAAACTACCTTTTGTTGGTTTGGGTTCCCCGCTAGTAGTAAACTCCCCTGGAGCAACTATGCAAACTTCCAAGATCAGTCATGAGAATCAGATCTTAATTGGAGGTCACATATTCCTTGCTTCCCTCATCCTGCTTGGAAATTCTGACATTGATGTCATCCTTGGCATGGATTGGTTGAAGGCCAATAAAGCTACGATTGACTGTGCTCAAAAGTCAATAACTCTGTTCCACCCTTCCGGCCAGATAGTCTATTCTCCGAAGGAATCAAGTTCTGTTCAGCTGTACACCCTGGATGCTAAACCTCTACCTCTGCTTGAGAATGTTCCGGTGGTTTGTGAATTCCCTGACGTCTTTCCAGAAGAGTTGCCAGGGATGCCTCCGGACAGAGCAGTTGAGTTCGTGATCGAGCTTGAGCCAGGTACTGCTCCAATCTCTAAGCATCCATATAAGATAGCTCCTCCTGAACTGAAATTGTTGAAGGAGCAAATCGATATGTACATGGACAAAGGTTTCATTCAGCCTAGTTCCTCCGCTTGGGGTTGCCCAACTCTGTTTGTTGCCAAGAAGGATCAAACTAAGAGACTCGTGGTTGACTATCGTCCTCTCAACGAGAAAACCATCAAGAACAAGTATCCACTTCCTCGTATCGATGATCTTTTTGATCAACTTGCTGGAGCCTCAATATTCTCAAAGTTGGATTTGAGGATGGGGTACCATCAGATAAAGATCAGAAAGGAAGATATTCCTAAGACAGCTTTCACCACTCGCTACGGTCTATATGAATACACCGTCATGTCCTTTGGTCTCACCAATGCACCGGCGACCTTCTCAAGACTCATGAATTCTGTCTTCCATGAATACCTCGACAAGTTCGTTGTGGTATATCTTGATGACATTCTAGTCTACTCCAAATCCGAGGAGGAGCATGGAGAACATCTTCGTCTCACTCTCATGAAACTCCGCGAGCATCGTCTATATGCCAAATACTCCAAATGTGAGTTCTGGATTCCAGAAGTTGCATATCTTGGTCATATCATCTCTGCCAAAGGCATTGCCATTGATCCTGAAAAGGTTAAGGCAATTGTTGATTGGAAACCCCCTAAGACGGTGAAGCAAGTTAGAAGCTTTCTTGGCTTGGCTAGCTATTGCCGTCGTTTCGTCCAAAACTTTTCCAAGATTGCCAAACCTCTCACTGATCTCACAAAGAAGGACAAAAAGTTCGTTTGGACTCCACAATGTGATGAGAGTTTCAACCTCCTGAAGACTAAACTCACTTCCACACCTGTTCTAGTTGGCCCCGACACTACCAAACCTTTCCAGATATTCTGCGATGCATCTCTTCAAGGTCTAGGAGCAGTTCTTATGCAAGAACGTCAAGTTGTGGCTTATGCTTCACGTCAGTTGAACCCACATGAGCAAAACTATCCCACTCATGATCTTGAACTTGCAGCAGTTGTGTTTGCCCTCAAGAAATGGAGACAATACTTGTTGGGTAACAAAACTGAAATCTTTTCCGATCACAAGAGTCTGAAATACATCTTCACCCAGCCAGATCTGAACCTCAGGCAAAGGAGATGGATTGAGAAGATTAAAGACTTTGATCTCACCATTTCTTACACTCCAGGCAAGGCTAATGTTATGGCCGATGCTCTCAGTCGCAAATCCTATTGCAATAATCTCATGATCATGGAAAGCCAACCTCCACTTCATGAAGAATTCCAGAAGCTGAACCTTGGTCTTGTTCCTCAAGGCTATCTTGCTAGCTTGACAGCCAGTCCAACTCTCGAGGACAAGATTCGTTCTGAACAACTTCGTGATAATGAAATCAAGAAGATGGTAGAGCAAATCAAGGAGGGCAGTGATAAGTTCAAGTCCTTCTCTATTGATGACAAAGGAACTGTGTTCTTTGAAGGACGCATTGCAGTTCCTCAGGTTCAAAGTCTCAAGGATATCATTCTCAAGGAGGCTCATGAAACTCCCTATCCATTCACCCTGGAAGTACAAAGATGTACCAGGATCTCAAGACTCTGTATTGGTGGTCTGGCATGAAACGTGAAATTGCTCAATACGTTTCTGAATGCGACGTTTGTCAACGTGTTAAGGCAGTCCATCAGAAGACAGCAGGTCTACTCCAACCTCTGAAAATTCCTGAGTGGAAGTGGGACATGATTGAAATGGACTTCGTTACTGGGTTTCCAAAGTCCAAGAAGGGCAACGATGCAATCTTCGTTGTTATTGATCGTCTCACTAAGGTTGCTCACTTCTATGCTGTAAAGGAAACTATCTCAGCTAGCCAGTTAGCAGAGCTCTACACAGCAAAGGTTGTTCCTCTTCATGGTGTTCCATTGGAAATAAGCTCAGACCGTGGAAGTATTTTCACTTCTCATTTCTGGAAAAGCTTTCAAGAAGCATTGGGCACCAAACTTCTGTTCAGCACAGCTTACCACCCTCAGTCTCAGGGGCAAGTCGAAAGAGTCAATCAGATTCTCGAGGATA
Source organism: Alopecurus myosuroides (assembly GCA_028641055.1). Classification (NCBI taxonomy): domain Eukaryota; kingdom Viridiplantae; phylum Streptophyta; class Magnoliopsida; order Poales; family Poaceae; genus Alopecurus; species Alopecurus myosuroides. The sequence continues at coordinate 478,023,064 of CM054057.1, read as the reverse complement.
TGCTCAGAGCATGTGGTCTCTCCTTTGGCATGAAATGGGAGGATTGCCTTCCATATGCTGAATTCTCCTACAACAACAGCTACCAGGCAAGCCTAGGCATGGCACCATTTGAGGCACTGTATGGTCGCAGATGCAGGAGTCCAATCAATTGGTCTGGAGCTGGTGAACGTTCACTTTTAGGCCCTGACATTGTTAAGGAAGCCGAGGAGAAAGTTCGTATCATTCGTGACAATCTCAGGATTGCTCAATCTCGTCAGAAGAGCTATTATGATAGCAAGCACAGGGATATGGTCTATGCACCTGGTGACAAGGCATATCTCCGTGTAACTCCCCTCAGAGGTACTCATCGTTTCGGTGTGAAAGGAAAGCTTGCACCAAGATACATTGGCCCTTTCAACATCCTCTCAAGACGTGCAGAGAATGCTTATCGTCTTGAACTTCCAGAAAAACTATCCAAAGTGCACGATGTGTTCCACGTGTCACAACTCAAGAAGTGTTTCAAAGATCCAGATCGTGCAGTTGATCATGATTCCATTGAACTGCAAGATGATCTATCTTATGAGGAGCACCCTATTCGAATTCTCGATGAGACCGAGCGTAAGACTCGCAACAAGAGCACCAAGTTCTTGAAAGTCCAATGGTCGCATCATTCCGATAAAGAGGCAACGTGGGAGACCGAAGAGGATCTTCGCAAGAAGTATCCGGACCTTTTCACTTCTCCGTAGGAATCTCGGGGCGCGATTCCTTCAAGGGGGGGCGTTTTGTAACATCCAAGTATGAAAACCCTTAGTTGTTTTACTTGTTGTTTTTATTTAAGCAATGCATCATATCATCATCCTCATATTTATTTCTGTTTGCATTGTTTTCATATGAAATTTAAAATTGTTATCAACTTCTGTTTTCACACTTGTCTGTTACAACCTTTCAAATAAAGAAGTGCAAACTAAAAACCTCTTTTGTTTTCAAGCAACTCATTATAATTCACCATTTAAGTTGTTGCTAAAATCAATTGCTCAATTTAATCAATTATTTCCAAGTCTTTCCCAAACTCAAAACAATTCTCAAATCATCAATCCTTTGAATCCATGAAGTTATCACAACTTGGTATTCTTCAAAAACATTCTAAACCCTAGGGGAAACCCTATTGATTTTGCCTTGTTTTTCCAATAATAAATAATATGGCAATTTTCACTTAATTTGGTTCAATTTTGAAACAGCAATCAACATTTGAAATTTTGAAAACCAAAAATACCAAATGGTTTCTTTTCACCTAAGAAGCTTACCCAAATTTTTTCCAAAATTTTATCTAAGTTAAAACCTATTTATTTCTTCCAAAAGCATTTGCTACAAAAAAAAACAGCACATCTCATAATACAAAAAAAAAAAAAAAAGAGCAAAACGTTTCAACCAGGTGGGGGAGAAGGCCCAGCCCACCTGTGTTGGCCCGATACCCCCCTCTTCTACCTCCGTACAGGAGGTGACGCAATGGAGGACAGCGACAGGAGCATCTCCCTCCACCACTCGATGGTCCTCCCCCCTCCTATTTATCTCCTCCTCTCCCCTCCCGAGCTAAACCCTAACCCTAGTCGCATCTCCCCCTCCTATCTTCCCCAGCCGCCGCCGCCTCGAGGGAGAACTCCCTCCTCTGCTGGTGCCACGGCCACCGGCCGCCGGCGCACGGTGCCGCCACCTCCGCCACCCATCGGCCGCGCCGAGCCCGCCCCTGCGTAGAGGGTGAGGCAACCCTTCCATTCCCGCTCATCCCCTCTCTTTTCTCCTGCGGATTGGTCATCAATTTCTTGCCCGAAGATCGCCTTGGTGCCCTCTGTTCGTTCATGTCTGTAACGTCTGCAGTACGTGCGCTTGCAGGTTCAGATAACATCTCGTTGGCAAAGGTTAAAACTAACCAGCACCTCATCCAATCAACAACCGCAGCGAAGCCCCACTGGTTTGATGCGCGCGCAGTGAAGCCAGAGGTTGCGGGTTCGATTCCCAGCCCCACTCTTTTCCTGCTCTTTTTCTGTTTTATTTCGGTACAGCCAGTACCAACACCTTAACCTGTTCAGAGGTGCAGTCCCACCAACAAAAACAGCATTAGCCTAGTGGTTGAGTTCCTTTGCATCAACCAGGAGGTGGAGGGATCAAGTCCCCTCTCTCCCAATTAAAACCAAGTTTTATTTTTACAATGTTTTGGTACTGGAATATTTAGCAAATCACACCTAGGCCCCTGGCCCTTACTTCTAGCCCCTGGAAATTTTTTTTCCTAAGTCCCTAGAGGCATTAAAATGGCAGATTGCACCCTATACTTCTAAAATGCATAACAAATTCATTTTAACTCCAAAATTAACTTTTTAAATATGTTTTCAATACCAAATTAAATGTTCTATCCAAATATAAAATTTGTTTACTGTTTTGAATATTTTAAATTGGTATAAAATTTGAAAACTTGTCAAATTCACTTAAACTTGCAAAATTCATAACTTGTTCATAAAAATTCCAAATTCCACAAACTAAATATGTTTTCCAATCAACTTTTCATGTACTTTCCAAATATAAATTTTGTTTTCTGGTTTGAATAATTTAAATTGCCTAAACAATTTAAATCTTGATTAATGCAATTAAAAATTGTTTAATATTGTTTAATTCATAATTAATTAATCCAAAGTCCAATTTCAAAATGTGAAACATGTAATCCAACTAAAATTTGATAACCTTTTCAAATATCAACTTTGTTATTTGTTTTGCACACTTTAACTTGATGAAAACAACAATTACTTGTTCAACACCATTAAGTAACAATATTTTTCCAAACTTATTAATGTTTTCTAAAAAGGTTAACTATCATTCCAATTGCATTTAAATTGTTATCTTCTTGTTATTCATCATGCATGCATCATGCTAACTCACCAACACCTGATGCTTAGTGTTAGAACAATTAATTCAACTCTAAGGCATGGGTTTGCCATATGCAATCTTTGCATATGGAATCCATTTAAACTTGTGTATCATATCCACTAGTTTATTTTGGTGCATCTATTAAACATGACATGCATCATCCCAATGTTTGTGCACATATGCCATGTATTGATTGCCGTCTTCCTTCGTTGTTGTTTTTGCTTCTTCTCGCTTAGACGACGACGTTGGTACCGACGAGCCTTACGACACCACTACTCAGGACCTAGCCCAGTACGAGACTGAGCTGCCAGGCAAGTTATCACTCACATGAATCATCGAGTTCTCTTCCACACTTGTTGTCGATACTATCCTTTTGTCTACTATTGCTAGCCCTATGTATCGTTGCTATTCTCCGAACCCATCACATGATTCCCTGAACCAATGATATTGCCTCACCTCCATACCCACAGCCTTTGTTTGTGTCTGTTCTTATCTAGCATGCTTAGGGTTGCTTTTGCTCGAGCCTGTTGTCGGTTACTTCTTTTATTATCGTGCTATTATTATCTGTTACCGTTCCGGGGGCTCGAATGTTAATCAATCAATCCTGTCCATGCTGCTGTTAATAATAATTTGATGATAAGGCACCGGCAGGAGGCCCTTTGTGGTTTTGAGGCCTGCTAGTGTCGACCCTAATAGGAAAAGGGTCTTGTCTACTGATCCATGATGAGCGCACTACCCGCATGTGGGAAGCGAGTATGGGCGCCCCCCTCAACTTGACTCGATTCGCATCTCGTCCAAATCGCCGTACTAGTTCGGGCTTTCCATTTGCTGCATCATATGCAGGTACGAACCCGAGGCCAGGGTGGAACTTTTGTAGTCGGCATTTAGGGCGGCGTGGTCTTCCAGTGCTATGAGGGTCCTCCTTTTCTTCGGGGGGCTCGATTAGCCGCGCACGCACAGCACGCGGTGCTTTGGGCTTGATGCGAAGAACAGTTGGTTGTGTTGAGTGTCTCGCTTGGTGGGTTTGATTCCCATCTGGCGGGATATTCTTACGTGTACGGTTACTATGGTGCACCCCTGCAGGGATAAATCTTCTCGAGAAGCCGTGTTTTCCGCGGTTATGGATTACTTGGTGAAAGTACTGGCTAACAAGTACTCAGGACAACTCCAACATAATGATCAATCATGTTCACCCAATGACTAATAACTTGACTAGTAATAGGTTATTCACACAATAACTTGATTCACCTTATTACAACGGTGTGAGTTATCCTCGGATTGCTTCTTCGGATAAGGGGCGAGATCCAGGATGGGTTTGTTTTGAAGTTATCTTTCAGTTGGTTACAATTCCTCGATCTTATCTTTTCTATTAGCCGGACACAAGTAGTTATCTCTGTAGTTGGTTAGAGCAGCCCGCTGCAGCTTTTATTATACCTATCTTCTTCCGTTGATCCCAAGCATCAAAGCTTGTGTTGACGAGTAACTCCTTGATGAAGTGTGAGTCTTGCTTGCCAGTACTTGGATGTACTGACCCCGTTGGGGCTGTGGTTTACGCAGAGTACGACTACGGCTACGATGATCACCAGGATGGCTACTTTGTGGAGTTCGACGACACTGCAGACGAGTAGTTGGCTGGACCCCGGGCAGGATCCAGGACCTACGTGGATGGGCTTCATTTTCTTTATTTTCTCCGGCTTCTTAAGCCTTGGATTTGTCTGTACTCAGACCCATTTGATTGCTTCCGCTGATGTAATGGATGATATGTTGGGACATGTGTCCTCTGGATGAGTGTTTTGCTATCTCTGCCTTAGTGAAGGCTATTTGCAAACTTATTTCATTCTTTTGTGTCTTAGAGACAGTTTGTGCTATCATTTCGTTCAAAGCTGTTGACGTACAGTGCGTGCTTGAATATGAAGTACGTCGACAGTAGTGCCTCAGGTTCCTAGCGGATAGTTTACTTCGACGGTGGGAGCAGGGCTTGTGTTGTCGCGCATAAGCGCAGGCCTACCAGGAAGCTGGGACGTGGGAGCAGGTATGCCCCATAATCCAAGCACCTGACTTCCAGTTCGTGCGATGAGTATCCTCTAGAAACCGGGGTGCGACACAAAGGAGTTATGACATCATGATGACGCGATGATGACGTCACCACTACTGGATCTTCACACTTGAACTCCAATTCGACGAAACCTGTGATGGAAACACGAATTGAACGCGTTGGGGAGCTCCAGTACGCCGAGCTGAACCTGTAGGTGGCGGCGGTTGACCATACGGTCACCGGAATCCTCGCCGGCGACGAGGTCCGACGGCGACCGGAAGGAATGCATGGTGCTAGCGAGCTAGGGAGTGCGGGGAGGCTCACCACGGTTCGGTGAAGCTCGTGGGATGGTCGGAGAGGCGAGGCGGCGCCGGATATGACAGCGGCGAGCTCGGGGAACCGCCGGCCGGAGAGAAGGAGGACGACCGATTCGTTGGGTTTAAGTCGTCCCGGCTCGCGCGAGTCATCTTGGAGCTCGAGGGGGAAACTGCGGGGATCCCTAGATGATCAATTCGAGAGGAGGAGGTCGGACACGGCGGCGCAGTGGTGATGGCCGGAGCTAGGGTTTTGGTCCGTTCCTTCTCCGTGGCACAGGCAGGGGAACCGAGAGAGAGGGGAGGGGTTCTGAGGGGAGCTGAGGTGCGATTCGGACGCCTCCTCGCGTCCTATCCACGCCCAGGAGGTGAAGCTGGAGGTGGCAGCCGGCCATGGAGGCTTGGCCACGCAGTTGCTCTGCTTTCTGGCCAGAGCTAGAAGAAACAGAAAAAGAAAACGGAATTACAATAACCCCCTGAAATTTTCGGAAATTACAATAAGGTCCTTTTCTCTTTAAAACAGAACAGAAAATAGAGGTTTTGGGGGCCTTTTTGTAAACAGAAAAATTGGCAAAAATAGTTTTTGGAAAGCTTATAAAATTTCCAACCAAACCATATTTTTGTTTTCAAAATTTGAAATTGTTTTTACAACAAATTTGTGCTGCTCACTTTAAGTTATTTTTGACAATTTTAATTAAAACTCAATTTTAAAAATTGGATGAAATATTTCATGCATGTATGAGATGCCAACAACACACCAACACCCTAATGTAGCAAAACAGGGATGTTACACTTCACAACCTTTCTCTTGGGGTTTTTCAACGTCAGCCTCACGTCAAGGCATCATCAAGGCACGCATCATGGCCGAAAGGTTTTCTTTGGCGAACCATTTTGCATCGATTGGATCTAGGGAAATAGCGGTTCTTTGTTCACTAGAAATGCGACGAGGAGCAATATATACCACTATCGATCCAAGGCGGCGCGGCTGGGGAAGTTCCTCGCCGCTAACGTGTGGCAAGCGGGAAAGAAGGCGAGAAGGTTGCAGTAGCGTGTAAACAGCAACGTTGGAGGCAGTTAATAAGATCAGAGTAGTAGGAGGCAGTAACATCCCTCATTTTTGGAAAGTCCAAAAATCACTAAAATTTGAAACTTTTTGTTTTCATGTTTAATAAGTCACCAAAAACCAAATGAGATGCAAGAAACAAAAGAAAACAACACACATTTCAATGATATTGAAATTAAAAATCCAGTAGGCCTCTATTTTCCTAAACCCTAAAAGCCCATTCAAAATTTTCATTATTCAAAGAAATTGTTTTCTCTTAGAAATCCTTATTTTATAACATGTTTTCAAATAAAATATTACTTTGAATAATGTTTTATAGACTTGGAAACCATAGAATTATTACCTCTAACAGTTCCTATGTCTCAAAATTATTTTATGAGAATAACAACTATTTTTATTGATATCCAAATGTCCTTCCAAGTTTTAAACATAAAGTGGTATTCACAAAATGTTTTGATTTGAAAATAACATAAAATAGGTCTTGAAAACAATATTAAAGCTTGAGGAGTTTTCTAAATTTTATTTAAGCCACTTTTTATATTTATTTAATTTTCTATTTTGAAAATGGATTTAAGTTGCTATTAGTAAATCACTGAAATGTTAAGTTTATAAAAATATGAAAGTGAGGTAAAATGAATTTCAAAAATAGTATTTGATATGTTTATTGTCTCTGAAATTTTATTTAATCAAAACCTCATTTTATTAATTTTCGAATTTAAAAATATACATTAAGTACTATTAGTAATTATTTACATTTTCAAAAATATAAAAAGTGAAATGTGTTCAAAAGTTTATAACAATGTTCTAAACAGAAACATATTATTTTTACAAATTTTTAGAAATTAATTTGAGATCAATTGGATTATTAAAACTAAAGATATTAAAAACAGGAATTAAAAGAAAAAAGAAAAAAATGTGATGATGTCATGATGACGTCATCATCGTCATCAACTCACAGAAACGGCAATGGCCGTTTCGGCCACGAATTTTTCTCGAGTAAATTCTCGTGTTTAAGGCCATCAAAGCCAGGACCGTTTCCACCCCCTTAAAGCCGCCTCTCTACTCTCCATTTCCCCTCCCTTGCCCCCTCGTTTCATACATCTATTCGGGAGAAATCGCTCGCCGAAGTTCGCGGGATCCGCCGCCGCATTCTTTGTTTTCCGGTGAGATTGTCGCAAGTCCGAGCCCAAAACCACTCCCTTTAGCCTCCTTGCTACCGTGCGCGCGTTTTGAGTCTTTTGTGCGTCGTTTTGCTACAGGGTAGCGACGAGGCGAGCTCGCCGGAGCCGGGAACCGCACAGCCGCCTCGGAACCTCCTCGCCGCCGTCATTGCAGAGCTCGTGGAGAATCCCCGTGGTCATCATCGCATCCACCGTGTCACGCGGCACCTTCCCGTGGTATCCCCGTGCCCGGAAAACCTCTAGAGCGCCGCCGCCGTCCACTCCCGAGCTAGCGCCGCCGTCCCCGCCATCGCCGGCGACCAAATTCCGGCGGGAGGTAACCCTAACCCCCCCGTTTCAAATCTGGTCTGTTGGATCAACATCGTAGGGCCAGGATTAGATCAACCTAGCGAAGCGGTATGGGCCAATCGGAGAGCGCCGCGTCAGCACGCGCGTTATGATCTTATATGCCGCCCAGCACAGCGCACAGCCGGCCCAAGCCCACCTCTTATCCGTCGCGCCGCGCGGCAAATAACCATTTTCGGCCCAGCCTCTCTCTGGATTTATTTCCGAATAAAAATAGAATTGTGAATTTGCAGATTAGTCCCTAGAACTTAGAAACATCATATCTTTTTAACCATAAGGCCAAATTTAGCAAACTTGGACTTTTTGAAACCCCCTGGATCTGTAGAATCTTTTAGCACTGTACAATTTCAAATTTGACAAACTTAAATTGGTTCAAATTTAAATATGCTTGTTTGATGATTTTTGACATAATTCAAATTCTACAAATCCAAAAATTGCAAATAAAATATTTTTGGAAACCTTAGGATGTGTACTTTCATACCCTCTGTCCCAAAATAATATTTGAACAAATTAAAATTGAATTTAGCATTAAGTTGTCTATTTGAGTATTTTTGGTATAGATTTAATTCTATAAATAATTAGAAAATGTTTTCTTAAGCAAAGTTGCTCCATTTGGTAACCTTGAACCAGTTACATCAGTACCTAACCCTTTTAGACAACCTTGTACCATGACCATGTGTTTTGACCATAAACCCAACATAATGATTCATCCTTTTTACCATGTCTTAGAATTTTGTTTCCATTTCTTATTCCTTGTTGTTGTGGCTATTTGGAGCCAAGCAAATTCCTTAGAATGTGTCAATCACATGTAGTACCAAGTAGTGAACCTCAACACTATTACTATAGTTTTCTATCAACTCCTCCATCCCCCTATTCTTACTTCAAGAATCCATCAAGTTAGCAAATGGAAACAAGACTCACGCAATAGAAGGCTCTTCACTTTCAACTTGGTGGCAACATGAAGAGCTACAAGGAGGATCAATGAAGAAATTTTTGAAGGAAAGACTCCACCACTAGAAGCAACTCAAGGAATTACAAGTGTGAAGAAATCCAGAAGAAAACATCTCCCTCTCTCTTTCTATCTTTCTTCTTATTTTTCTTTCCAATTTGACTTAGTGGTATATATGCCCATCCCATACCCAAACCAATTAGTGAAGTGAAAACCATGAATACTATCAAGACCAAGAGAAGCACCACACCAAGGAAGGAAACAACTTAGATGGCATGATGATGATCTTCAAGAAGGCAATCACATGAGGTCTAGAAGCAATCCATACAAGTTGAAGAATAACAAGTTATTTTTGTCCAACCATTGACCCAAATGGAAAATCCAAGACTTAGTAATATTTTCCCTTTGATGAGGAAGTTAGTAGGCCTACCCTAACCACAATGGAATATACTAACATAGTCACTCAAATATTTTTGAAGGTGAATATGACCAAGTGTTTGCACGTATTACTTTAGTTGAAGAAGTAATATGTTTATTCTAAGTGAACTCTTGGAACTTCCTCGACAAGTATGGTTATAATAAAGTTTGATCACTGCAAACTCAACCTAGACCATCCCAAGTAAACCCTTGGAATTTCCTTAACAATTATTGAACTCAAATCTTGACCTTGTCCTAGTCAACTTGGTTAAACCCCTTTTTGATATGTTAGTTTCTCTGTATGTTTTCTACACATGTATGTTGTTTGGTAGAATGATTGTTTATTTTGTTATTGTGTTTTAAATGAATAGATTGTACGGAGAGCAACGATCTTTTTTGAAGAGAGTGTGAATTCTTCACCAACTTCAACAAGGAAAGTAACACACCATCAACTACCCATTATTTTCTATATGCATTAGTTGATTTTGAGTAGTATGCATGATAGGAAATTTTAGTAAGTTATATTATGCTATGCTATATCCTAGTAGTGTGTAGCCATCCTTATACCTTGTTATTTTGATGCCTTGGTACTTATTTAGATGCTTTTCCATGCTACAAAATTTGTTTTACTAGATGTTGAGGAAAAATTCTAAGTATAACTAATGAATGAACCACCTGGGTGGAAGTGGTAAGACTGGTTTATGTTGAGTGTTGCCTCAGGGCCCTTATCTAAGGGTTATTCCACTTGAGGTTGTCACTTGAGGATGGCCACCCAGGAACAAAGAGATTACTATGTCCCTCTAAATCTAGTAGCTTCCCGTGCAACCTTTAGTCATATGGGCTCTGTCTTGATCAACTAAGTTGAATGAACTCACTAGGCTTACCAGCAGATGTAGCATAATTATAGGTGGAACGGGTAAGCCAAATGGTGGTGGAATTTCTTCTGAAAGATCTCGTCTCAATCTTCTCCTTTCCTTAATGCACTCAGGGTGTATAGGATGTTTGGGCTGATTTGAGTCTGAAGGTGAAAGTGCACAAACTCTGCAGAGTCAACAAACTAAGATCTTAGCCGTGTCCCCGGTTATGGACAACTATGAGCAGCTGGACAAGGATTGACGGAAGAATCTCATCATCAATTTCAATAAGTAAAATTTGACCAAGTGAACAGTATTTGTGGTGCTTGGATCTTAATCCAATGTTGCCACCCTTTGAAAAGAAAAGTTTGTTTTACAAAAGTGATAGGAGAAAACTGGCTTTATGCAAACTTAGCCAAAAACTCCACTCAGCCAAATGAGCATGTAGTATTAGTCTTGCCATTTATATCCACCATAGTGTTACTTGCCAATACATTAAATTGTATTGACTCCCTTGTGGCTGCATATTCCATATTGCAGATGTTTCTGAAGACGAGTGAGGATTTCGTTTAGGATCTCGAGACTATCGCCAACATGTTTTGCCTGTGGCACATGAAGAAGATGGGCTCAATGTTGTACTATGTTTTCCTCTGTATATCTTTGTTTTCTGCTAGTATTCTAAGACTATGCAAGTTGTAATACTATTTTGTAAAGACTGGATCATGCGATATAATAGAATTTGATGCATTTGCATGATATTTCATTTTGTACTGTGGTGCTAGCAATTGATCCAGGGACTAGCACAATAACACAGGAGTCCTTACATTATTTAAATGTGGGAACGCTACAAAATGGTATGAGAGCACTGTGTTGCCTGTAGAATTCGAGACCCTTAGGTTTGGAAGCCATTTTTGATCATGTTATTATCTCCTTAGAGTATTTTGGATCCTAGCGGCATAGTGAGATGAAGCGGCTCGGACAACTTTACGTGTCCACGGACACGATACCGTTCCCTGATTGGCTAGCGGGTGCCAGTATCTCTCACTATAGTGAATATCCAATTTGCGACAAGTTGTTAATAACCCCTTGATCACCCTAGGATTGAAAACTTTCTATGTTCAAACTTTCTAGAAACAAAACAATCCTCTTAATCTTTCTCATATCCTCGCATCTACTATTCACCTTCAAAATTTTCTAGATGACCTACTTCTTGAATACCATCAAGGCAAGATTGTTGATGACCATCCCAAGAAGTGAAAGGAGTATTTTCACCACATGAAGACCTACACTCAAGATTATTGAAGAACTTGAAGAAAATCATAGACTTCACAACAATCAAGAATAGCTAAGACATGGAGAGAAGAATTTGAAGAAAACTCAAGAAGATATAGATGAGACCACCATTCTAGTTTGTTAGAACAACGTTAACACGATTAATGTATTGATCATACTTTTGATTATAGTATGACAATACTAATTGTTTTCTAAAACCTTGATGATTGGTGTGATGAATGTGTTGCTTTGTGTTTGTTATGTGTTGTTTGTAAGATGAGTTTCCTTGATCTGCTGTGTTTGGATAGGAACCTTCTTAGATCCTTTCTAACCTCTACTCATCTTTCCTAAAAACTCAAAACAGATGCCTAGCCAGAATACCAACAACCCGGAGAACTCAATAGCAATGCAGATGCTACTAGAAGCTCAAACTCAGCTGATACAACTGATGACCCAGAACCAAGCAAGCAACCCCAATATGGAGTTAACACCAGGAATGCAACAAGTGTTGGATACTCAATCACAGATAGTGAAGATGATGTCCCAAAACTTGGCCAATAGTGAAAACAATCAGCCTCTGATAGCTATAGATAACCAGGAGATAGAAGAAGAAATATTGTCAACATTCAAAGCCTGCAAATCTTGTGGAGAGATAGGACACTATTCCAAGGAATGTCCTGATGAGTGGCCCCATAGTGATGCAAACAACTCAACTGGAGGATACTTCACTCAAGATACTTGCTTTTTGTGTGAAGGAACAACACATGTTCCAACACAATGTCCACTTTACCCCATGGTACCACAAGTTGGACAACAAGCTAGAGTAGGAATGCTTAGTGCACTCCAAGAGAACTTAGGAAAACCAGAAGTGAAGGGAAAACGCAAATTAGATACTATTCAGATGGACCATGTCAAGGATAATACTGGAGCCAAGACTACAGCACATCCCTATTCATCCAAACACACCACCAAGAATTGTTATTCTTGTGAAGAAGATGGACATTTATCTAGGAATTGTCCCAACAAGTAACCCAGACTATCTGCCAATATAGTTGAGTATACTGGACAACAGTATGAAGATATGATGGCCAACACCATACCAATCAAAGGGGAAAGAGACATGTCTATGGTATTTTGCCATCGTTGTAGAGAGACTGGACACTTCAGAGATGATTGCCTTAAAAGGAAGGACCTCAGCCATATACAGTGTTATAAGTGCAAAAACATGGGGCATTATTCAAGCAAATGCCCAGAAAGGAGGAACATGCCACCAAAACCCAAAGTTAGGATAGTTTGAGAAGCATGAAATTATAAGGAGGCCAATACTTCATGAAGACATGTTGAGCATCGAGAAGTATCTGTCCAAGATTGAGCCTTATGCAAAGTTTTACTTTAGAAAACAAATGTTCCCTTAAGAAATTTCCAATGTAATAAAATACAATGAATGCTTGAGAGATGTGTTTCCATTTTAATAAAACAAGATGTTGTGAAATCCTTCCAACCTGGTCCTTTGTTTGACCCAAAGAGTGACCCCTCAGTGTCAAAGGTAGTTCAACATACCTATGTTGGTCTACAGCTCTGCCGCGAAAGAAAGTTCTACTCAAGCCAATGTGGAATCCATCTACACTCCAATCTAATGAAAATAGACTATCCACAAAAGTTACTTTTAAGGGTGGTAGCCCATCCAGTTGTTGTGGAACCCAGTTACCCAAACCTAATCTTTCTTTCTATCCTTCCCAAATCTCGGGACGAGATTTCTTTTAAGGGTGGTAGTCTGTAACATCCCTGATTTTTGGAAAGTCCAAAAATCACTAAAATTTGAATTTTTTTGTTTTCATGTTTAGTAAGTCACCAAAAACCAAATGAGATGCAAGAAACAAAAGAAAACAACACACATTTCAATGATATTGAAATTAAAAATCCAGTAGGCCTCTATTTTCCTAAACCCTAAAAGCCCATTCAAAATTTTCATTATTCAAAGAAATTGTTTTCTCTTAGAAATCCTTATTTTATAACATGTTTTCAAATAAAATATTACTTTGAATAATGTTTTATAGACTTGGAAACCATAGAATTATTACCTCTAACAGTTCCTATGTCTCAAAATTATTTTATGAGAATAACAACTATTTTTATTGATATCCAAATGTCCTTCCAAGTTTTAAACATAAAGTGGTATTCATAAAATATTTTGATTTGAAAATAACATAAAATAGGTCTTGAAAACAATATTAAAGCTTGAGGAGTTTTCTAAATTTTATTTAAGCCACTTTTTATATTTATTTAATTTTCTATTTTGAAAATGGATTTAAGTTTCTATTAGTAAATCACTGAAATGTTAAGTTTATAAAAATATGAAAGTGAGGTAAAATGAATTTCAAAAATAGTATTTGGTATGTTTATTGTCTCTGAAATTTTATTTAATCAAAACCTCATTTTATTAATTTTCTAATTTAAAAATGTACATTAAGTACTATTAGTAATTATTTACATTTAAAAAAATATAAAAAGTGAAATGTGTTCAAAAGTTTATAACAATGTTCTAAACAGAAACATATTATTTTTACAAATTTTTAGAAATTAATCTGAGATCAATTGGATTATTAAAACTAAAGATATTAAAAACAGGAATTAAAAGAAAAAAGAAAAAAATGTGATGACGTCATGATGACGTCATCATCGTCATCAACTCACAGAAACGGCAATGGCCGTTTCGGCCACGAATTTTTCTCGAGTAAATTCTCGTGTTTAAGGCCATCAAAGCCAGGACCGTTTCCACCCCCTTAAAGCCACCTCTCTACTCTCCATTTCCCCTCCCTTGCCCCCTCGTTTCATACATCTATTCGGGAGAAATCGCTCGCCAGAGTTCGCGGGATCCGCCGTCGTATTCTTTGTTTTCCGGTGAGATTGTGCAAGTCCGAGCCCAAAACCACTCCCTTTAGCCTCCTTGCTACCGTGCGCGCGTTTTGAGTCTTTTGTGCGTCGTTTTGCTACAGGGTAGCGACGAGGCGAGCTCGCCGGAGCCAGGAACCGCACAGCCGCCTCGGGACCTCCTCGCCGCCGTCATTGCAGAGCTCGTGGAGACTCCCCGTGGTCATCATCGCATCCACCGTGTCACGCGGCACCTTCCCGTGGTATCCCCGTGCCCAGAAAACCTCTAGAGCGCCGCCGCCGTCCACTCCCGAGCTAGCGCCGCCGTCCTCGCCATCGCCGGCGACCAAATTCCGGCGGGAGGTAACCCTAACCCCCCCGTTTTAAATCTGCTCCGTTGGATCAACATCGTAGGGCTAGGATTAGATCAACCTAGCGAAGCGGTATGGGCCAATCGGAGAGCGCCGCGTCAGCACGCGCGTTATGATCTTATATGCCGCCCAGCGCAGCGCACAGCCGGCCCAAGCCCACCTCTTATCCGTCGCGCCGCGCGGCAAATAACCATTTTCGGCCCAGCCTCTCTCTAGATTTATTTCCGAATAAAAATAGAATTGTGAATTTGCAGATTAGTCCCTAGAACTTAGAAACATCATATCTTTTTAACCATAAGGCCAAATTTAGCAAACTTGGACTTTTTGAAATCCCCTGGATCTGTAGAATCTTTTAGCACTGTACAATTTCAAATTTGACAAACTTAAATTGGTTCAAATTTAAATATGCTTGTTTGATGATTTTTGACATAATTCAAATTCTACAAATCCAAAAATTGCAAATAAAATATTTTTGGAAACCTTAGGATGTGTACTTTCATACCCTCTGTCCCAAAATAATATTTGAACAAATTAAAATTGAATTTAGCATTAAGTTGTCTATTTGAGTATTTTTGGTATAGATTTAATTCTATAAATAATTAGAAAATGTTTTCTTAAGCAAAGTTGCTCCATTTGGTAACCTTGAACCAGTTACATCAGTACCTAAACCTTTTAGACAACCTTGTACCATGACCATGTGTTTTGAACATAAACCCAACATAATAATTCATCCTTTTTACCATGTCTTTGAATTTTTTTTCCATTTCTTATTCCTTGTTGTTGTGGCTATTTGGAGCCAAGCAAATTCCTTAGAATGTGTCAATCACATGTAGTACCAAGTAGTGAACCTCAACACTATTACTATAGTTTTCTATCAACTCCTCCACCCCCCTATTCTTACTTCAAGAATCCATCAAGTTAGCAAATGGAAACAAGACTCACGCAATAGAAGGCTCTTCACTTTCAACTTGGTGGCAACATGAAGAGCTACAAGGAGGATCAATGAAGAAATTTTTGAAGGAAAGACTCCACCACTAGAAGCAACTCAAGGAAGTACAAGTGTGAAGAAATCCAGAAGAAAACATCTCCCTCTCTCTTTCTATCTTTCTTCTTTTTTTTCTTTCCAATTTGACTTAGTGGTATATGTGCCCATCCCATACCTAAACCAATTAGTGAAGTGAAAACCATGAAGACTATCAAGACCAAGAGAAGCACCACACCAAGGAAGGAAACAACTTAGATGGCATGATGATGATCTTCAAGAAGGCAATCACATGAGGTCTAGAAGCAATCCATACAAGTTGAAGAATAACAAGTTATTTTTGTCCAACCATTGACCCAAATGGAAAATCCAAGACTTAGTAATATTTTCCCTTTGATGAGGAAGTTAGTAGGCCTACCCTAACCACAATGGAATATACTAACATAGTCACTCAAATATTTTTGAAGGTGAATATGACCAAGTGTTTGCACGTATTACTTTAGTTAAAGAAGTAATATGTTTATTCTAAGTGAACTCTTGGAACTTCCTCGACAAGTATGGTTATAATAAAGTTTGATCACTGCAAACTCAACCTAGACCATCCCAAGTAAACCCTTGGAATTTCCTTAACAATTATATTTTGCAGGAGCCTCGGGAATTTAGGGAAGCAGGGTTTATTTTGGGCCGCTACGGATGTCGTCTTATTAGAGCCGGGATTTTCTTTACATGCGGCTTATCCACACAAACCGGCTGAGGGGTCGAATTTCCGAGCTTGTTCTATTTTTTCACGGGTAAAACTGTCTCTAGTAACGGTCTCTAATACTTAGTTTTCTATTAGTGATTATAACTAAAATAATTCCCTACTACTACTAGTTATATTTTTAGGTTTCGAAGCTTCTACGTGGTACTAGTTTTTTTTTGAGGTAGCATAAAACTGATGCTTCCAAAGCATGGTTCTATCATTTCTTGAGAGTTTGCGTAATTAGAATCATGATTCTACCTTCTTGCATTTTTTGTTTAAATTTTCAATATAATTGTATTTTAAATATTGTTCATGTTTTTATATTCTGGAAGATTAAATCCATGTATTCCTTTGTAATGTCATTTTTAGATTTTAATTTTCAAATTTATCTTCTTCTACAAATTCCTTATTGTGACGCATTATCGTAAATATGATGCTTCGATTATTCAGTTTGTTGATGTAAGTATTTATTCCAAATTAGGTGGATGCTACCAAAAGATCTTAACTACGTTGTGATCCCATATCCCAAGAAAGTCGCAAATGAATTTCACCTTTCACAGTTGTGGCTATGGTCGACGAGGAGGACCAACAAGCAAGGGAGCCCGCGACTACATCATGTCGTTCAAGCATGGAAGCATTCTGGTTGATGTATCGATGCTGCCTAAGGAAATGAATTGAGTGTTTGTGACACATTCTTTTGTCAACATTCGATGTATCCAAGAAGGAGATCACCATGTATAATGAAGCAAATTTGTAACATGTAGGAAACATGTCATATAAAAGTACGAAGTTGTGCATTTTTTATGACTTTGAAGGAAGCACATGTGTTTGTTGTCCGAATATGCCAAGCGAATGTACAATTTTTTCTTAGAAGTATTATAATGAACCTTCTATAGTCACACAAAAAGGAATGCTACAAGTTTCACCGTATATGTATACTTCAAGTTTTCTTAACACGCTAATCATGCTTCTAACAGGAGTGTACTATGTTACCAAGCACAAGAACGAACCTTCTAGGAAACTAATTAACGATGTGCTTCCAAAATTGGTCATATTCTCGGACATCTGCTCGGACATAAGTTACACCATTTTTTGAGAGATATCACATTTATTATTTATACGAGAGAATTGGTCATCTTCTCGGACACACGTTATATAGAGGTGAAGGTGATAGCTAAGATTCCTTACTTGTGCATCATGAAAGTATTTTGGCTATAGTCTAGATTAAGTTATGCATAATGATTTTGGATTTTTTTTCTCGTTGAAGCAGGTATCAAGTTCTTAAAGCAACCAATCAATAACGACATTGAAAGAATCCACATGATAATGATTTTTGCTTATAATACCTGTTTTTTGTTGTGGATTTTTAGGATTCACACATTGAT
Source organism: Alopecurus myosuroides (assembly GCA_028641055.1). Lineage (NCBI taxonomy): Eukaryota > Viridiplantae > Streptophyta > Magnoliopsida > Poales > Poaceae > Alopecurus > Alopecurus myosuroides. The sequence goes on along the minus strand of CM054057.1, from coordinate 478,005,388 downwards.
CTTCCATTTCTAACTTGGAAAGGGAATGATTTGTCACAAAAGGAATATGCTTCACCAAGGACAAATTCCCATCCATTCGTGCTTAGATTATTCAAGGTGCTTTTGGTTGAACTCACATAATCGTTGGCATATAGAATGTCCCGATACTTTCGTTATAGATTCAGTAACAATGTGTTTCTGATTATCAGGGTAATGGACATAAGATACAATCAGAATACAAATTCAAATGACTAAAAATAAAAAATAAACCACATGCTTGCCTTCTGTTTGTGTTATCAATGTCTTATTTTTTCACATATTCTAGCACTTTGGCAATTGCATGGAACAAATAAATAAACTCTGAAGAGTTTTTTTTACCATCTACTGTAGGGAAAACCCCCCACATCCCATTTTATTGATCAAATCACAAAACTAATACAACAAATGAGATAAAAAGGAACAAAAGTAAAACCTACACAAAGTTAGCTATCCAAGCAACTGTCTTTGTACTTCCCTTTAAACCTATGTGCATGTAGAAGTGCATCATGGATAAAATTGATATGCTAGGCAGCAGACTTAGGCTGGTTTTGACTGAAAATTCTGTCATTCCTAACTTTCCAGATGCTCCAACAAGAAACTCTTAAGAGCCTTATAGTGTGAAACTCCATCGAGTGTCTATAGATATTTGAAGACGTAACTCTTGGCTTAAACCAGTCTCACTTTTAAGTAGCCCATAACCTAAAGCTTTACATACATGTTCTCCATGCTTTTCATGAATCATTTCTTTTCTCCTTTAGGAGTTGCATACCACATTCAACAAGACATAGAACATATGAAAAAATTGCCCAGTCCATGTGTGCTCCCATACAACAACCACAACAACAAAGTGAAGCTGGTGCACAAAACAATGAGCATAATATGTTGTGTTATTTTATGCCATGATTAAGACCTACTTGCCATTAAACTCACCTGGCATATTGTTCATACCATCATATTCTTGATCTCTTGCTTGCTTGAAAACTTAGCTTATATTCTACAAATTAAACCTCGATGGCCAAGTTAATGAGCTTAGAAGTTGTCTCCTTCACATGAACAAGGCCAATTAATCTCTCTTTGAATTTTCAAATTTACCAACATATCGTAAGACCAGTGCCATTTGTTCTTTACTTGTGACATCCCTTGACCCATCAACAAGCGCAAAAAAGTGACATAATTTTACAATTACTTGAAGAATACAATGCCTCATTTGCAAAACATTTAGCTATGCAGTTTCGAATCTTTGCAGAAGTCAAATTATTATTATCTGGAGCATTATGGTCAACAACCTTGGCTACACATGTATTTTACTCTACCATGTAACCATGAAATTCTCTTTATTGAAAGACTCCTCGGACTCATCGTGGCCTCATAAAGGACATCCTTGCCTCAGTAACACTCTATCAACTTTAGTTGAGACATTTTATTCAATTATAATAAGCATTATTCATAACATTACATTGGTTATTCAAAGCAACATAAATGTGTTATTATTCAGCAAATCTTAATGTTCTCTTCTTACTTGGTTGTGAACATTGTTGACATATCCTAAATGCTCCTTCAATCTATATTTTTCATTCCAACTTGATCAACCATCTATAACAAATACAACATATACCTACCTAGTTTCTTTCTTCTTTCGCGGTATTACTCGAGCCAACCCCCAAACTCATCAAACCATTCTAAACAAACCTTCAAATCATTCCAAACAAACCTTCTATCTTTACTTCTGTCTTTACAGTAAATACCTACGGAAAAATCATAAGTATGATGTTGACAAAGCCAATTAGCCAAATACTTTCTTATTTCCCCGCATTTTTTTTTTCATATTACCCTATCCCTTAGACTAGGAGTGACCCATCTATGCTTCAAAATTTGGCTGGATCAAATTTAATTTCCTCTAAAGAAATACATGGATTGTTACAATGATTGTTGGCATAAGGTTTTTCTACTCAATGTACTTTTCAAAAAAAAATGCATATTAAAATATGTTTTCCATGATGTTAACAATTCTTTGCTATCTAACAATCCCTTTAACACTTTTTTCTAATTTTTACTCATACAAATTTTACATTGACCGTTGTTGCCCGATCAACAAGCCTTTAGCTAAACTTCGTTTACCTAAATTTGCTTTAGTTAGTCTGAGGCTGATATTTTAGAGTTTGGTGGAAACAAGTACTCTCTCCGTATAGATGTTTTACCTTTACTAGATAAAACATATGTATACATGTTTTAGTGCAAGATACACATGAATCTATACACTAAAAAGTATGTCTAGATACGTTTTTTCTAGAAAACGCTAAAACATGTATCTTGCACTAAAACATGTACTCCCTCCATCTCAAATTAACTGTCACAAAGTTTGACAAAAGTGGATGTATCTAACATAATTTAGTGTTAGATACATCTACTTTTGTCAAACTTTGCGATAGTTTTTTTTTAATTTAAAACATCACTATTAGGTCAGCAAGCCGCCTTATTAAAAAAATCTTCCAGTCCCCTTAGGTGCCCTGGTAAGAAAAAGAGTGCGTAAGAAACTTGCTGCCTCAAAACGTTACATAACTGTTACATCATCTAGGAGGGTTTGCAAAAGAAAGCTAGGGGGTTCATCGACCCACGTACAAGAGGTATTTGTTCTAAAACCAAAGCTAGCTATATCATGCGTTGTTGTGTTGCACTCCCTCTTACAGTGGCTGAATTCAACTTTTCCAATAAAGCTAGAAATAGCTATACAGTCTGCATAAATTGCTGTTGCCTCATTCCACAGCTCATCTTCTCCTGAACAATATTGAATATCTTCATAGGCATCCGATTCTGCAATTAAATCATTCGCTCCCCTTTGTAGCGCGAAATCCACACCAATTTTCATTGCTATAGTTTCAGCCATTGCTGGGGAATCCACATATGTAATAAGTGTTGATGTCGCAGCAATGAAGTTACCCTAGCTGTCCCTGATGATAGCACCAGCAGCACCCGTTTTACGGATCGCACAGAACGCTGCATCCACGTTAAGTTTCCAACTATTTGGGTCAGGTTTAGTCCAGGTCAATTTATTCGGAGAGAAGTTACCCGAACCATGTTTGGAATAATTAACAGTGATTTCCCGAATGGAAAAAATGCACTTGCAACTAGGTGGTACCTTTTCCCCGCGCGAACGACGACGTCGGATCCACCAAATGTACCAGGCTGCCGTAGATATAAGGTCCCGGAGTTGAAAGGTCGAGTAGCCCTGAACTGGATGTGCCCCATTCTTCAACATTTCCTCAAGAATTTTAGGCCCTGTTTGATTTAATTGGAGAGCATCATCAATGAGGTTTTGGATACCTAAACCCCTCCATATATCCATAGCCGCCTTACATTGGAAGAGCATGTGTTTAACATCCTCATTGTGGATATTGCATAAAGGACAAAGTCCATTGTCACTGATGTGTCAATTAAGAAGAATTGCTTTAAGAGGCAGAATTTCATGAATAGCCCTCCAAATGAAAATTTTAACCTTTGCCGATACTTCCCTAGATCGATTTCTAGCTTGTGTTATCTTGGTCTGATCCTTGTTGTAGGGCTCTACAGGTGAGACCATTATATTGGTGCTTCCATTCAATGTGGTAGGCTGACTTAACTGAAAAAATCCCACTTCTGTTCCCATTCCAAGCAATGAAATCATCAAAGGCCCCCATATGTACTGGGATTTGCAAAATTTGTTGGGCATCAAGTGTGTTAAAAGTGCTCTGTACCATCTGAATATCCCATTGACCCGTTGAAGGATCAATCGGCTCATTGACTGTAGATAGCAGGGAGTTACCACGCAAACTTGAGATCATTCTGTTTGAACCAAAAGGAAGCCAGGGGTCGGACCAGTTTTTTATAGAAGATCCCAATCCAACCCGCCATATGTATCCACGTTTAAAAGTTTGTAATCCAGCCACGAGGCTCTGCCATGTAAATGAACTGCCAGATTTTAGCCCCGCATCAAGTATACCACCCGAGGGGTAGTACTTTGCTTTTAGAATACGGGCACACAGAGATTCTGGTTCAAGAATACGTCTCCATATTTGTTTAGCCAACATTGCTAGATTAAAAGAGTGCAAATCCCTGAAACCCAATCCACCCTCACTCTTAGGGAAACAGAGCTTCCACCAAGCATACCAGTGCATTTTTTTGCCATGGTTATCATCACCCCACCAAAATTGGGCCATCACATCTGTTATTTGCTTACATACCTTTTTTGGCAATTGAAAAATCGACATTGCATATACTGGTATTGATTGAGCTACTGCTTTCAGAAGAATTTCCTTACCACCCATACAAAGTTGTTTTTCCTTCCATCCTTTAATTCTCTACATAACTCTTTCCACAAAATGCATAAAGCAGTCACTTCTATCAGCTCCAAGCAAAGCCGGGAGACCCAAGTATTTATCAAAGAGGGCTTCATTATTGATATTCAGGACATTGCAAATATCCACTCTCCTGTTCACCTGTGTGTTTGGACTGAAGAATATACTAGATTTTGCCACACTGACTAATTGTCCCGAATTTGCACAATAGTTATCAAGAACTCGTTGTAATGAGGTTGCATTCTGTAAATCTGCTTTCAAAAGGATTAAAGAGTCATCAACAAATAGTAGATGTGAAACTGATGGTGCATTTATGCACACCTTTATTTCTTTAATGCCACGAACCTCCTCTTCATGCAATAAACAACTTGATAAACCCTCTGCGCAAAGTAGAAACAAATAAGGGGATAGGGGATCCCCCTGTCTAATACCTCTTATTGGAGTAAAACTATCTGTCATTTGAGAGTTATATTTGACTGAATAAGTAACTGAGGTAACGCATGCCATAATCAAATCAACCCATGAAGGATGAAAACCAATCCGAATCATCATATTACGCAAAAAAGTCCACTCCACTTTGTAATAGGCTTTATGCATGTCCAACTTCACAGCACAAAGACCCTCTTTTCCTTTTCTCTTATTTTTAATTTTATGGATGCATTCATAAGCCACCAATACATTATCCGTAATAAGTCTTCCAGGGACAAAAGCACTTTGCGTGGGGGAATTATATCAGGAAGAATACCTTTGAGGCAGAAGGAAATCATTTTTGATATGATTTTGTAGACCACATTACAAAGAGATATTGGTCGAAATTGGGATACTTCTTCTAGAGCATCCACTTTAGGGATAAGAATAATGAATTTTTTCGTTCCAACCGTTAGGAATAATCCTGTCATTGATGGCCTGAAGCACATCTTGAGTAATCGAGTCCCCAACAACATGCCAGAATTTCTTGTAAAAGATTGCGTGTAGACCATCCAGGCCAGGGGCCTTTAAATCCCCTATGCTGAAAACGGCCTTTTTCACATCCTCCACGGAATAAGGGGTCATAAGTCTATCATTCGTATCAGCTGACACTTTCGGAGCAATTTCCTCCAAAAAGTTCGGATCTGTCTCATTAATCTCCATAGAAAAAAGGTTAGTAAAATAATTTGTAACAAGAGGATTGAGTGAATCTGTACCTTCCACAAACAACCCATTCAGATCCTTAAGATTTTTTATAAAATTTCTCTTTTTCCTCGCTGAAGCCTGACTGTGAAAATATGTCGTGTTTTTATCACCATTGGCTAACCAATTTGCCCAAGCTCTCTGGTTCCATTTTATTTCTTCTTGTTCAAGTAAATTCTCTATTCGCTGCGCTAGCTCAAACTTCCGCTGATCAGTAGAACTCGAGACTGGGCCTCGCATCAATTCCTCCAGCTCTCTCTGGGATCGACGAATCTCCTTCTTGGGCTTTTTAGCATAGTTCTATCCCAATTATGAAGGCCAGTATGTAAGCATTTGAGCCGGGCTAGAATATTGGAAGATTCAGTCCCTGGGCCGAGTCGTCCCAAGCTTTTTTTTACAGTGTCAACAAAGGTTTCTTCCTTAAACCACTTTGCTTCAAATAAGAGGGGTTTAGCAACCTGGATAGTAGATGGTTGTGCATAAAATTCCGTGTCCAACAGAAGAGGTCGGAGATCTGATCCATTATAGTCCAGATGTGTAAGTGCCGCCTGCAGAAAAAGATGGTTCCAAGCTGTATTTGCCATCCCTCTGTCAAGTCTCTCCCTGATCAAACCAAACCCCTATGCCAGGTAAAAACATCACCAATAAAACCAATGTCATTGAGATTACAGTCATCAAGGGCATCGTGAAACGCCTTCATATAAGGGTGTGGTCTTGGGTTGCCACCCTCTTTCTCATGAGAATACATGATCTCATTCATATCTCCCATCACTAGCCATGGTAAAGAATTTTGTTGATGAATAGAGCGCAATCCATCCCAAGTTTTATATTTGTCCCTCCAAATAGGTTCTCCGTACATGCCCGTGAATCTCCACGTTTGATGATCATCCTCTTCAATGGTAACATCAATATAATTCGGATGTGCAAAATTCTGGTATAACTTAATCTCCTTTCTCCACATCAGAAGGACACCTCCACGTCTACCATCACTCTCTTGCACAATTTTGAAATCCATTCTTGTTCTTCTACGCAAACTCTCAGCGGGAAAAAATTCAAGATGTGTCTCTGAGAGGAAGATCACGTCTGGGTCATAGCGCCTCAGGACGTCCAGAAGCGCACGAACTGCCGCAGCCTTTCCCAAGCCACAGCAGTTCCAAACTAGGATTTTCATTGCGTCCGGACGGACCCCTCTCGGGAGCCCGCCGATCCATGTGAACTGTTTGAGGTAGTTCCCTCCTTTTTGACCTCTTAGTCCTCTCCTTTTCTTTTAAAACCATCACTGTATTCTGTAAACCATCTTGACAGTATTCTTTCCCGGTTGATAAAGGTGTCGGTGACTGGATGGGTTTCACCACAATTTCTGCTCCCATTGCATCCAACAAGATCCTTTTTGCAGTAGCATGTCTTTTTCTTTTGACAGAATATCCGTTTTCATGGGGCTAGACGCGGTGTCACTTAACGTTTCATCCTCATCTGTTTTTTTGTGTTCTTCTGCCGTAAACGGTAAGGCATTATACCTCCAGGTAGTCATCTGATCATTAGCTCTCCCCCGACCTGCTGGATCTCTGCCCCTGCTTGCTCTCTCACCCCCACGGTAACTGCTATTTCCTCTACGGTGCCAAGTTCCAAACTCTGCTCTAAGAAAATCTCCCCACTTTAGCGAATTTTCATCATGTTCACCAGATCCACACTCCGTATGATTATGACCAAACATACCACATGCCCCACAGAATCTGGGGATTTTCTCATACTTGATACCATAAAATTCCCTCTGGCCTCCTCTCACAATTGTAACGAATCTGGCTAGGGCCTTACGAACATCCAGACGAACATGAACCCTAACAAAATTACCAGCCCCATTAACATCAAGCTCTATCTCCTCTGCTATACCAACCTTTTTCTCCATCAAATTCTTTATAAGCTTTTTATCCCTGTATCCAATTGGAAGTTTATGTATTTGTAGCCAGACTGCAATGTGGTTGAGATCCACAGAATCCAGAGACGATAGACCATCGTAAGTTTCAATCGATACCGCGTTTTGACGAAAGAGCTAGGGTCCTCCTTTCTCTACTTTTAGCCAATCTCCGACGCAAGAGCATTGGATGGAGAATATGTTGCCTTCCAACGGCGTGATTATCAGCTCCTTTGCCGGACTCCAAGCAACCCTCATATGCGAATCAAAGGTCTAGGGGCTGAAATAATTCGATGTGTGTACACGCGCGAGGGCCGTCCACTTCATACCTTGTTTTGGTACATCATCTTCGTCTTCGAATACTAGGTCATCAATTTCGTCGTCCTCAACTCCTAATCTCATCAGCATCTCATCCAGGGATTCGTCCTTCCCATCCGAAGACATGGGTCTCGTCGCAGATGTTGCTGGTGAAGCCATGATCGCGGTTGCAGAATCGATCTCCTTAGTCGTACTAAAAACACGCTGGCCAGAGCCAGCCCGATGAAGATTCGAAGTCGTTTCCGTCTAGGGATCCGATCGTAACTCGAACCAAGAAACAACTCCCACCTGGAACCGGCGTGGGAGGCTGCGAGGGTACCAACACCCGATCAGGGGTTACGAGGAAACTCCCCGACGGCAAGCCGACGGTGGAGGCTGGAAACCCTAGTCGCCCGAGGGACGGCTAGGTCAGAAGCCGACGGTCGTGGATGTTTGTTCCGTGCAAGTTAAATTCTTAATTCAAACTTTGCGATAGTTAATTTGAGACGGAGGGAGCATAAGTATGTTTTGTGTAACATCTTACGTTTCGGCGAGTATGTCTCTTTCGTAAAATCAGAAATATATAAGTTTGAAGACGAAATTTTGATTTCCAGCTGAAAGAAAATGCTGACCATGCCACGTTTCCTCCCTTCTTCAGCACCTGCTACCCCGTCAGATCAACGGTCAAATACATCCTAGCCGTTCTTCGAGATTGCCGAAGGGAATAGTCTCCGCACCCATCAGAAGAATCTCAGAGCAAAACGGACGGAAAACCCCCCGGAGAAAAGTAAACAGAATCAAACGAGGAATCGAAGCGAAGAGAAGCATTCGTCACGCGCGAGAGGAGGGAGCGTGAGCTTGAGAGGAGAGGGCATTCGCAAAAAAAAACTTGAGAGGAGAGGGGAAGCCGGGGAGGGATGGCGGCGGGGGCGCCACCGCACGGCGCGCCGACGGTGGAGGAGCAGGAGGAGGAGGCGGGGGTGGGGATCCTGCTGCAGATATCGATGCTGGTGCTGGCCTTCGTGGTCGGCCACCTCCTCCGCCGCCGCAGGGTCTACTACCTCCCGGAGGCCAGCGCCTCGCTCCTCATCGGTACGTACATAAGGCGCCCGAACCATTTGCTACTCGGTGTTTTGGCTTCCCTCGCTCCTCGTTCCGCGACCGAGATGAACACGGACCCCGATTAGTAGTAAACCTTGCATTTCCTTCCTTGAAAAAGAAAATTCGGTGTTCCGGGGCGAGCGATTGATGTGGCCTCCGGATTCCTGCTGTCTTGTGACACGTGGTGGTTGGTCGAGAAAACTGGAAGCGGCGCTACAGTAGCGGGTTTATGTTGTTGGGATTTGGGTGATCAAATGGTAGTAGTATCATGTTTAGTTGATCAAATGGGAAGCAATGCTATTACTGCGAGGAGTTGTGTTGTGAAATATTGATTGCCCTATGTTGCACACTTGCAGTAGTACCTTAGTAGTAGTAGTTCTACTGCAAGCGGTGATCTGATTTGGCTTGCAGTTTGGTTATTGATTCGAATTGTAGCTCTCTGATTTTCATGATTGGATTCAGGATTAGTTTGAAAAAAGAAAAACAATTCATTTTTTAGTGGTAATTTTTTTAATTCATTTGACATTTTGCTAGGGACATGTGTTTACAATCCTGCCAAGTTTGGTTCCATTTCAAATTGCAATGCTACATATGAGTATAAGCAATAATCTGAAGAGTATATAGAGTTGTGTAATGTGTATAACCGAGGTTGCATTATGTTGCTTATCTAGGAAACAACACTTATGGTCCCCGTATGGATCCATCTCATATCTGTTAGTAAAATATCAATGTAGATCCACGAGCCTTTAACACTGCATATCCGCTGCAGATTTTACTGCTGCCCAAACTAAAAATAAATCCTTACAAAATCGATGCTTCTCGAAACAATTCTCAGTCAAACTGTAGAAATCCTTACAGATTTATGAATCAATAACACGGCGTCCAATTTAAAGCCATGTTTGACCATCTGCTTGTGAGCTTGATTAACATCAGGAAGGAGCACATTAAGGCTCAATTTTTGGTTGTTGAACTGTGTTGTGCTGAACTTAGTTTGTAATCTACTTCAGAAAACTAGTCATGGAAGAAGGGGATTTGTTGTTAAAAGAAACTGTAAAATATTCAACAACTTGTTAGACAAACATGTACAGTATATCATAATCCACCACAATTCTGCACGGAGCTGTAACTCTCATGCCTTATCTACTGTGGCAAATTAGTAGCTAGGCTTTTTTTTTTATTTTTTCACACCGCATCATGCTGATGTTGTGACTCCGCCCTTCATCTCAAGGGCCATCCCTTATGGTCTATTTTGGCATGGAAAATTGCTTTCATGTCCAGGGCAACTGCTTACCTTTTTAAGAAAACCACGAAATATTTCAGGTAAAATATTTCATGACTGGCTGCTAGTCTTTCTTTATTCTCGACAACAGAGACGATTTTGAACATGAGATGTTGCAAGGTTTGCAATAATTATCTACATCATGAATTTGTTCAAAACTATAGGAATGTTGTATCATGCTATAATGGAATTCTTCATTATTCTGAAACCTGAGTCCTGAGGTTATAACTAATGATGGCAGCGGAGTGACATAACATGCCTAGAGTATCAACTGCTTATATCTGGTTTGCATATGGGAGAATTTTATGATTTTTATCACTGAGGCTGCAAGACACATTGTTTCACGATTTTCATTGCTGATCCTTTCTGTGATTTTGCTGCTGGCTGCTTGAGGACCTCAGCGAGTTACAGCTCTTCTATTGTTACTCTATGATAATGTACTGTCCGTTTATGGCAGGGTTGATGGTGGGAGGGCTTGCTAGCATATCTAAAGCTCAGAAAAGTACTAGGTATTTACTTTTTTCTTCCCAGAAACCTAAGTGTCTCAAACTGTTCCTTTTCGACCATGCTGATATGGTATCATTTTCTGTGTAATTTCAGGCGATGGTTTAATTTCCGGGAAGAGCTTTTCTTTCTGTTCTTGCTGCCTCCGATTATATTATATCCTTAGCAGAAGCTATATTTTACCTCAATTATTCAAAGTTGCTTCATTTTACTTCCCACTATTTCTTTTGTAAAGCTTACGCTGACTGTTTTGCTTGACTGCACGCCACCCAGTCTGGCTTCAGCTTAGCGCCAGTAAGTGTTCTATTTTCCATGCCCCTATGTTTTAGAGGTTCTATCTAGCTGCAGCTAAATATATATTATCTCTGCATTTGCAGAAACCATTCTTCTCAAACTTTGGTGCTATCATTACTTTTGCAATCATTGGAACCTTTATCGCATCCATTGTCACAGGTGGTCTTGTGTAAGACCCTAGACTAGTTTGCTTCCAGGCATATGTATGCGAACCCTTTGACTTGTGAGAATCTGATGATACGCTTGTCATTGCAGCTACCTTGCTGGGTTAATACATCTTGTTTATAGGATGTCTCTGATCGAGTCCATGATGTTTGGTGCCCTTGTATCAGCAACTGATCCTGTAACTGTGTTGTCCATATTTCAGGTTTCTACCATCACCTTAGGCACCAGCACACTATCTTTACTGACTACTCGTATCCTGGAAGCGAAAGTTACTCACTTTCAATTTAACTGCAGGAACTTGGCGCAGATGTGAACCTCTATGCGTTGGTTTTCGGCGAATCTGTGCTAAACGATGCTGTATGATTTCTGTTTACTATAAATTGTCAATAGTATTGCTCATACTGATACTTACACCTTGCTTGATATCAACCTGTTTTGCGGCGATGAAGATGGCCATCTCCTTGTACAGGTCAGGATGGTATTTGCCATCTTCTTTGCTTCAGTCTTTGCTTCTTCAGATTCTGTCTTGACTCCCTTCATCTTCAGGACTATGGCATCTATGAGGACCAATGATTCTAGCCAAAACATTTTCGTAGTTATCTTGAAGTTTCTTGAGAACTTCTTTGGATCAATGTCAACAGGTATTATGATAGACTTTCTATGCATATGGCCTCACTGCGAGCAGTGTCCCCTGGTTTTCTTTTGTGCTTATGCGTTGAAGTACGCACATTTTCATGGCATTTAAAAACCGACTTTGTAACTTCTTCATCTTTGCAGGTGTAGGAGCTGGATTCATTTCTGCTCTCATATCCTTCCTTCACCTTACCTTTTGCACCGTTGGTAGATCTATAATATTTTTATCCCACTTAAAGCCGCAATTTGTTATCTGACGATTTTGAACGAACCAAATAGGATGTAGTTTTCCTGCATCCCTCTAAAGAACTCCCACGTGGGACAAGTTGTATTTCTTTGTTATTATCCAAAAGTTCAATTTTGTACTCGTTCGGTTGCTCTTTAATCTTGATAATGCTTCCTGAAGCACCGATCGCACGATATTAGTTTTCTGCCCTGCTTAAATATGAGGAACTGTTTACATATGTTCAGTGACATAATTAAACCCAGATGTGCTCGTTTCATATCTGGATCAAATAAAAACTGGTATTGCTGCAGATAATCAGCACGCTGTTAAGTTGTATGCTGTATTATTTTGTCATACTGACAACCATTTGTTACTCCTTAATTCTGTAAAACCTCTTCAAGTATTCAACACTCGGTGTTGAGAAGTAAGTAACATCCCTAGTAATTTATTGTTTCAGAAACAAGAGTATATCTGGAAGTAATAAGCAATTGAACTCTTGACCTTTTATTTTCAGCCTTTATAACCTCGAGAGCTGCTTGTTTGTACTTTTCCCATACTTATCGTAAGCACATCTGAATTGAGTTACTTTTTGTCAGGCTTTGAGGCTTCTAGAGTTCTAGGTTCAATTGTATATTTGTTGGCAGGTACATGATAGCCGAAGGCTTTGGTCTGTCTGGCATAGTCTCAATACTATTTACTGGAATTGTGGGTTCAACTTAAATGACACATTCATGGATTATTATTTTTGCGAACTTATTTATATAACTGTGGAATCTTTTTTTTTAGGTGATGAAGAGATACACATTCCCAAACTTGTCAGAGGACTCCCAGCGTTTCACTTCTTCCCTTTTCCATCTGCTTTCATCATTAGCAGAAACTTTTGTGTAAGTCAACATTTAGTATTTCTGTTTTCGCAAATTTACTTGCATGCTTGTCTAATATCCCTACAGGTTTATATATATGGGATTTGATATTTCAATGGAGCGTCAAAGCTGGTCACACATTGGATTCATATTTTTCTCAATTGTATCCTTCACTTTGACTGGGAGCCATTTTATACTGCACATAATTTTCCTTACAAGTCATGCTGCTATTTTCCTTAGCCTTTTTTTTGTTCGATTCATGAAGATCTTCATATTAGTTGCAAGGTATCGTTTCATTGAGCCTTGTTCAAATTCCATTGTCGCACTTCGTAAAGTTCGCTTGGAGAGATTTGAGGTTTATTTGTATGCCTTCCAATAAGCTAGAACATGCGACATCAAGCTCTGAATACAATATATGGTTAATAATACCCAACAGAAGCACACAAGCTTTATAAAAATGGCACAGTGTTTGGTATATAATATATCGATGCTCACGCTGAAGCACTTGTTGTGCAAGCTCTAAATTTCTTAACCGCACTGGGCGACTGCACATTATTCATCTATATAAGTTCGCTCAAGTTACTTGGTTTCATCATGTCCTCTTATTTTGAAGGGCTGCAAATGTTTTCTCGTGTGCTTTCTTGGTAAATTTGGTACGGCCACCCCATCGGCAAATATCCAGACAATATCAACAGGCACTTTGGTATAGTGGTATGTAGTCCGACAAGCATGCTCACTGAATAAGTTTAATTTTTGGTATCTTAAGCAGTTCTGTCACAAAGTGTTGCGTGCATCTACTTGTGCAGGTCTTAGAGGGGCTATGGCTTTTGCCCTTGCTCTTCAATCTGTTCATGATCTTCCTGAGGGCCATGGTCAGCCAATTTTGAGCGCTACTATATCTATCATTGTTCTAACAGTAAGATATCGCACAACCAAACCATACTAGAGAGGTCATTAGTGAAAGAACTTCTGCAGTTTGCCAGATGACAATAGAAAGATATGCTGGTATTGCTATTTCCCCTAGTGTAGACCATCCCAAATATCTTCTCTCATGGTGATAATCCAGGTGCTTTTGATTGGAGGCTCAACAAGCACAATGCTTGAAGCTCTGGAGGTTGTGGGAGATTCTAATAATGGTCGTCATCGTTCACTTGAGGCAAGTAAAATCTGCACTTCCTAGAAATAACTAGGGTATCAGATGGCATGGTTGGAAGGCCTAGTCTAGGCCTGTAATTAAAGTTCTTATCTATCAGTGCACCGACAAGCAAAACTTTTGTGTTTATGTTCATATATCTTTTATTACGATGGTAGCGTATAATTTTCGCCAATAGGTTGATGCTGATAACATATAGGTTTCCCTAGATAATAACCAAAAAATCACCTATGTAGCTTGGTTTATTGTTGTGGCTCTCACTGCTTCTGTCATGGGATAATACGGCCATGTTGTGGCCCATATACGCATAAATGTGTTAGAGACGAGATTTATATGGATTATAGGGTGTACTCTTTCTTGTAATCATAAAGGCTTGTAGTTTAGCTCTTGAGCATCCTTTATGATTTGTAATTTTTTCACTACCGTGATTATTGACTTGCAGGACCAGGAGAACTTTGAAGGGAACAATGTGGGCGACATAGAACTAAACAATGAAAACGGGACTTCTAGCACAACCAAATTCAAACAGAAACTCCGAGAAATCCAGAGAAGGTATGTTAGTGATTATAATCCGTTAATCAAAGTTCAACACATGTATTCTGTGGCTGCAGGAGCACTGAAAGTTGCTGGCACGCAGTATATTTAGTAGATTGTTCTAGTTTTTTTTTAAATGATGTTTTGGTACATCATTCTAAAAAGGAATTCCTCCGTGCATTGGAATCACTTGTTTTGAATGCTCTTGCAGCACTCCCTCCTTCGCCGCATTGGACAGGCGCTACCTTACTCCGTTTTTTACATCTCGAAATGGCAACGGAGATAACGACGGCAATGATCCTAGTAAGTCTACTTTTAACTCAGTGTGCCTCGCTCTTATGAAACCCACAGCTCCCCTATGCCCGTCTGTACTGACTGCTTCTGAATGCCGAGCAGATGGAGTGCCGCAGAGACCTTCTAATGAGTTGCAAGGCCTGGAGAGCCATAGATTGCCGACTCGGGAGATGGACTGAGAAGAGCTTCGTTTCAATGGAGCCACATGGCAGCTTGTGTGATATTATTCTGCTTTGTGTGGTGTGACTGACGATATCATATCATAGGGTGGCATCTGACACTCCAAGCCTCCAGCTAACAAACAGAGGGAAAGAAAGAACATAGCGTCTGATGGCATCATCGGCAAAGATAGCTGCACATGTAGATAGTAACCTGTCCACGATTTAAGTTAGCACTGTCAGCAGATGTTTTCAGTCGCGTCCTTCCCTTGGACGGTTCTCTGCAAGGCTCGTGTATGGCGCCGTCTTTTCTTTACAGTTAGATGTTGGACACACGACAGGCCCAGGTTTTATCAGCCTGCCACGCAAAGCATCATTCCTTGCCCTTTTTTTTGAAGCATCATTCCTTGCCCTTTTGCTCCTTTGTGTCTGCGTTTACCGCACATTGAGAGCTAAAAACACACGTGCAATCAAAATCTGTTGCTGGCAATTCTTCGCAAAGATTTCGTGTCTTATTTTCTTTACAGATTTTGTGTCATATTTTCTTTACAGTTGGATGTTAAACAGACAACAGGCCTGGTCCTGGATCCCAGGGGACTGATTCTATCACCCTGCCACGCAAAGCATCACGGACCACCCCTTTGCTCGTTTGCTCCTTGGTGTCTGCATTTGCTGCATCTTCTGAAGCTAAAAACCCATTTCAGACCGGGTGCGGAAGGAGCTGCACCTCGCGAATGGGGGACCCAGAGCATGACTAATAGTGCCCTAAATCTCTAAACCCTAAAAAATAACTGTTTTTTTACGGGTTGAAACGGAAAAAAAGCAAACAATAGAACCCCTAAACCCCTAAATCCCTAAAAAAAATTAAGGATTGGAGGAGGGGTTGCCCTCCCAAGCAGTAAAAGTGAGGATTGGGGAGACCAACCCCTCCCCAACCCGCACCCCACTCTCTCCACGCGCGGGAGGGGAAAATCCCACCGCCCCTGCCTCCCGCCCGTCATCCGCCTCGCTCCCGCCGGCCGCCGCTCGCCATGGAGGCGGCCCCGCCCCCGCCCGTCGTCGCCCGGGCCTCGGCCCCGCCCCCGCCCGTCTCGGCCACGCCCCGCCCTCGCCCGCCTCGGTCACGGCCGCGCAGGTGGTCGGGATGGTGGCCGCCACCCACGGCGGCGTGAAGAGGCGCCGGGCGGGGCAGCGCCTCCTCGCCCCGGCCGTCGTCCACCCCGCTCCCGCCCGCGCCCTCCGTCGCCCCGCCCCCGCCCCCGCCGAAGGCGTGGCCGAAGAAGCCGTACGCCGACCCGAAGGGGGCCAAGGCCGCCGCAGAAGGGGTCAAGACGAAGAGGAGAACCTCCTGGGGCAAGCCTTCGCCCGCGCCCCCCTCCGCTCGTCGTGCACGAGGTGCTCGACGGAATGCCCGCCCCACCGACGTCGTTCATGGATCTTCTCGAAGACGCGGAGGTGGACCTCGGGGCTCCTCCGCTCGAACCCTTTGGGTTTGGTGACGACTTCGAGGAAGTAGGTGATGAGGAGGAGGAAGGGGAAGATGAGGAGGAGGTGGAGGAGATAGAGGAGGAGTGATACGTTGAAAACGTATCTCCTTTTCCGAACACTTTTATTATTGTTTTCCTCTAAACTTGTGTGTTTTGAATACAACTAACACGGACTAACGTTGTTTTCAGCAGAATTACTTTGGTGTCTTGTTTTTGTGTAGAAAAATCAACTTTCGGGAAATTGCCCAGAAAAGACCCCATTGGTGTTTTCACCCCGGAAGACCCCGGGAGCCAGAAGGGGGCCAAGAGAGGAGCCACAGGGTGGCCACACCCCTTGGCGTGGGTCCCCCCTTGGCCGCGCCAGCCTAGGGTATGCCCCCCCAGAGCCCCCCTCGACTCCCCTTTCGACTACAAGTAGCCTCCAACCCTAAAACCCGAGGGGGTTCGTCATATTCCACAGAAACACAACAGAGCGCCGCCGCCATCCCGAATCTCGATTCGGGGACCAGAAGTTCCTGTTTTGACACCCTGCCGGGACAGGGAAGTGGAGGAGATCATCGCCACCGTCATCACCAACGTCTCTCCATCGACCATCCATGTTTCCCCCATCCATGTGTGAGTAATTTCCCGATGTAGGCTGAAGGGGATGGTAGGGATTGGATGAGATCGTTCATGTAATAATGTCGTGATTGTTAGGGCATAGTGCCTAGTATCCTCTATTAGTGCTATTGACATTGTTGCAACTTGTTATGCTTAATGCTTGCCACTTTGGGCCTGAGTGTCATGATCTCAGATCTGAACATGTTATTGAACCATGATGATAATTAATGTTTCTTGATCATACCTGCAAGTTGTTTACACACATTGTTGTCCGGAACCCGAGGCCCCGAAGTGACAGAAATTGGGAGAACCGGAGGGGATGGCTGCGATGTGAGGATCACATGTGTTCACGGAGTGTTAATGCTTTGCTCCGGTGTTCTATTAAAAGGAACACCTTAATTACCAGTAGTTCCCTTGAGGCCCCGCTGAAAACGGGCTGGTAGGACAAAAGATGTTGTGCAAGTTCTCATTGCGAGCACGTACGACTATTTACGGAACACATGCCTATGGTTACTTAGTGCTTAGGTGCTTTATCATATTTATCTGCAATGCCCATGACTTGATCATTATTTGAACTATCTTATCCATGCAACGCCCGTTCATCCATCTCTATGCATACAATATTTAATCCCGCTGTTTACTTCAAACACTAATGCTGATGTTTTCATTCCACTGCTGCTACTATAAAACTGTTACTACTGATAAACCACTGCGAACAAAAGTACTTTCAGGTGCAGGTGAATTGACAACTCACTTGTTAAGGTTCATAGATATTCTTTGGCTCCCCTTGTGTTGAATCAATAAATTTGGGTTTTACTTCCCTCGAAGACTGTTGCGATCCGCTATACTTGTGGGTCATCAAGACTATTTTCTGGCGCCGTTGCCGGGGAGCATAGCTTTATTTGCGAGCTCACCGGAGAGTATTATTATCTACTGCCATCATTCATCATGGGTAATACTCGTGATGGAAAGTTTCCTATATTGCCATCCATTACAAGAAGAGGTACAACTCTGAACACCTCTGTTGCTCTTGATTCACCGTCTGTTATGAGTAAGCTGCTTACACCATCACATGCTACACATGCTATTTCTGCTGAATCTGAAAATACTTCTGATACTTTTGATGATGCTTCTACTGTGCTTGATGAGAGTGGTTCTCTCTGTCCTTTCTTAGATGCTACTATTGCTAAAGCTAAAAATATTGCAAACACTGAAACTCCTGATAAAAATCCCGTTACTCCTACTGTTTCACCTGAGCTTATAGAGAATCCTATTAATGATTTAGATGATGCTTATATTGATCTTAATGATGATCTTATTGATGAAATATATACTATGAAGGATAATGATGATGTTATGAGACTTACTGAAAGTCGTGCTATTAAATATAAATTATCTCCTGATGCTAAGTTTGCCACTTCTCCCATTAATATTATGGATAAGGATTATGATTTCTCTCTTGATTTATCTTATATATCTATTGTTGAGAAAGAACCTTTTTGTGGTACTGAAAATGAAAGTGCTATGAAACATATGAATGAGCTCTCCTCTTTGAGTAGTTTATTCTCTGATGATCTTAAGAAACGTAGCTACTTTGTTGCTAAAATATTCTCTTTCTCATTAAAAGATGGAGCTAAAACTTGGTTTAACAATTTGTCTCCTGGATCTATTGATAGTCCTATTGGTTTGGATAATGTTTTCTTTCAGAAATATTTTCCTGCTAGTGCTCAACATGATGCTTTACAAAATATATTTAATTTCAAGCAATTGGAAGAAGAGAAATTGCCTGTATCTTGGGAAAGGTTCTGTTCTTTAGTGAGGGCTACACCTGGGCATAAGCTAGAAAATAATAAACTTCTTGATATATTATGTAATGGACTAACTGTTGAATCTAGGACATACCTGGATAGTTGTGCTAGTTGTGCTTTCAGGCAAAGAACTCCAAAAGAAGCTGAGGGTAATGGCTAAAATAAGCCAAAATCATGATGATTGGACTATGGCTGAGCCTGAACCGACTCCTACTCCAGTACCTACACCAACACCAACACCCAAGAAGAGGGTAATGATTGAATTAAATGATGAAGTGATGAGAGAAGCCAAGAAATCTCTTAAAGAGAGGGGTATTAAATATGAAGATGTGAAGAATCTTCCATCTATAGAAAAATTATGTAAGCCAATCACTCACTCGTCGCCATTGAGGTACACTCTCTCCAATATTTTGATAGTAGAGATATTCCCTATAAAAAACCTCATGATCAATGTTTAGATGAATTTGATAATTATGTTATCAAGCAAGATAATTTTAATAAGAGAGTGCAAAACCCCCTTGTGGAAAACTCTAGAGCTATTGATAATTTGCATGGTATTATAGAAAGAACCTCTAATGATGTTAAAATGCTTATTAAACATTTTCAAATGGTTCAAACTCAAATAGATCAACTTGCTAAAGCAAAAAGATTTGCTAGTTAATGCTTCTAAAGAAAAAACATGCTTATGAAATAAGAACTAGAAGTGGTATTGCTACACAATATCCTTTATATCCTGAGGGACATCCTAAAAGAATTGAACAAGATTCTGAGCAAACTAATGATAATGTTATTCATACTAAGAAGAAAAAGAAGAAGGAATATAAAACAGTTGTAGAATCCTCTGAACTTGCTAAAGATCCTAATAGTATATCTACCTCTGACGCTGAAACTACAAGTGTT
Source organism: Alopecurus myosuroides (assembly GCA_028641055.1). Classification (NCBI taxonomy): domain Eukaryota; kingdom Viridiplantae; phylum Streptophyta; class Magnoliopsida; order Poales; family Poaceae; genus Alopecurus; species Alopecurus myosuroides. The sequence goes on along the minus strand of CM054057.1, from coordinate 477,985,661 downwards.
AATGAAAAGAATGATGCTTCTGATAAAGAAGAACCTGTAGCTGAACCTGAAAAACAAACTAAAACTGCAAAGTATACTAAGGAAGATTTTATTACTAATAAACATGGTAGTGAGAGAGAACCTTGGGTACAAAAACCAATACCTTTTCCTAATAAGAAACACAAATCTAAGGAAGAAGAACATTATAACAAGTTTTGTGAATGGATGAAACCTTTGTTCTTGCAAATTCCTTTACCTGATGCTATTAAATTGCCTCCTTATGCAAAATATATGAAAGATATTGTCTCTAACAAAAGGAAGATTCCTAATGAGGAAATTTCCACTATGCTTGCTAATTACTCTTTTAATGGCAAGGTTCCTGAGAAGCTTGGAGACCCTGGTATACTAACTATTCCATGTTCTATTCAAAATAATTATGTTAGAACTCCTTTGTGTGATTTGGGAGTTGGAGTTAGTGTCATGCCTTTTACTCTCTATAAAAGACTCCTCCTAGAAAAATTGATACCAACTGATATATCTTTGCAAATGGCTGATAAGTCTACTGCTATTCTTGTGGGTATATGTGAGGATGTTCCTGTTCAAGTTGCTAATAATTGTCTGATATTAACTGACTTTGTTGTGTTAGAAATGCATGAAGATGATAATATGCCTATTATTCTTGGAAGACCTTTTATTAATACTAAAGGGTTGTTATTGATTGCATCAAGGAAAAGTTACTTTTAATGTTAATGATAAAGAGCACATTGTTTATTTTCCCAAGAAGATTGATAGAAAATATGGTCTGAATTCCATTGAAAATATTGAGACCATCAAGATTGGAGAATTTTATTGTCCTATTCCAAAGCCACCCAAAGAATATGAAATTATTATGATTGGTACTATGTCTATCAAGGTTGAGGTAACATGAGTATTTAGTGAGAAACAAAGTTTTGTTTCATAGAAAATTATTTTGGTAGCAAGACTTGATCACCCTTGTTAACAAAATGATTTTAAATGAAATGGAAAATGTTTTCACTATGTTTTCACCTTCCCCATTATTGTTTTCACCATGTTTACTTATTTTATCACATTATTATTTGAGTACAATCATGTTTTCCATCATCCTTATGCATGTTTTCACTCTGATTACTCAGGTTATGCATGTTTTCACCACACGTACTTTTGTTTTCACCACTACCACCTTTGTTGTCTTTGGATATTCTTTCATTAGAGTGTCATAGAACCACTGTAGTGCTGGTTTTGGTTTTGTTTTCCACGTTTTCACTTTCGTTTTCCCGGTTTTTATTAATTATTAAAATTCTGGAAATACCTTAAAAATAAAGTTACTCGAAAAATTCCAGAAAAATTATAATAAATTTTTACGTCAAAAATGAGGCAGAAAGCTACCTGCGAGACCCTAGGGGGACCCACCAGTCAGGCACACCCCAGGGTGGCGCGGCTAGCCCCTGGTGGCGCCAACACATGGTGTGGGGCCCCCTGGCCCTCCACTTACTTTCTCCACTGCCCAAGTCTCTTCTCTCACCTACCAAACTGAAAACATTTCCTGAATCTCGTGTTCTTGGTGTTCTTCCTCTGGATTTTCGATCTCCTTCTTCATCCCATCATTTGTGCTGATTTTTGGTGTGTTTGATCTCCGGTATGTGACTCCTCCGATGATCCAAGTAGATTTTTGTTTAGTGAAGTATTTCTTGAGTATTTTTCCACAGTAGGTGACAGCTTATGTGAGTTTGCTTACTTGATTTGAGTAGAAATAATGTAGTTTTGATGTATGTTTAGCTCTCATATAAGTCCCTATGGTAGTCTCCACCTTATAGTTGCTTGAAATTATTTTTTATGATGATTGTTGAAAAAATTCAGAGATGGAGAACAATGCTTATCAACTAAACCAGCATGAGTTGGAGGTGAATGAGGTCATGCTTGTGCACCGTGAAGAGAGGGTGTTCCCATCAATCTATCCGTGTCGGGAATTTATGCAAGTTACAGGAATTCTGCAGGATTTTAACACTCTAGTGCATAATGCAGGTTTGGAACGTTTCATTGAGGATGAGCCTATCCAATATGTGAAACTAACTATGTCTGTGGTGCAGGATTTTCGTTTTAAATGGTCTCCAACTAACCCAATGCTCCACTATAAAATTTATAATAAAGCTGTGAGTCTCCCATTTTAGTGTTTTCTGTGCAGCTATTAAGGTACCCCGAGTGGGGGTCTTGTGAGAAAATAAGTGGGCAGCCCAAACCACTTCTTGATTTATATGGAGAGATTTGCCAAGGCAGAAGCTTCAAAGGGGAGAGTGGTAAAATTCGTGAAATTCAACTCCCTAGCATTCGATACTTTGCCTACTTTATTTCTAAATGTGTGTAAGTTAGGAAAACTGCCAGCAAGCTATCTGTCTATGTTTTGGCGTTTATTGCAGCTGCATTGAGACACGATAGGTCTTATAACTTTGGAGTTTTGATTGCTTACAGTCTCTCACATAACCGTGAGAAGGGCGGAGTTTGTGGAGGTCTTATTGCCTCGCGCTTGATAGCTTTGCATGGTTTGGAGCCACACCCTCTAGACTTTCAGTTTCTATAGAGAGGCTTAATCTTGTTTCCATGGTTCAACATAAATTTCTTTCTACCCATGCTCACTTACATAATTTATCATTTGAACTAACTTTCTCCAAACGATTCGGGTGGAGAGTTGTTAAAACTTTTAGGGAAGTACGTTTGCCTGCACCTCTTTTGTTTAATCTTAATAACAGGCAAGGATGGGAGCTTTCTGAGAGTTAGCTGGACACATACCTTGAGCATCACCCCCAGCAAGGGGAGGATGCCGACGAGGGAGATGATGGTGATTTCGTCCAGCCCTACGACGCCACGGGGATCCCATACCAGCACCCCGGTTATGACTATGCGCTAGCTGCATCATCCTCCTCTTATGCGTCCGAGTACGACCACACGAGGGATGACCCACCGCAGTGGGGATATTTCCCGCGCTTTGATTGATCTCCACTTAGGCCAAAAGCCTAAGCTTGGGGGGAGGTATACCGACATCACACTCATTTATATATCATGTTTGGTCAGTTCTTTTTATATCCATCTTTTTGTTTCTTTTGCTTCTTTTTGTTTCTTTCGCTACTTTCGTTTCTTTCTCTTCTTTTGTTTTTATTGTTTTGTTTTCGCTTTCCAAAACACAAAAAGACCAAAAATATTTCTGTTGTTTCTCTCTATTTTTTTCTTTAGTTGGTTGCTTTATCTTTTAGTTGCAGTTTAATATGAAAAAACCAAAAATATTTTGTTTTGTTTGTTTGCTTTCTTTTGTTCTTGTTTCCTTTCGAAAACCCAAAAAGATTTTGCTTTGTTTGCTTGTTCTTTTCTGTTAGTGCTTTAATTGAAAAACCCAAAAATATTTGTTGTTCTTCTTTGGTTTTGTAAAGTTTGTTGCAGACTTCAACAGTCGTCTGTGCCCCCATTAGAGCTTGGTTTTAATTATATATTATTCGAGCCACAAGTGAAGAGCAATAATGACGATATACGATAATTCAAGTTGTTGTGAGAGGCTGATATGAATTTTATTTGCTTTCATTTTTTTACATATATCCATCTATATGAGCATGCTTAGTTTGTACGTATAAGATATATGTGACTTAATGGCCGCTTAATAGTTCATGCTCTCATGTTTTGTTTCAATCTATTAATGGTAAATGACATGTCATATAAATATTTGTTCGTATTGTTCTATTCGTAGAAGGACATGATATTGTGGTAGCCTCCTCTGACTATTTCATTTGAATCGACTTGGCACATGCTAAGACTGAAAACAAAAAGTCAATAAGTCTCGATGATTTATTTTGCCTCATAGTTCTAGTATCAATTTTTATGCCTCAGTTAATTTTACTTTGTCGAAAACATGATTATGATAGTTGTTGCTCTCTTGATTGTCGCTCCCTGTCTATTTGCTAGCCTTCACCTGTACTGAGTATGAGCTCTACTCGTGCATCCAACTCCCAAAAATCAAAGTTTGCCAAATGTGTCCACCATACCTACCTATATGTGGTATTTAACCGCAACTCTAAGTAAATTGCTCATGTGCTACCTTTAAAACCTGCTAAAAATTGTTCATGTTTTGTGCCCCTGTTTTAGCACACGAGGACGTAAATAGAGAATCTTTATCTCACTCGTTGATTGGATTTCACACCCTGGACTAGTGGCTTCATCCGCTTATCCAAATGATAGAAGAGTTGGCAGCGGGGTGCCCAGCCCTAAGTTAATACACACAAATTCTCTTCACTCTTTTGCCCATGTTTATTCGTCAAAGCATAATTGTGTAAACAAAAGAGAAAGAGGGATGACCTTCTATCCAGATGCGTCCTTCACATGGGAGCCGCTCTTGTGAATCTAGTTGTCTTGTGACGTACTGTATTGTATGTTTACCATTCGTTGACATAATCATACACCTCTCTCAAAATGTTTTCAATACCTCTGTTTAATAAATAAAAAAGCTCTAGAACATGAGTGATCCATGCTTCCCTTTGCGAAGGGCCTTTCTTTTAATTTTATGTTGAGTCTCCGCCATATTCTTTGAGCACTTTCTTGAGAGCACAATGGTCATTCTTAGTGTGATGTGTTTGTCCCAAAGTACGGTTGATTGTGGTATAATTTTGATACTTGTTTCTTTGATATCTTTACTTCTAGTCTTCCCTTGAACATCAGAGGTGCCCTGGCATTTATGTTTTGCCCCACACTTAAGGGAAAGCGAGATACCACTTTATTAGATCCTTTTTATGAATACTTAAATCTTGCAAATAGTTATGCTTCATATTGTTTATTATTAATATGTTGTTATCTCTTCATGGTTTGCATAGCTATTAAGTGACGGTATCTTGCATGTATCTTATCATGAGCATAATTAAGTATTTGATCATATAGTGAGTATGTTTACATCATATGAAAGAAATGTGTTTGTAAAAGTCTTTTATCGCACTCAGTTGTCACTGAATTGCTTGAGGACAAGCAATAAGCTAAGCTTGGGGGGAGTTGATACGTCGAAAACGTATCTCCTTTTCTGAACACTTTTCTTATTGTTTTACTCTAAACTTGTGTGTTTTGAATACAACTAACACGACTAATGTTGTTTTCAGCAGAATTACTTTGATGTCTTGTTTTTGTGCAGAAAAATCCACTTTTGAGAAATTGCCCATAAAACACCCCATTGGTGTTTTCACCCCGGAAGACCCCTTGAGCCAGAAGAGGGATATGAGAGGAGCCACATGGTGGCCACACCCCCTGGCGTGGGTCCCCCCTTGGCCGCGCCACCCTAGGGTGTGGGCCCCCCAGAGCTCCCCTCAGACTCCCCTTTCAACTACAAGTAGCCTCCAACCCTACAACCCGAGGGGGTTCGTCAAGGAGGCGTTCGCCGCTGTTGCAAAACCACCGTGCGCTCGGCAAACTATAGCGAGGACGAAGACATTCTCTTGGTTCGTGCTTGGGCAAGTGTGGGGTTGGATGCGAGCACCGGTACCGATCAAACCAGTAAACGGTATTGGCAACGCATAGAGGACGTCTATTGCAAGATCAAGCCGGGGACCGGTGGGTTCGACGCTCGTAGTTACCGGTTGTTTCAAGGCCGATGGGAGTTGATGAAGCCCCATTGTGCTCGTTGGAGTGCGGCAATGGACCAAGTGATGGATGCACCGTCTAGTGGAACCGTGGAGAGTGACTATGTGAGTGCATATGTATGTTCTCGCATTTATTTTGATTTCCAATGCTATTGTTTGTGTGTGTTTACCATGCTATTGGTGGGTTTGTAGGAGGGCATTGCCGACTTGAGTTACAAGGAGATGCCCGCTTCCAAGGGCAAGGCATTCCCATTTAAGCATGTTTGGGAACTTCTCCAAACATATGACAAGTGGAAGTTGAGGGATCAAGAGACCGCACCCAAGAAGTCGGCAATGCTTAGGATGGGTGATAGTGACAAGGAGACAAGGAACGAGCAGAAGCCCGAGGGAACCAAGAAGGCAAAGCTAAGGAAAGTGATGGAAGGAGAGGCATCAAGCATAAGAGAGAACATGGAGCACATGATGAAGTCAAGGGAGACATTGACAATCAAAACATTGGAGACAAAGATTCTTATCAACGAGAAGAAGAAAGAGGTGAAGCTTGCACAAGTGCAAGCACGGCGTGAAGAGGCCATGCGCAAGGCGGAGTTCGAGGATAGGATGATCAAGGTCAAATAAGAAAAGGAATGGAAAAAACTCATGGCGGAAGAGAAGGAGCACATGATGATGTCCAAGAAGGACATGGATGAAGACCAATTGGAGTGGTGGAAGGAGGCTAAGGAGGACATCGCGGAGAGGAAGAGGATATTCCGTGGTGCGTCCTCTACTCTTCGAGGTACCACTCCGATGAGTGGTGGTGGCGATGGCGTGGTGGAGGACTCCACCACCGGCAACAATGGAGGTGCTTGATGGACGTGGAAGTGGTCTAGGAGATGGCGCCGAGTTGCAATTTTTTGGTGATGGTGCCGATGAGAGGGGGAGGATGATGATTTTGTGATGTAAAGTATTAAACCATGCATCAATGATTCACATTTCCGTGTTTGTTTGAAGGTTGTTTGTGTTTTCCTAGTGGTAATTGTGATATGTCAAATGAGGTTGGGGTTGAGGCAAAGACTAGAACCCTCAAACCCTTAAAACTGGTTTGAGGGTTCTAGTATTTGCCCCTGTTTTTCAACCCTTAAAAATGCCAAAAAATGCCATTTTTCAACCCTTAAACTGATTTGAGGGTTTAGGGATTTAGGGGCACTACTAGTCATGCTCTTACACGGCGACTTCGGCATACAAATGCCAATTCGTGGGCGCCCACGTGAAAGTGCATTTGCATCTTTGATCTCTCTTAGGTTTTGGAGTTGATAACAACATAACTAAGCTTCTAACAGTGCGTCAAGTATTTCAGGTAATATCAAATAGACGCCAAAGAGGTGAAGATATTTCCAAGACATTGCCACCAAAACTGACTTGGTCCAGCGGTAGTATCGGGCATGGCAGCGGTAGTACCGCTCCGCACAGGAAGCGGTAGTACCGCGCCCAGTTCCGCCAGCAGTACCGCTAGGAGAGAAAATCTCTCTGTTTCGCACGGTACTGAGGCGGTAGTGGCTCGGTAGTACCGCGGCACCCAGTTCAGTTTTGAGCAAATCCTTGCTTAGCGGTAGTACCGCTACTGGCTGGCGGTAGTACTGCTCCCTCCAGGAAGCGGTAGTACCGCCCCCAGTACCGTGCTCTCTGTATCGCACGGTACTAGAGCGGTAGTGGCTCGGTACTACCGCCAGCCACTTTGAATTTATTCAAAGTGGGTGGCCAGCGGTAGTACCGTGGCGCACTAGCGGTAGTACCGTTGCTGGAGTACCACGGTACTTCAGCAGCAGTACCGCCTGCGCTCTGCGTCTGAGACGCGCTAGTACCGCGTGGATACCCACGTGGCGGTAGTACCGCTGGTTCCAGCGGTAGTACCGCCAGGCACAAAAAGGGTCAAAACGGCAAGTTTTGGGATGGTGCTATAAATACCCCATCCCCTTCTTCCCCAAGGGTTAGCTCGTCCCAGCATTAAAGTCAAGCATTTATTGAGCTCCAAAAGCTAGATCTCTCCCAATCCCTCCACCCAAACTCGTTGATACTTGGAGGATTGAAGGAGAAGACTTGGATCTACATATTCATCGACTCGTTCTTCATTTCCCCCTCTCTAGCTAGAGGGGTCTAGCCTAGGGTTTCCTCTTGTGGAGAACTTAGGCATCTTTTTACTTGTTGGTGATTCAAGAAGAGTTGGGAGCCCCCAATTTGGTTGTGGGTGTGTGCCCCAAGTTGTTTGTAAAGGACTCGATCCCCGCCTCAAAGGGGTTCAATAGTGGAAGGTGAACTAGGCCTTTGTGGCGGAGTTCATCGGAGAATAGGGTGAGGCCTTTGTGGCGTTGAGTAGGCCTTCGTGGCGAGCTCACACCCCTCCAACGAGACGTACTCACTTAACAAGGAGGATCTCGGGAATACATCGTGTCTTCGTGTGCTTCACTTTGGTTACCTCGTTCCCTCACTCCCTTTACTTGTCGCTTGCATTGTGTTTATCATTATCCTTGTCATATAGGTAAATTCACCTTAGTTACATTATATAGAGAATTTACCTTTGTGTCAAGCCTAATTCAAAAGAAAAATTAAAATTGGTCGTAGCACCTATTCACCCCCCCTCTAGGTGCCCATACTTTACTTTCAATTGGTATCAGAGCCTCGGCTCTTCTATCGGGCTTAACTGCCTAAGAGTTTTAGTATGGGAGACGATTTGGATACCGAAACGTCCGTGACAAAGGTGACCATGGATGATCTCAATGAGTTAAGAACCTCATTGACCTCATCCATAGACACCAAATTTGATGAGTTGCGTCAAGTCATGGCACAACTCCTCAAAGCCAAAGGACCGAAGGTAGCCGAATCTACTCCTCCGAAAACTAATCCGGAGGGCGCCAAGAAAGGGGTAGATGGTGATCCATCTAAAATTGCTTCCGCCAAAAACTCCACCAAGAAGGGCACGGATGGAGACGAAGGATATCACTCTGTTGAAGGACGATATTCTCCCGATCCTCCCGTCCCTCATCCTCATAAAATCCCTAGGGGAGATCCACCTAAAATTGATGCTTTTTCTTTTCGTGAATGGCAATATTACATGGAGACTCACTTGAACTCTTCTTGTATAGATCTTTGGAGGATCACTTGTGATGGATACAAGCCATTTGATCCCAAGAACCTAACAAGAAGAGAAGCCGTAGATTGCCAACTCAACTACACCGCTTTGTCCATTAGTCAACAAGCCGTGGGTCCTAACCACATGCCGCATCTTCAACAATATTCCATCGCCAAGGAAACATGGGACGCTCTTGTCATCATGTTTGTGGGCAATGAGAGCATGAAAAGGAATAGATATGATGCCTTGACCAATGAGGTCGAAGGGTTCTATATGCATGATGGAGAGGATCACGTGGACATGTACCGGAGACTCAAGACTCTTGCCACCGCCTTCTCAAATGTTGGTGCCAAGTACATTGATGATGCTTGGATCAAGAGGAAGTACATGATTGCCATAATGCCATTTGAGGGCACGGACATGAAGAGCATTCAAGGAAGACATGATTTCTCTTCTATGACCTCAACTCAAGCGATGCAAGAAATGTGCTCCTATAAAGTGCAAACCAAGAATGCTCTTGAAAACCGTGCTAGGGCCATTGGAATGCACCAAGGAGCATCTGTTGCTTTGAAGGCCAAGGCTTTGTCGAGAGAGGTTGAGAATGAAGAAGAAGGAGAAGAGGCATTGCCTCCTTTGAAGGAACATGACTATGATCCGGTGCTAAAGGATCTCATAGATCTCACCGTGCAAAAGTTTTGGAACAATCCTCCCAAGTGCAAGAAATTTGTTGAGGAGAAGACAAGGTCTCGCTATGGCAATGATGGGGCTCAAAAAGTGAGATCTTGCTTCAATTGTCAAGATAAGCACCACTTCATTGCGGAGTCTCCCTATGAGAATAGAGAGATCCATAGTGGCAAGCTCATTCGCAAGGACAAGTCCAAGGTTGAGTACAAGAAACCTCACTTCAAGAAGAAACCATTCAACAAGAAGTCTCCCACCAAGTTTGTGCTCTTGACTCAAGAGGAGTATGATCCCGGGAGTGATGAAGAAGAAGAAACCACAAGTGAAGTGGTCGCTCTTTCTATTGCTTCTATTCCATCATCTTCATCCCTCTTTGAATCCCCCAATGACGATCTTCCTCAACAAAATGCCAAGTGCTTCATGGCTAAGGCCACGGAGGTATCACCTTCTTCCAACTCTAAGATACCTAGTGAACTAGAACATCTTGCTAGTCTTAGAGTAGAAGATGAGAGGGTCTCCTTGGAACGTTTTATGTCTAACATGCAAGGGGATACCAAGAAGTACTTTGAGTATCTCATGAGGAAATTGGGAGAGGCCCAAGATGCTCTTGAGAAGAAAGGTGAGGTTGAAAGAAGGGATGCGGATGAAATTGCATCCCTCTCTATGACTCTTGAGGAAGAGCATGATGGTAGAGTTTCTCTAGAAGATGAACTTGAATCTATTGAATTAACTCATAATGAACTTGTCTCTAACATCACTAAGGAACGTGATCTTGCTATTGCTAAATATAAAAAGGCTAAAAAGGATAAGGTCGAGTTTGGGGTTGGTCATGGAAAACTAACCGAGGAGTTTGAAAAACTCACCAAGGCTCACAAAGTTTTGGAGAGCCAACACTCTTCCCTCAAAGAGTTGCATGAACAACTTCAAACTCAACTTAATCAACCTGACAACCCTAGAACCTCTACTTCTTCTTGTGGTCATGCAAATATTATTGAGGAAAATGCTAGGTTGAAGGATGAGCTAGCAAGGCTCAAGGGCAAAGGCCCTCAAGTTGAGAAGGTTGTGATTCCCACCCCACAAGTGGTTGCCCCTAGCTCTAATGTGGTCATTGCTAGACCACAATTGAGTGCTCCTAGGCAACAGGTGGGCAAGCAAGGTCTTGGCTATGTAGCCAAGAAGAAGAACAAGAACAAGACCAACAATGGTGCTTCGGGTGGTATTGTCATTAGGGACAACACTACTCTTAGCACACCCGCTCAAGCAAACAATATTGCCTCGAGTAGTAGTGTCATGAGGGACAACACTACTCGTAGCACCTCCGCGGGAACTAAAAATCCACACCATTTCTTATATGTTGATTATTATGGTGTTGTGCAAGCTAAATACGTTGGTCCTATTGAGGGTTTCATTGACTACACTATTTGGGTTCCAAAGACCCTTGTTGCTAACATGAAGGGACCCTCCTCAGGTTTTTTTTTTTTTGAAGATTGTACCGTAGGGGAAAATCCCTACGGTTAGATTTTCAAAATTAATAGGGGCAAAGCCACCAAAAGTACATAGAATTACAATGAGCTAGATCAAGGGGGCAAATAATTTATCCTACAATACATCTTATGTAACAAGATTCCTAACCCAAGCAATGAGAGATTCCCTAGTAGTATCCTTAACTCTGTACTGATGGATCATGACATCAGAACAGAACCTAACATGCCAGCAAATAAAAGTAGCCTCCTTGGACTGGAAAATGAGGTCATTCCTAGCCTTCCATATGTTCCATGTAGCACATGCCATGATCTCCATGAAGCAAGGCCCAGCAAAAAGTGTCATAGCCAATGTGATCCTATCCAGGATGGGTTTGGAAAGATCCCAATGAATGCCAAGTGTCGTCCAACAATCCCTGGCAAATTTGCAATCGAAGAAAAGATGATCAATAGACTCACAAGATTTACTGTCAAAAAGGGCACAGGAATATCCCTCAGCCAGTTGCCAATTACGACGGCACATAAGATCTCTAGTGTTCAGGCGATCATTGAACATAAGCCATAAGAACACTTTCAGTTTCGGGAGGCATTTGGAGGCCCATATAGCCTTGATGAGGGATGACATTGGACACTAGCAAAAAGGAATTTATAAAATCGTGCAGAGCTGTAAAGCCCATTGCCCCAACAATAGTTAACTTGATCATGGCTAGATGAATCAATCGCGAGCTGATTAATTTCCTGGGATAAGATATGATATTCCTCGAAAGCTTGAACATATAAAGGCAGTGCAAAGGTGTCATGCAAACTATGTGAGTCGTACATACGGGCAACAGATGAATCCTCATTAAGGACGAAAGAGAATAGTCTAGGCCAACGGTCACATAGTGTTGTGTCACCCCTCCAAAAATCTTTCCAGAATAGTGTGTTAACACCATTTCCAATATGGAATCGAGCAATGCTGCGATAAAATGGGATGAGCTTGAATATATCCCTCCACCAAAACGATCCCTTTATAGCTTGAGCATGTGGTGGCGAGTTGTCATATAAATTCCACACAAGCTTAACCCAAGGAGTATCGTAATGGTTATAAAATTTGTGTAAATATCTGAGTAAGAGAGCATTATTTTGTAGTTCTAGATTCATGATCCCAAGGCCCCCATGCTTTTTAGGCTTACATACCATTTCCCAAGCAGCCAATGAGTGAGGGATCTCTGGTCCTCCATCCTTAGCCCATAGGCAGTGGCGCCTGATTCGATCAAATGAACGAATAATTATTTTAGGGAGCTTCAGTGAGCCCAAATAATGGGTGGGGAGAGATGATAGGACAGATTGAATCAGAATTAAGCGACCACCATAATCCAGAAATTTAGAGCACGCATTTAATCTCCTCTCCATACGATTTGCAGGTGGGGCTAGATCAGATATCGTAGGTCTGGTGGTACCAAGTGGGAGGCCTAAGTAGGTGAACGGCATGGCACCAGTTGAACATCCGAACTAATTGGCCAAGTCCATCAGGTGAGCTTGGGTAATATTGAGTGGCATTATGCATGATTTGGAGTAGTTAACCGTCAGACCAGTGGCCTTAGCAAAGACAGTGAGGAGTTTTTTGAGAATGGAGAGTTGTCTAGAGCATGCCTGGGTGATCAATAATGTGTCATCTGCATATTGCACAATAGGGTAGTCTGAATCTGGTATGGGAAGGGGTGCAGTGAGCTCCCCTTCGTTCATCAATCTGTTGACCATAGATTGGAGTAGATCAGGCCCCTCCACGAATAAAATGGGAGAAAGAGGATCGCCTTGACGAACTCCTCGTTTACATGCAAATTTCTTGCCAGGTACACCATTGAGCAGCACAACAGATGTTCCAGTGTTGAAAATAGCCTGAATCCAACTAATCCATCTGTCATCAAATCCACTGGCCAGGAGAATGCGTATAAGAGCCTCATGTTCAATGACATCAAACGCTTTACTGAAATCTAGTTTAATAATAACCGCCTCAGTGCCAGATGCTTTGACCTGGTGGATGTATTCATAAGCCCAGGCAATGCAGTCCTGAATATTGCGGTTCTTAAGGAATCCATATTGATTCTGGTGGACAATAGACAAAATGTGTTCCTGTAGACGATTAGCTAGAATCTTGGTCAATAGCTTAAAAGAGGAGTTTAGGAGTGAGATGGGCCTGTAATCATTTGCATGGATAGGTGCACTAATCTTGGGGATCATAGTGAGGAATGCATCGTTGATACTCTGCAAGTTAACGGATCCATGCCAGAATTCATCAAATAATCGATAGTAATCCTCTTTGATAATGTGCCAACAACTTTTGATAAATTGTCCATTGAATCCGTCAGGTCCAGGAGCCTTATCGATAGGTAAGGTTTGGACCATAGCATCAATTTCATCTCTAGCGAATGGAAGGGATAGGCTGTCTAAACCCACATGATGTGGCAGATACTGACTAAAATCAAATTCATGATCGATACCCAAAGATATCCCTAATCTCTCTTGAAATGTGCCGCGTAGCAATGCAGCCTTCTCATGATGATCAAAAGTAATGGATCCATCCTCCCTTACGAGCGATGCAATGTTGTTGGATCTATAACTGATAGTGGCCATAGAATGAAAAAACGTTGTGTTCTCACTGCCATTCTTAGCCCAATGGGCCGTACATCTGTTCTTCCAATAATCCATTTTGCATCGAAGAAGATGGGCCAGCTGTTCTTTGATCACATTGCGAAAGTTCCATTCAGAGATATGAAGTGTCCTAGCATCCTCGAAAGAATCCAATAGGAGAATAGTTCTATTACAGTTGGAGATAAAATGGTTAAGTGTCGAGATGCTCTGTTGCCATTTCCTTAATCCTTTTCTCAGTAATTTCAGTTTAGAAGAAATATTCTTGGCACTATCCCCTGGACAATGTATATCCCAAATAGTTTTAACCGTGTCAAAAAAAACAGGCATCCTAATCCAATAGTTCTCAAATCTAAAAATTTGAGCTTTGGGGATGGTAGTACCAATGGATAACACACATGGGAGGTGGTCAGAAGTGGGTCTAGCTAATGGAGTGACCATTGAGTTGGGATATTTTGTGGTCCAAGCAACAGAGGTGAAAAACCAATCTAGTTGAGTAAGCAGTGGATCCAATTGCATATTACTCCAAGTGTGATTTCTGCCTTTGATGGGAAGTTCAATAAGTCCATGATAACTAATAATTTCATTGAAAGTCTCCATATCATCGGTATTAGCGCCTGGTTTGTTCCTACTATCAGAGTAGCGGTAGAAGTTAAAATCACCAATAAGTAACCAGAGAGCGTCATCCGCTATGTCAAGACTAAAAAACCAAGCCACAAAATTTTGTCGTGCAAGACCCCCACAAGGTCCGTAAACCACAGCTAAATGGAAAGATTCCATTGAGGCTTGAGATGTGAATTGTAACACGATACCGAATTGTTCAGATATCAAAACCTTGCCCATAAATTGACTCCCAATCCAAAGAACAAGGATGCCTCCCGAGGCTCCATCAGAAGGAATAAATTCAAAGCGATCAAAACGTTTAGGAGCGAATTTTTTGATAAAATGGGTATCAAATTCACCCCTTTTCGTTTCCTGGAAACAGATAATATTAGCCATACTCTCCTCAATCTTATTAAGTATAAGGGGCCATTTCTCAGGGCTGTTCAAACCCCTAATATTCCAGCATAAGATGCGCCAGAACTTGAGATCATATCTTGATGGAGTCATTATAAATAAGTATTGGGATAAAGGAGCAAATGATAGTTGACCGCAAAATGCATACGCATAGAATATGCATCAAACAAGCACAAGTCATAATACTAGGCTGAGCATAAGAGGTTCTCAGCGCAGAAAGTATACCGCAATAATCCATACAAAATAACCGAGTAGATGCCAACGATAAAGTAGCCTGCACCAGCCCAACTAAGGGAGGAAACCATAGAGGGGACGGCCATAGAGCCCACCCTAATAACAGGAGCATGAAACTAGGCAGACGGGTCACGGAGCAACCTCTCATCTGAAACATCTTCAGGTGCCAGGCCGCACTCCTCGACACCGATACACTGCATTTCAGTAATCTGCATCTGAGCAGGTGCCATCGCACGGGGGACAGAAGAGTTGCGGCGTCTAGGAGCCTTATCTGGCAGAGCAATGTGCATAAAGCCATCGTTGTTATTACGCGTACAACGTCTGACGAGGCTAGCAACAGGTGGGGTAGAGATCTTACTCGCACGAGTCCTGGCACGGGTCATGACCTGCGCAGAGGAGGAGGATGTCTTCGAGGAGCCTGGGAGAGAACTCATAGAAGCTTCCACCTATGACTTATCGAGCACAAACCCCAAGTCTGCTCGAACCAACTCCATGGTGTCAGGGAGAGAATGGTCCGTGAGCGCCACAGAGGCAGCTCCAATCACATCAGACAGATAGTCGCGTAGAACAGGGGAAAGCTCCACTGTCAGCAAAGCTGTAGGATCAGGTGAATCCTGTGGCAGATGGAGAGCAACACGAATGAATGATGACGGCACAATGGATGCAGGGGAACCATCTCCGATATAGCATGCCCACATATATTGCATACCCGCCGATAAGATCGCGTCCATCAAGTGCCGCAAGTATAGACTGACATCCAAGGGTGTACAAGGAAGGATGGCGCGGGTGTACACCTGTCTCATGAGCCTGCCGTAGAAAATCCAGTAATCTGCACAGTCGGGGACCTCAAGATCATTCCAGCTCCCACCAGCACGACGGAAGATAAGTTCACCCGATGGATGACCAAGAATGACGTCCAGTGAAGCCCTCTCAACCTCCTCCACGTGGTCATTCCAAGCATCCATGGCATCATCAGATAGGTTGTCAGAATTGGCCACACCATCCATCAAGGAAGGACCCTCGTAGCCCAAATACTGCCTCATGTCCATACCCAGGTATATCTGAGGAACTGCAGGCCATTGTCCCCAGCCCTCCTGTCGTTCCTCCTGGTCCATCATGTTACCCTGCCAGTTGGCCTCAGCTTGCTGTTCGTTGAATCGCTGCACATCCAGATGATATTTCTGCATGACAGTAACATAGGGGAGTTCATATGGGTGGGGTGAGGCATTCATAGGTGGCGGTGGTTCCTCAGTGTCGATGAGCCCCGCCAGATTCTGACGACTGTTGAGCACATATACAGGTACAGTCCAGGAAACTCCATGTCCAGGCAGATATGACACCCTGGTAACGATGAGACTGCGGGGCACCTCCCGAATATCTCGCAGAAGAACACGCATAAGCACCCTCGACCTGCTCACCTCCGGACGGTGCCAGAGCTGGAGCTTCCCAAAAAGAGACACAACTTTGTTGATATAGTACTCTGTCAGGTAATCAGTAGGAAAAGCAAGGAAAAGAATCCATGCGTCAAGATTGAAGACCGTCCTGCGCATATTCATCCCCTCATCATGACGAATGAAGGTAAAGGTGGACTCATCATCAAAAACATCAAAAGGATGCGGGCTATCCCGTACCATCATATCTCGGATTTCAGCAGATGAAAATTGAACCAAACCCACCCCCAAGATGGAAATCTCCGCATCAGTGATAATATTATCATAGTCCTCATTGACTGAAGACACAATCTGATCAAGAACAGTACGACGGAGATTGTCCGTGACAGGGGGATTTACCAGAACAATGGCGCAGTCCTCATTGATGCAAGGGGGATCACCAACCACCAATCTAGCACGTTGGAGACGATCGTCGGGCCCAGGATCTATGTTGGAGTGGGCGGAAACGAAATCAAAAGGTCTCACCGGGAAGTTCGCCATTGCCGTGCTCTGTGCTGGCAGGGGAGCGGAGGTGTCGAGAGGAGGCAGAGTAGCTAGGCGTTCTAGTTCTCCCTGGTGGTCTCGGGTGGTCAAAGCCAGTGCGGGCCCAGAATGTGAAACGACCACCGCCCCAGTTGCCAAATTAGGAGATGTACTTCCTTTTGGTACCCACAATAACCGCTGATGGCAATCCATTGATTGATGACCCTGCTGTTTGCAACGCCGACAAATAATCTTCGGACAATTAGGAATAAAATGATCTGATGCGTGACAAAATTTGCAATATACCTTAATAGGGCATTTTCTGGCCAGGTGGCCCCAACCAAAGCAATCAAGACATTTTATATCATTTTTGCAATCCTTCCTAATATGTCCTAATTCCAGGCATCGGAAGCAACAAGGAAGAGGCCCAGTATCAGAAATGCCCCGGAGAGGTGCCAATGGGCCAGTGACATCTGCTGGGCCAGATGCATGTGAGGACTCACGTAGTGGAATAGGCAGTCCATAATCAGATGCTGGACCAGAGAAAGTCTCAGAGGAATCACAGTCCACACACTTAAAACCAATAATCTGACAGTGTGGGCAAATACCGGGGCAGTTGGGCCGAAGATGGTCCTTGAGCCCACAACGGGAGCAACGTCCCAATAATTCAAATACTAGAGATCGTGGTGGGATAAAAGGAATTGAGAGAGCCTCCTTAATCTCTTGCCTCGAATACCCTGCCAATCTAAGATCTTCAATATTTTCAAGAGTGGATGATGGCAAGTCCGAACCAATAGCCTGGCGAAATAATGGAGAATAGAAAATTTGTCCTTGCCTAGAATGCTTATCCGTAACAACCAGTGTAAGAAACTTGCCAAAAGTAATAATACTGCCGTCTCCGGTCATCACCGGAGAGGACTCCGGTGGTAGCTGCTCATCAACCATCGAGGGGGGTACCAATGGTTGCATATGTGTCTCAATAGGGTCAGATCGATGTGATTCATCAAGCTTACGGAAAAAACCAAATTTAGCAAGCTCATTAGCAGCAGAAAGATCATGACGTGCACTTGCCTCAAGAACGTGAAGCTTATGCTTGACACGAAGAGGGGACCGTTGAGATATCTCCGCAATTTCAACATTAGATGCCCACGAATCATGATTCTTCTGAACAAAACCTGAGAGCTTAGGGTCAATACCCCTAAAGAGAGTGAAGTGGCAAATGAAGTCTGGCCAAATACGATCACGAAGATTATAAATAAAATGACCAACTTTGTTGGATGCCACAGAAAACCGAAAACGCGCATCAGAAAGATGAAAGACCTTGAAGTCCTTATGAAATCCACCAATACAAGATTGAAGAGCCAAACCAACTGATTCTTCAGTGAGTTTGAAGGAAGACGAAGAAAACGAGACCACCAGAAAAAATTCCTTGTGGCCAGATGAAGGGGAGAAGTTGACTGATGAACCAAACCTGCGACGAACCTGTGATTCCACGGCCAGCCCCGCGGAGAAATCCCAGTGAAGGAGGGACTCCATGCCTACTAGTTCTGATCTCCATTTTCATGGGTGGTGGAGGGGGTGGGAGCGGTGGGAGAGGAGGAGGAGGACGCCATTCTCTTCTCCGCCACCAGGAACATGGAGCGGGGAATCACCGCCATGTGGTATCAACACTACATCATGAGACCACCAAACCACTTGTGGGATAGAGACCACAACCTCCTCAACTTGAGGGCCTTTAAAGGGACCCTCCTCGGGTCCTAACTCTAGTCAATGATATCTTGCAGGACTATGCTTCCGGTGGGACGAAATGGATAATTAATAGTGGATGCACTAGCCATATGACCGGAAGCAAAGAACTTGTGAAAGAGTTGTGCCCAAATGACATACAAGCAACCGTCACTTATGGAGACTCGTCCTCGTCTAAGGTATCCGGATTCGGCAAGCTTGTGGTCGCTCCCGATATCACTATCGTGAACGTCATGCTTGTCGAATCCCTTGGTTACAATTTACTTTCCGTCCGCTCTCTTGGAAAGATGGGTTTCTCCGTCTTTTTTGATGTTGATATTGTGGTCCTTTTGAGGAGCAAGACTCTTGACGTCGCTTACGTGGGACATGTTGAAAATGAGTTGTTCGTGGTGGACTTTTTTAAGTCTACCAACTCTCAAACAATGTGTCTTTTCGGAAAGGCGGACGTGGGATGGTTGTGGCATCGCCGCTTATCCCATGTCAACATGAGAACTTTGCAAAGTCTTCACAAAGGTGGCCTTATTGTCGGACTAAAAGAAAATGTTATCTTTTCAAAGGATCGCGTTTGTAGGTCGTGTGTTGAAGGAAAGATGCATGATAAGGCACACAAGGCCAAGACTATTATTTCATCAAAGAGGATCTTGGAGCTTCTCCATGTTGATCTCTTTGGTGTCGTGCCCGAGGCAAGCCTTGGTGGCAAGAAGTATTGCTTGGTGATTGTCGTTGATTATTCAAGATACACTTGGGTTTATTTCTTCAAGTGCAAGAGTGAAACTCAACAAAACATCATCGACTTCTCCAACGAAGTGCAACGTCAACACAATGTGCAAATCATGGATATTAGGAGTGATAATGGTTCGGAGTTCAAGAACTACACCTTGAATGAATTCCTTAGTGAAGAAGGCATTCGTCATCAATACTCCGCCACTTACACTCCTCAACAAAATGGTGTTGCCGAAAGGAAGAATCGCACTCTCTTGGATATGGCAAGGACCATGTTGGCGGAGTACACTTCTCCCCAATACTTATGGGCCGAGGCCATATCCACCGCATGCCACTCCTCCAACCGCCTCTACATACGCAAAGGCTTGGACAAGACTCCATATGAGATCCTCACCGGCAACAAGCCCAACGTCTCCTACTTCCATGTATTCGGTTGTAAGTGCTTTTATTTGATCAAGGGTGTTAGGTTGTCTAAATTTCAATCCAAAACTATTGAGGGTATATTTGTTGGTTATGGTGCCAAATCCCACACTTATAGAGTCTTTGACAAAGCCTCACGGATTGTCATAGAATCTTGTAGTGTGGCTTTCGAGGGAAATGATGGCTCCCAAGTGGCGCAATTTCATGTTTCTAATGTAGATGTTGAAATACCTCAAGAAGCCATAGGAAGGATGGGTGTGGGATTTTTCCGCCCCATTGAGGGACACCTTATGGCGACTCGAGAAGGACTATTCTCTACTCAAGTGGAGCCCTCCTCTACAATAGAAGAACAAGCCAAGGAGCCAAGTTTTCCACCTAACCAAGAACATGTTCAAGACCCTTCTCTCATTGACCAAGACACTACGCAAGTCGTACCCACTCCTACTACTAATGCGAGTCAAGGTCAAGGCCAAGATCAACCATCCTCTTCATCCTCTCCTCAAGTTGAAACAAGTGTTGAAGATACTATTGTTGATTATGATGTTAATGATGATCAAGGCCAAGTTGGTCAAGATGGGGACCCAAATGATCAAGTGATCCCTCCGCGCAATAATGCGGAGATCGAAGCCCGTCGTGTCAAAAGGATAATAAGATCTTTGAAGCATATTGATGCCCAAGACAACAAGGTCTTGGAGGATATTCAAGCTAGAAGATCTTTGGCACATTTTAGTGAGCATCAAGCTCATATCTCTATGGTGGAACCAAAGAAAGTGTTTGAAGCTCTTGAGGACTCCGATTGGGTTGAAGCTATGCATGATGAACTCAATAATTTTGAGCACAACAAAGTTTGGAGATTGGTTGATAAGCCCAAAGATTGCCACAATGTTATTGGCACTAAGTGGATTTTCAAGAACAAGCAAGATGAGCATGGCATTGTCATAAGGAACAAGGCAAGATTGGTTGCTCAAGGTTACACTCAAGTTGAAGGCATTGACTTTGATGAAACCTACGCACCCGTGCCTCGCCTTGAGTCCATCCGTATCCTCCTTGCTTATGCATCTTCGCATAATTTCAAATTGCAACAAATGGATGTTAAAAGTGCTTTCTTGAATGGTCCACTAAAAGAGGAGGTATATGTTAAGCAACCTCCGGGGTTCGAGAATCTCAACTTTCCTAACCACGTCTACAAACTTGACAAGGCTCTCTATGGTCTCAAACAAGCACCTCGTTCTTGGTATGAGAACCTTAGGGAGTTGTTAGATGACCGTGGTTTCGAAGTTGGGAAGATTGACCCCACTCTCTTCACCAAGAGAGTAAAAGTAGAGCTTTTCATATGCCAACTATATGTGGATGATATCATCTTTGGCTCAACTAACCAAGCTTTCAATAATGAGTTCTCTAAGCTTATGACTGACAGGTTCGAGATGTCCATGATGGGAGAGCTTAAATTCTTTCTTGGCTTTGAGATCAAGCAATTGGCTCGTGGAACTTTCATTTCTCAAGCCAAGTGTACACAAGACATGATCAAGAGGTTTAACTTCCAAAATGCAAAGATCAAGTCTTCTCCCATGCAAGTAAAGTGTCACCTTTCTCGTAACCCGAAGGGTAAATATGTGGACCAAAAGTTGTATCGTTCTATGATTGGTTCTTTGCTCTATCTTTGTGCATCTAGGCCCGATATCGTTTTGAGTGTAGGTGTGTGTGCAAGGTATCAAGCGGCCCCTAAGGAAATCCATTTGATGGCGGTCCATAGGATATTTCGTTATTTGGTTCATACCCCAAGATTTGGTTTGTGGTACCCAAAGGGGGCACAATTTTCTCTCAAGGGCTACACAGACTCCGATTGTGCGGGTGATCAAGATGATAGGAAGTCTACTTCCGGGGCTTGCCAATTTCTTGGTAGGTCTTTGGTGAGTTGGTCTTCCAAGAAGCAAAATTGTATATCTCTCTCCACCGCTGAAGCCGAGTATGTAGCCGCCGCAAGTGCTTGCACTCAATTGCTATGGATGAGGCAAACTCTCAAGGAGTATGGAGTTCATTTGGATAAGGTGCCTCTTTTGTGTGACAATGAAAGTGCCATCAAGATCGCATTCAATCCCGTGCAACATACAAGAACGAAGCACATTGAGATTCGCCATCATTTCATCCGAGACCATGTGGCAAGAGGGGATATTGCACTTTCTTATGTGCCCACCAAGGACAATCTTGCGGATATTTTCATGAAGCCACTTGATGATGCAAGATTCTTGTTCTTGAGGAATGAGCTAAATGTCATTGATTCTAGGAGTTTGACTTGATGATCTTGCACACACCCCTATAGATGAAACGTGTTTGAGCTTAGGTGTAGGCATGGACATAGGGGGAGTGTTATCCTAACACATTGGGTTCTCCCTCCCCCCAATATACGAAAGCAAATACTCATTGTTATCTCTATTTTTCTAATGTTTAATTGTGAGCTTCAATGTTTAGAATTGGCAATGTACCCAAGATATATCTTCGCGGTTGCTTACCATGATCTCTTACATGGTGGCTTAGGCCACCAACCTCTTTTCTTGAAGAGTTGGTTCTTGTTTTTTGTTTTTTTTGTGTGGTGTTTTCGTTGTGTTGGTTTGTGTTTTGTGTTGTGTCGGTGTTGGTTTGGGAATCACACTCCCTCTTTTCCTTATTTGATTTTTGAGTTTGTTTGCAAAAGTTGGAGTGTGTAGTACCATCTCAGTTGGTGTTCTAATCCCAAGCCCAAACAATTCCCCCTAAGACTTTTCTCTCTCTGAATTTTTCAATCATGTTGATCCCTTGGTGAGATGAAGTTGTGTCTAGCGGTACTACCGCCAGTTACAAGCGGTATTACCGATGTAACTGTCAGTAGTACCCAGCGCACGGTACTACCGTTGTGACATAGCGGTACTACCGCTGTAGGAGTTCGTGCTCAGCACTGACTCGGCGGCGGTACTACCTCTCGCCCCAGGTAGTACCAGGTGGGCGGTACTACCGCTGAGCGTAGCGGTACTATTGCTGCGGTGAAAATCCGGGGGATAAAAGAGATCTGGAAACGGGGGTTACCCTCATAACCCCCCCCCCACACACACACACTTCCCCATCTCCTCCCCACTCTGGTTCTCGCCGCCGCCAAGCCTTCAGGTCGCCGGGGAGGGCTCTCTCCGGCTGTTGAACGCCCCTCTCTCGCCGGAGAACGCCCGGGGACCACTCCCAACTCCCCCTCCTCGACGATGAGCTCCGGTACCCCTTCTATCTCTCTCCCTCGAGCAATCTTGAGAGATGACGATTCCTAGGGTCTAGAGATCTCCTAGTCTAGGGGTAGTTGTTGTGTTCCCTACGTAGAAGAAATATTATTAGCACTACTCGTTGTTTAGTTCGTACATTGGATTTGGTAGTCTCGGTTGGGTGCTTTGGTTGAATCCGCCAGCAGCGGTACTACCGCTGTCACCAGCGGTACTACCGCTATGGCTGGAACCGCTGGCAGCAGCGGTACTACCGCTTTATGTAGAACTGAAACAGTTAGAAGTTCTAGTTTGATTCCCTCTCGCAGATCACTTTGATTGAATTTTCGCTTATCTTGTGCTATCCCCCTGTTGCTTTCTTAGGAGCAAGTGCTAGTGGTTCGAAGGGTGGAGGTCGCAAGCGTGTAGCCAAGCGAGTCTGCAAGAACCCCGAGGAAGATGAAGCCCCGAGGTTATGCCACAGGGCACGACAAGGAGACAGAGGTCCATGAACATGAAATCCAAAGCAGCTAAGGATAAGTCTGTGGTTAACATGTCAGATGAGCAGTTTAGGAGGGAAAGGAGGACCAATCCCTATGTTCATCCTAGCCAATGAGTGTTTCTGGACACGGTTTCAGGAGAGGATCTTTTATGAGGAGTATCCACTTAACAAAAACATAGTGGTTACTCAATTCTCTATCAATGTTGCACACATGAGAGCCAAGATGGACTATTTTGGTGAAGCCCTGGAGATTTGTGAGGAATTTGGGATTCTGGATTTCATTGAGCTGAATGAGGACTATGATGAGCATCTAGTGGCCCAGTTCTATGCCACTCTGTACTTCCACATTGATGAGAGGAAGATCACTTGGATGACGAAGGATCAGAAGTTCTCTGCGTCTTGGAGTCAGTTTGCTACCATTCTGGGCTTGCAGGACTTTGGTGAGACACCAGATGCTGATTTCTACTCCACGTACTTTAGACTTCCTTATCCTGAGAAGCCCATGTCACTCACTGAGTTGTATGACCTCTATATTCATGGACGTGCTGTGGTTGGGCAGTCCAAGCATCTGTTGCCAGTCTATGATATCCTCCATAGGATTTTCAGGAACACTTTGACTCCTCGGGTGGGAAACTTTGATCAGATCCATGGTTCTCTTGTTGACTTGATGGTAGTCTCTCACAAGCGTCATGGTGATGGGCTGAGGATTGATATTATGGACATTCTATACAATGAGATGTACAATTGCATCATGAGGAGGAGAGTGCCAGTCTTTGCAGCTTTGGTCTATAAGCTCATCTCCACCACTTGGCGCAATGCCAAGCTTGCTGATGCTCAATGATCAGGAGCTAAAGACTCATGCTCTCAAGGACCTTCGCATCAAGAAGCATGCCAATCCTCTACTTGGTCCGGATGATCTTGGTCCGGACATGGATGGCTCTAGTGACTCAGATTTTGAGATGCAGGGAGAGCTCCCAAGGATGGCTTTCGCAACTGGATGACTTCTACCTTGAAGAAGATCTTCTGTCGCCATATTGATATGGAGGACAAGGCATATCGTGCCCATGTCTGTAGCAAGGAGGAGCGACAGCTTACACGTGACAGGTTTGCCCATCTGGGGGTGCCTGTTCGTGCTGGGTCTAAGGACAGGATCACAGCTTCTGGGGAGTGTATATCCAAGCAAGGAAATGTGTGGGTTGATCCCGAGCTTCTAGATGATGACACTACTTCTCGCGAGCCTTGGACTCGTGGTGAGACAGACGAGGAAGTTGAAGATGTGAACTCGGAGGATGAGCGCAATCTTGGTAGCCCGGCTCGTGCGTCTGGCTCCAACGAGTGACCTCCAGGGACGCTAGCATCGCCTCTTCCCTTTTTGGTGCCTTGATGCCAAAGGGGGAGAGAGTTCTATTAGGAGTTCTATTAGGATCACTTTATTTGCTTGGGTTTGTGTTTTGTGTGTCAAACTTTGTGTCGTGTGTGCTTGTGAGTTGAACCGTTTGTGTTAAAGTTTGTGTCCATTTGATGTTATGGATTTGGATTTATGGTCTTTATCTTTCTTATCAAGCAAGCATTCAAATTATCTATCTATTGTACCTTGCTAGGTTTCAAAGAGTTAGGGGGTGCACACTTTGTAAAAGAGACCAAAGTTTGCCTCATAAGCAAATTTCTATTATGTATCACTCTCTCGAAGTGCTCGTCCAAATTCTTTGTACCTCCCTTAGTGTGTTGTCATCAATCTCCAAAAAGGGGGAGATTGAAAGTGCATTTGCATCTTGACCTCTCTTAGGTTTTGGAGTTGATAACAACATAACTAAGCTTCTAATAGTGCGTCAAGTATTTCAGGTAATATCAAATAGACGCCAAAAAGGTGAAGAGATTTCCAAGACATTGCCACCAAAACTGACTTGGTCTAGCGGTAGTACCGGGCATGGCAGCGGTAGTACCGCTCCGCACAGGAAGCGGTAGTAGCGCGCCCAGTACCGCCAGCAGTACCGCTAGGAGAGAAAAGCTCTCTGTTTCGCATGGTACTGAGGAGGTAGTGGCTCGGTTGTACCGCGGCACCCAGTTCAGTTTTGAGCAGATCCTTGCTCAGCGGTAGTACCGCTACTGGCTGGCGGTAGTACCGCTCCCTCCAGGAAGCGGTAGTACCGCCCCCAGTACCGTCTCTTCTACCGCTGGCTAGGAAATTGCTCTCTGTATCGCACGGTACTAGAGCGGTAGTGGCTCGGTACTACCGCCAGCCACTTCGAATTTATTCAAAGTGGGTGGCCAGCGGTAGTACCGTGGCGCACTAGCGGTGGTACCGCTGCTGGAGTACCACGGTACTTCAGCAGCTGTACCGCCTGCGCTCTGCGTCTGAGACGCGCTAGTACCGCATGGATACCTAGGTGGCGGTAGTACCGCTGGGTCCAGCGGTAGTACCGCCAGGCACGGAAAGGGTCAAAATGGCTAGTTTTGGGATGGGGCTATAAATACCCCATCCCCTTCTTCCCCAAGGGTTAGCTCGACCCAACATTAAAGTCAAGCATTTATTGAGCTCCAAAAGCTAGATCTCTCCCAATCCCTCCACCCAAACTCGCTGATACTCGAAGGATTGAAGGAGAAGTCTTGGATCTACATCTTCGCCGACTCGTTCTTCATTTCCCCCTCTCTAGCTAGAGGGATCTAGCCTAGAGTTTTCTCTTGTGGAGAACCTAGGCATCTTGTTACTTGTTGGTGATTCAAGAAGAGTTGGGAGCCCCCAATTTGGTTGTGGGTGTGTGCCCCAAGTTGTTTGTAAAGGACTCGATCCCCGCCTCAAAGGGGTTCAATAGTGGAAGGTGAACTAGGCCTTTGTGGCGGAGTTCATCGGAGAATAGGGTGAGGCCTTTGTGGCGTTGAGTAGGCCTTCGTGGAGAGCTCACACCCCTCCAACGAGACATACTCCCTTAACAAGAGGAACTCGGGAATACATCGTGTCTCCGTGTGCTTCACTTTGGTTACCTCGTTCCCTCAGTCCCTTTACTTATTGCTTGCATTGTGTTTATCATTATCCTTGTCATATAGGTAAATTCACCTTAGTTGCATTATTTAGAGAATTTACCTTTGTGTCAAGCCTAATTCAAAAGAAAAATTAAAATTGGTCGTAGCACCTATTCACCCCCTCTAGGTGTCCATACTTTACTTTCACCACGCCCCTTTTGATACCCTATTTGAAACGAAGAAGATTTGGAGGGCCCATGCCGAGTCTAAATGCAAAATCTTCGCTTGGCTCGTCGCACATAGCAAGATACGCATGACGGACAACCTTGCATTATGATGGCCGCATGATCCTATTTGCAAGCTTTGTTACATTCATCCCAAGACGGTGCAACATCTTTGCCATGATTGCTCCTTCGGCTCGGCGATTCGAGACTCCGTCCCAGTGGCTAATGACCTTCCGATGACCAGCACCACCACGCCTGCATCAAACAAAGACTTTGACGGATGGTGTCTATACTGTCAAGAACCTCCCGAAGGATGAGAAGAGGATGGCCAGCGGCATCATCACTTACATTATTTGGGGTGTGTGTCGAAGGAGCGGAATATAAGAGTGTTCACGCGCTGCCAGTTGCGGACGTGGCATGCCTCATTCAGAATGAGATCGCGCATCGGGTTTACACTTTCACAGATGACCCAGGAGACTAGGGCCCTTTGCCTTGTTTTGCTCGGGTTTCACAAATGACCCATGAGACTAGGTCCCTTTGCCTTGTTTTGGCATGACCCAGGAGTACTTTTCTTTTCCTTTTTTCTTGCCTCTCTTGAGGCCTTTCTGTAAGGAAAACGCTACCAAGCCCCTAGGGGCTCGTGTCCTCTCCATCCTCCGGATCGGTGGCCTGACACGCGTCCCAAAAGAATAGAAAACGAAAACCGTTCACCACACGATGCGGATCAAGTCCCCACCTTATCCCTTCGTCCCCCCAATTCCTTTCCCGATTTTTCCTCCCAACCATGAGTTGCTCCGCTCCCGTCCATGGCGCCTCCTCCTGCGCCCATGACGCCGCCACCTCACACAGCTTCCTCCTCCTACGCATGCGTCCGCCGCCGCCGCCCATGACCTCGCTGCCGTCCATGGACCATGGCGGCCCTCCTCGGGCATGACGCTGGCGCCGCCCATGACACCACCACCGCCCATGACACCACCGCCGCGATGTCCTCTTCCTGCGCATGCTGGCCCCACAGCACGCGGATCCTCGCGTTACGTGCACCTCGCCGTCGCACGACCACCGGAAATCACCATGGCCGCTGCCCCAATTTGGAGGAATCCAGCAGCCCGTACTGCCGTGAAGCTTTGTAGCTGGTGCTATCAATGGTGGAGGAAGCGACAGAGAGAGCATGCTGATGCTCCGGACGACCAGCTCGGCGGCGAAGCAACCATCCTCTTCCGAGTCCGCCAGAGGATAGGAGTCCGCGTTGTGGTGCTCCGGGGGCCGGTGCTGGTGCTTCCATGGGACAAACGGAGTGCTCCAGAAGGCCGGCGGCGGTGCTCCAAAAATTACAGACCAACGATTTTTCTGCTACATACTCGTTTTTGTTTTGCTATTTTTTGACAAATTTTTTGCTACGACAACTCCAGCGATATCTCCGACGAGGTCCAATTTTTTCTATAATAGAATAATGATTCTGCTATAATTATTCTATATTTTTGCTATAATAGTAGAAATTGTTTGCTATGAGAGTCTCCCGGCGATATCTCCGACGAAATTGATTTTTCTAAGTAGCACGTTTTTTTTTTGCTATAGTAATTCCGGCGAGGTCTCCAGGGAAGTCTCCGGCGAGGTGTGTCATTTTTTCTGTTTTCTGAGACGTACCGTTTTTTTTTGCTACATAGAGCAAAAGCGGGATTTTTTTTTTTTTTTACTACGAAGCAAAAGCGGGTTTCTAACAAAAAAATCGGACACGTGTCAGCAGGGGAATCCGGAGGCTGGGAATTTTCGTGCCCAGCACGACCCTTTTTTAAAGGATTTGCTCTATATCTAATCGAATGGCAGAACATCTGCCTTATAAAATTCTAAAAAAAAAACCCAGTTCAGATCAAAATACGTTGCTGATTTTTGTTTACCATGCCTGTATCGTCCTATAGGGGGATACATGTGCTTGCAGCTCACTCTGCTGTAGTAGCTGTCTACGCTCCGTAGTTGCCGTGTTTCGTTCCCATCGGCTTGGACTTTGGACCACTGGATTGAACAGTCCCGTTTCCGTACGCATCCGTCCGTAGATCTGCCCTCTGAACCCCCCTTGCTTCCGGAATCTTCTTTGCACGTTTTTTAAATGCATTAATTTTCTGAACGCCCGCAAAATGCATCCGGTCTTTTCGCAAACAGCAGGGAAAAAAAAGACGGGACACTATCCGAAAATACGGAGGAACCTTATGGAAAATACGTGCTATGCCGGGATTGCTGAGTACTCCGTACTTTTTTTTGGGGTAAAAAAACTGCTAATAACGGAGTCCTTTTCTTTATGCAACACTCATCAAGCTCTCATCGAGTCCTTTTTCTAGTACTAGTAAATGTGCACGTGCGACGCACGTCTATAAATTATTTTAAAGGTTTTGTCGACGGAGTAAACTATAGGATAAGCCTGGTGAAATTTAATATCCAGACTCAGTGATTACGAAGTATAAAACTGTACTTAATAAACTAATTTTAATTTTTTATATTTTGTTTAAACGATTCGAATAGGCCATTCCAAAAGTCTCCAGGCCAGCCAAGAAAATCTTGGTCCAGGGCTACATGCGTCAAGCATTAAAATCTAGATCGACTACCCATTTGTCAAAAAAAAAAAAAAAGTCTCCGCACAATCCAACCTTATCCTCCAGCACTCGCTCGGTCACTCCTCACCCTGGCATCTCTCACCACCGCCCACTTCCCAGCTCTCCCCGTCGTTGAAGGCATCTCCTGTCGAAGCTCTGGCTCCGCAAATCCCTCAGGTGACCCTATCGGGTTTCGACTAGGAGATGTCATAGGCGCTGGTGGAATCGTCGGCTAGACAGGGAGGCGATATTTACCCAGGTTCGGGGCCCTCGAAGAGGTAAAACCCTTACTCCTGCCTTCTGCTGATCTGTATTAAACGATGAGATCGATTACAGGTGCTCGAATCGAGAGTAGATCTCGAGTTTCAAGGCTTTTGTGGTCGTGCGGTAATACTTGGTCCTCTCCTTTGAGGCTCTCCTGGCTTTATATAGATAGCCAGGTCTCGAGTCCAACCCGGAGAGGATACAAACCCTAGCTTGAGTTGGTTACAATTCCTAACTTAGCCCGCAAGTTGATGCGGGTGGGCTTTTCATGGGCCTTCTAGAGTACTCCAAGGGCGCTTCCTGTTGGGCCTTGGTTAGAAGGTGCGAGAGGGGGTGCCCTTATTCGTAGGGCCCAGGATCCATGCCTTCGTCAGTAGCCCCCGAGCGTATGCTCGACTGGGATTTATTTTCAGTCGGGTAGACGGTCAGACCTTTTCTTTGATCTCCTTCTAGAAGTTCAGCTCGACAGTTGTTGCCTACGAAGGGTGTGTTCCCTGTTTCTTGAATAAAAATACTCGAGTATCGAGCAGCATTAGTGCCAGTTTTTGCGGCTATATTAGCAGAAGGATGTGGCTCAGTGGCTTGGCTCTCCCGAGAGATCAGGGCCAATTAATTGCGACTAGGGCAAAAACACTCCTGGCCTACACAGATTCGAGACCTCCGACTCGAATCCGATGAGGTGATCGTTACGACTAGGCCGTTGTGGACTTATCGAGTCGAACTTAACCTAAGGGGGTACCCGGCGCGTCCGCTAGGATTTTTCTTCGTGTTGTTGACACGGAACTATGCCGGAGGACGCAGCTTTCGAGTGCGATTCCAGGCCCAAAAGAAAGATCTTTTTGGGTCTTACCTTCATATTCGAAGAATATGGCATCCGGATGTGCCTAGTCGGCTGTACAATCCAGGTTTTTGTGATGCGTAAATATCACGCATAAGGTGGGTTCTTTCTACCCGATTAGATTGGTATGAGTTCCGTACGAAAAAGGTTTCGTGTTGGAAATGTTAGCTCCGTATGAAAGAGTTTTCATGTTTTGGAAAATTGTGCCTGTACGAAAGAGTTTTCGTGTGTAAGGCATGTTTCTCTTGTCCGAAGAGGCTTTGATTCATGAATTTTTTCATGGAAAGAATGTGTTCTATCCGAAGGAATAGATATTCGTGCGAAGATAATTTCGCGTTTGGAATTCCTTTCGCAAAAAAATTCCTTTCGGAATGACGAACGCCCTGACGTCAAGGCGTGCTCCTCTTCTCCCGATGGGACGTGACGGAGTGGCAGCAGAAACTGGCCCACCTTGTCAGCTTTTTGACCGGGAAACGAGACGTCACTCCCGTTTTTTACGCGAAATGCGCAGTAAATGCGCACGATCTTTTGTTAAGATCGTGGCACGAAACAGCGTACGCCGCCGCTTCGTTTCATCCTTACGCGTGGCAACTGCGATAGGTGCCACGTTGCGTATCGTACGGCTGAGATTGCTTTACCCCGTATATAAATAAGGGTGTTAGCGCCGCAGTGAAATTTTCCTCGCTTTCCGTCTTTGTCTTCCACCTCGCGCTCATCTTCTTCCCCGCACTCGTCTTCAACTTCCTCGCGCTCAAGCTTCCGCTGCGAACGATGGCCGGTGGGAAGAAACGCGGGGCTGGAACTTCGGCATCAGGCGAGCCCTCTGCGCCCCTCGCCACTCGCGCCGGCGACTGGCGCACTCCCAACACCACCGCCAAGAGCATCAAGGAGATGCAGCGGGAGGGTCTTCTACCGGCGGAGGCGGACAAACGTGTTCGCCTCGGGAAAAGAGAAGAGGTACCTAACCCCCAGTCGAACGAACGCGTGGTCTTCGTGGACCACGTGACTCGGGGCCTCTCCTTCCCCCTTCATCCCTTCTTCATCGGGTTGCTGTGTGCCTATGGCATACAGCTTCACGATCTTCCCCCAAACGCGGTGCAGCACATCGCGTGCTTCATCGCGCTTTGCGAATGCTATCTTGGCATTCGCCCGCACTGGGCGCTCTGGAAGGTGCTGTTCAAGATCCGGATCTTCCGCGAAAAATCGCGGGTGGAGTCCGAGCCCGGCGAGCCGCTTCGTACGGGTGGCTTCGGGATCCAGGCGCGCCACGAGAGCGCGTACTTCAACATGCACTTCATCGATTCCGCGCAAGGCTGGCGGAAGAAATGGTTCTACGTCGCCGACAACAGTTCGGGCGGACTTGTCGAGTTCCACCCACTCGCAGTTCTGACAAGGCGCAAGTCGTGGAACCACAAGATGACAGCCGAGGAGACCCAGACGGTCGCGCCCCTGCTCGCAAGAATTGCTGCTCTTCGAGACCAGACCTCGGGAGTAGTGCTCAACGGGCTTCACCTGGCCGGCCTTTTCTTGAAGCGTAGGATCCAGCCGCTGCAGCAGAGGCCTTCCACCATGTGGGAGTATCAAGGCGCAGAAGATCCCAGTCGAGTGAGCAGAGAAGAGCTTTCGAATGTAGAATTCGAGAAGAAGATTGCTGCCATCACTCGACTGAAAGTTGGGGAGCAATACCCTGATTGCTCAGTCGAGGCTTATTCTGCTTCAAATCCTCCTCCAGCTGAGGTTAGTTTTTCTGTCTTTATTTATTTATTTTTTTTTTTTTTTTTTTTTTACTTTCATCTTTGGAATTTTCTTGCCGATAAGATCTTCTTTGTCTTCTTTTTTCTGCAGAGCCTAGCTGTAGCAAATTGCTATCCGCCCGTTGCTGGTGATGATGCCTCATGCCTTCAGTCAAGTCACCAGGACGGTGTGGTCGACACTAGCGTGGCCAACGCCTCTTCGAGTTCTGAGCATGATTCTTCGGATGACGCTGAGGACTCGAGTGACGTCCCTCCGAAGCGTCGTCGGGTGAATGACGATGAAGTCACCTCCAAAGATAAATCTTTGGAGACGTCGCCTCCGATTTTCGTGACTCCGCTCCAATCTCTTCCTCCTCAGGCCCCATTCGCAGCCGCCTGGAACGCGGATGATTTGGATGAAGACGAGGAGGATGACGAGTAAGTGTTTTCTCCGTATTTCTATTCGAACAATCTTTGTTTGTCTATGCTGATGTTTCCTTGTTTTCTAACGCAGTTTGCAGGCGATCAGCCCGAGTAGGTTTGCCGCTGCTGTTCCTCCCGAAAAGAGGAATAAGGCAAAAGACGCGGATGAGACTCCTACCGCGGGCACCGTCCAGAATTCTCCCAAGGCTGCGCCTGATGTTGCGACTATGGGGCGGGAGATTCCTAGCTTCGCCGCTAGAACTTCGGTCTCGAAGGAGGCGACGGATAGCTCTGCGGATCCACTCTCCCGCGCCACCGGACAGGTAATCTTCTATCTCTTTGATCTGCCCAGTAAAAATTTTATCGGGTGCACGGCAGTGCTCCCGATGGGAGTAACCCCCGAGGCTGTAGTCGATTGTAAGTAATCGGGTACAGGCTCAAAAGTTTCTTTCTTCACTTCTCCGTTATTTTGTCTTCTTCGGGTGCACGGCAGTGCTCCCGATGGGAGTAGCCCCCGAGGCTGTAGTCGATTGTAAATAATCGGGTACAGGCTCAAACCTCTTTTCTTCTAACTCTTTATCTTCGTGCTTTCACAGTCGCTCGTCGATTCCCTTGCGGCGATCGGTCGCCGCGTCGTTCTGGCCGAAACAGATTGCGAGTCGCTTCGATCAGAAGTTAGCCGACTCAAATCTGAAGGCGACCTCCTTAAAGGTAAGTTTCGTTATCTCTTTGGCTTTCGTGTGTCATCCATTCTTGATTTCTGATTAACATCCTTTGTGCAGCTCGAGCCGAATTCGCAGAGTCTGAAAAGACTAAACTTTCAGAGCAGGTAACTGCCCAGGAAGCTGAACTGGCGACTACCCGGCAAGAACTGGAAGCTTCCCGCAAGCAATCGGAGGAACTCCATACGAAGCTTGCGGAGTCGCGGAAGGCCGTGAAGGAGTTGGAGGAGGCCGGCAGTAAGGCTGACAACGACACTGTCGCGTTCCTTCGTCCTCTCGCCAAGCGCTTTGCGGGTAAGTATCTTAGGTTTTTGAATTTTTCATTCTGCTGATCTTTGCTAAGCATCATTTTGTCTGTCCGTAGATCTTCTGAATGTTCCTCTGGAGATTCCTGGGATTCAGCGGGTGGACGTGCTGACCGACACTCTCGCGCAGCTCAGGAGGCATTCTGAGGGAATATTTTCCCTGATTGATAATGCTTCCAAAGCTTTGGCACGAGTGCATGGCCGTCTTGTCGCCAGCGGTACTCCTGCGCCTGCGCTGAGCGAGTTGTCGAAGGTCTTCTCGGAAGGCGATCTCCTGGAGGCCTTTGCGGTTGCTCAATCAGAAGCTGGCGCAAAGACTGCGATTCAATTCGCTCTGGCGAACGGAGTCGAAGGTCTGGAGGAGGCTTATTCGTCCATGCCGGTCGACCCTTCCACGGGCAAGAAGGTACGGCTATCTCGTTTTTCCGAGCAAGCCACTGTTCTTGCTCGGAAATTATCTGAGATGTTTGCTCGGAAGAAGGGAGGGTCGACTGCCGCTAGTGGCAGCACCAACGTGGCTTCGTAGACTCTTTTTCCTTTGTTTCTGTTGTTTGGATGTAACGAATTTTGGGATGCATTCCCGTACCTTTGTTGATCTTTAATCGAAGCGTTTTGCGTTTAGAATTCGTCCTTGTTGTGTATGCCTTGGCTCCCGATGGGAGTAGCCCCCGAGCGAGTAGTCAAATGTGCGACTAGAAGTAACTCTAGTAGGGCGTCTCATTTCTTTTCCGTGTACTCCTTCCAGGCGACTGTGTCTGCCGCTGAATCTTCGAGTGGACGTGGTAATCCAATAAATCCACTAGTGGCTGCCGTGGGCACTTTAGCTGGTCTTCGTGATAAGGTGCAGGAAGGCGAGCGTAAGCTGAAAGCACTGCGCGGAGTCGCTGACGTGGCGATTTCCAAGCAGAAATTGGCGGCTGAGCGCGAGCAATTTCTGATTGGTGAATTGTCTTCGATTGCAAGGGACTTACTGTGTAAGTAGTGTAGCCCCCTATGCCTTTTCCTCTGCTGTATTTGTGATCTTACTGAGTGCGTTTGCTTCTTAGTTGTGAGACCAGATGACAGGGAAGAAAAGCAGTGGGTGGAAAACCACATTCACCAAGGGGCTAACAACACAAATCCTCATGCGAGTAACTTCTGGTCTGATCGCAGTCGAGGTTTTGTAATGGCCACCTTGAAGTTTCGAGTCCGCCAGGCGAGAATTCTCGTGGGTTCTTTCCACGAAGCCTTGATTGCGGTGAATGCTGCTTTTTATCCACTCGAGAGAGGTCCCGAAGACTGGAGTTATCTTCTCAGGTTATTTGGGCGAGAAGGAGAGGTTCGCGCGTGCGTTCGCAATCAGATGACCTGCGGCGCGGTTGTTGCTCTCTCATTTGTCCGAATATGGCAACCAGAGATAGACTTGAACTCCGTAGCTCGGCGTCCAGATTATGCAATCGAAGATATTGCGCCGTACTATGATGCTGTCCGTCCTGCGGCCGAGAAGATTATCCAAATGACCTCTGAAGAAGTGGATAGGGTCTTGGCGGCTAAGAATGCCCAGCGTTTTGACTGATTTGATCGGATGTAAATATCCTGTATGTTTGTCTTGAGTTTGTAGGAACTGTATTTAAGGTGTGCCACCTTGTATTCTGTAATTTTTTCCGTGATGCATATTTGTAGGTGTAGCCCCCGTGTATTTTATGGGGTGTTTGTACCTGTAACTTTTCAGCATGTAGTAAACTGTGAAAGCTGTCGGGTAAATATGATGAGGGGAATCATGTCTTTATTGCTATGACTGAGAAGTCATGTGTTCGAGCTACAAGTTTGGCTAGTATAGCCTTATTGTTGCAAAATAAACCTAGGGGTAGAATTTGCGCAGTTGCGCGATATTCCACGGATTGGAGTATATGCCTCCAGTCTCTGGATTCTTCAGTCGATAGGCTCCTCCTGGGATCACTTCGTGTATGATGAAAGGTCCTTCCCAAGGAGGTTCGAGCTTGTGTCCTTCTTTTTGCTTCAGTCGCAACACCAAGTCGCCAACCACAAATGATCTATGGCGTATGCGGCGACTGTGATAATTGCGCAGTGATTGTTGGTAGACTGCGGATCTTGCGAGTGCGATGTCTCGGATTTCGTCGAGTGCATCCATATCTTCTGCGAGAGCTTTGTTGGAGGTTTCTTCGCTGTAGGCTACAACTCGTGGGGCGCTGAATCGAACCTCTTCGGGGAGGACGGCTTCTGCCCCGTATACCATGAAAAATGGTGTATATTGCGTTGACCTATTGGGAGTTGTTCGGAGACTCCAAAGTACGGAGGGTAGCTCCTCTGCCCAATGTCCTGCAGCGGGATGTAGCCGATCCAGCAATCTCTTTTTGATTCCAGCTGAAACTAAGCCGTTGGATCTCTCGACTTGGCCATTAGTTTGCGGGTGGGCGACGGAAGCGAACTTCAGATTGATTCCTTTCTCCTCGCAGAACTGTTGTGTCTCCTTTGCGGTGAAGTTCGTACCATTGTCTGTGATGATGTCGTGTGGTACCCCGAATCTGCATACTATGGAGTCGAGGAACTTAATTGCGCATTGGGCGCTACCCGAAGTCACTGGCATAGCCTCGATCCATTTGGTAAATTTGTCGACCGCGACCAGCAAATGTGTGTACCCTCCTGGAGTAGATTTGCGCAGTGGGCCAACCATGTCAAGCCCCCATTGGGCAAAGGGCCAGGCGATGGGTATCATGTGCAACTCTGTAGCTGGCGCGTGTGGCTTGGGTGAAAATCGCTGGCAAGCGCCACATCTGTCGACCAGGTTTTTTGCATCGTTGGCTGCCGTTAGCCAGTAGAACCCTGCTCGAAAGGCTTTGCCCAGTATTGCTCTCCAGCTAGCATGATGTCCGCAGTCACCCTGGTGTATATCCCGGAGTAGCTCTTTGCCGTCTTCGGGTGCGATGCACCGCTGAAGGATGCCCGAGATGCTTTGCTTGTACAGTTCTCCGTTGATTACCCGAAAGGATTTGCTACGCCTGATTAGCTGTCGAGCCTCGCGTGGATCGGCTGGGAGCTGTTTATTGAGCAGGTAGTCGAGATATTTCTGCGTCCAGACTGGCTCGACCAGAAAAACCTGTCGTGATATATTATGAATAAGCTCGATAAGCGCGACCTGCGGGCTGACCTCTGTTTCTGGCGCTGCCGGTGTTTCTGCAGCTTTCTTCAATTTGACCGATCGCTTGACCATCCGTTCGAAGTATATTCCTGGCGGTATGGGTGTATTCGTGGAACCCATGTTTGCCAGTCTATCCGCCTCTTCGTTGCTGGATCTTGCGATATGCTTCAACTCGCATCCTTTGAAGCTTCCTTCGAGTATATTATACATGTCGCGGTACGCGATCATGTTTTCAGCAACGGCGTCGCATTCTTTCATTGTTTGTTGCACTATGAGGTTGGAATCGCCATAAATCATCAACCGGGTAGCTCCACAAGCAATCGCCATCTTCATTCCGTGCAACAGTGCTTCATATTCCGCGTCGTTGTTCGATGCTGGGTCGTCAGGTGGAAAGTCTAGTCGCAGGACATAGTGCAGTTTGTCTCCACGAGGCGAGATAAGAACGATTCCAGCTCCTGCCCCTTCGTTTCTTTTGGACCCGTCGAAATACATGATCCAATTGCTTGTGTACTCGGGTGGTCCGGGTGTTTGTAGTTCTGTCCATTCGCTGATGAATTCCACAAGAACCTGAGACTTGACTGCGTTGCGGCCCGCATAGGTGATGTCCCAAGCGCCCAACTCGATGCTCCACTTCGCTATTCTTCCGGATGCCATAGGGTTGTTCATGATTGTCCCGAGTGACGCATCATTAACCACTGTGATGGCGTGTTCCTGGAAGTAATGTTTGAGCTTCCGGGCTGTGAGGACAACTCCATATGCGAGCTTCTGGTAGTGGGGGTATCGCTGCTTGCATGGCGAGAGTACCTCGCTGATGTAATATATTGGGCGTTGGACTCCATATGCCTTGCCATCTTCAGGTCGTTCGACTACAATTGCAGTGCTGATGACCTGGTTTGTGGCGGCTAGGTAAAGAAAGAGTGGCTCCTTTTCTTGCGGTGTTGCGAGAACGCGCCTGCTCTGCAGTGATCGTTTTAAGTCTGCGAACGCTTGTTTGGCTTCAGGTGTCCACTCGAATTTGTCTGTTTTCTTCAGTAACTTGTAGAAGGGTAACGCCTGCTCTCCCAATCGTGCGATGAATCTGCTTAGGGCGGCTAATCGCCCTGCGAGCTGCTGAACTCCGCGTAGATTGGTGGGCTCCTTCATGGTGAGGATAGCTTGTATTTTCTCCGGATTGGCTTCGATGCCTCTGGCAGAAACCAGGTATCCGAGAAGTTTTCCTGCAGGGACGCCGAAAACGCATTTTGTCGGGTTGAGCTTGATCCGGTATGCGTTGAGGGCGTCGAATGTTTCTTTGATGTCCTCAAGGAGTGTGTCCTCTACTCGAGTTTTAATGACGATGTCGTCGACGTATACTTGTACATTCTTGCCAATGAGATTGGCGAGGCATCTCTGCATGCAACGTTGATATGTTGCGCCTGCGTTCTTCAGCCCGAAGGGCATTGTCGTGTAGCAGTATACACCGTGGGGTGTGATGAATGCCGTCTTCTCTTCATCTTCCTTTTTCATTCGGATCTGATTGTATCCCGAGTAGGCGTCTAGGAAGGAGAGACGTTGGCAACCTGCCGTAGAGTCCACTATCTGGTCGATTCGTGGTAGAGGGAAGTTATCCTTGGGGCAGTGCTTATTTAATGACGTGTAGTCGATGCACACCCGAAGGATATCCGTATTCTTCTTGGGGACCAGCACCGGGTTTGCCAACCAGGTTGATATCTTGATCTCCCTAATGAACTTGGCGGCTAGCAGCCTATTTACTTCTTCTCCAAGCGCCTTTTGCTTGGGCTCTGAGAATCTTCGAGTCGTCTGTTTGATGGGTTTAGCGTCGGGAAAAACTTCGAGTGAGTGCTCGGCAAACTCCCTGGGTATACCTGGCATATCTGAAGGCTGCCAGGCAAAAATCTCCCAGTACTCACGGAGGAGCTTGACGAGCGCGCTTTCCTATGCTGGCGAGAGGGTCGAGGAGACCATCGCGGTCTTGGCGGAATCTGTCGGGTGCACTTGATGTTTGCGAGTGTCGCTGTTGGCACTGAATTCCAGCTCAGGTGCATTTTTCTTCGTGAGGGGCATAACGGAGTGGTCCGTTGTTTTTGCCAGCTCCTGAAGTTCTTCCTGCATCCCGAAAGATTTCGCGATTTCGTTGAATTCTATGTCGCACTTGTCTGACTTCTGGAAGTCGCCGTCGATGGTGATAACACCGTATTCGCCAGGTAGCTTGAGCTTCAGGTACGTGTAGTGTGGTACTGCCATGAATCTGGCGAACGCTGTTCGACCAAGAATGGCGTGGTACTGCGAGGGCCAGTCGACGACTTCAAAGTCCAGAAATTCCCTTCTGTAGTTGCGTGGGGAGCCCAGCACAACTTCGAGGTTGATTGTTCCGAGTGGACGTACTGCCTTGCCCGGAACTATCCCGTGGAAGGATGTTTCTGATTCCGTTAGGCCGTCCAGGTTTTTGTTCATTCGACGGAGTGTATCCGCGTAGATGATGTTGATGCCGCTGCCGCCGTCCATGAATACGCGGGCCAGGTCATAATTGCCAATTTGAGCTTGAATGACAAGGGCGGCGTGTCCTGGTCGATAGACTCGTGGCGGGTGGTCTTCCTTCGAGAACGTGATTGGCTGTTCGGCCATCTTCAGGTACTCGGGCTTCGTTGGTGGCGTCTGCACTGCCATGCATATTTGTCTCGAGTTAGTTTTTTGAGCTCTGCGAGAGGGGCATACCTTCTGTATCATCCCGAGGAGTTGTCCGTGCGGAGTCGGGTATGTATTTGCTCCCGTGTTTGGCTGCTGTGGTGCTGGCAGTGCGGCGAGTGCCATGTTTGGGTTGGCTGGTGGAGGTGGTGGCGGTGGTAGCTGGAATTGTTGTCCGCCTCCTGGTAGCGGTGGATAGTTTTGGGTGGAGGCGAATCTTTTCTTGGCTAGCGCGTCCGAGATTCCGATGAACTTTCGGCAATCCTTGAGAAGGTGTGTTGCCTTAGTCTTGCCCGTGCGCTTGTCTGTGAACAGATGTAGCGAGCAGTATCCATCGAGGTCTTCCTCGGGTGACTTTTCTTCTTCCTTTGGCCTCCATTCGCGACTTCCACGACGACCGGAGTCGCGACTTCGCGTGAACTCTGCCGCCACTAGTTCTTCTCTATCGTCGTGGTCGTAGTATTTTCTTCTTTTTCTTCGCCCATGACGGTCTTCGTCATGTGTGGGTGATGATGTTCTTTCATTGCGTACCGCGTCTTCTCCGTTGGCCCATTTTTCGGCTATAACCATGAGCTCCCCTATGGTTTTGGGCGCAGCTCTGCCGAGTTCTTCTCGAAACGCGGTTCTTCTTGCTCCTTTGGCGAAGGCCTCAATCGCCACTTCTTCAGAGATTGTCCCTGCGGTGTTCCTGAGTGTGTTCCACCGTTGGATGTATTCTCGCGTGGATTCGCCACTTTTCTGTTTGCAAGCCCGTAGCTCTTCGATTGTAGCTGGTCTTTTATAGGTCGACTGGAAGTTTTTGCAGAAATCGCGATGCAGGTCGTCCCATGATGCATAGCAAGATCGTGGTCTTCTTTCCAGCCAGCTGCGGGCCGCTCCGGCCAGGTGCAAATTGAGGTATTGCATGGCCGTGTTCTTGTTACCACGTTGGCATTTTACTGCCGTGAGGTAGTCGCTTAACCACTGGGAGGGCTCAAGTGAGCCATCGTATTTTGTCACCTCCGAGCTGAGCTTGAATCTCTTGGGTAGAGGCGCTTCGCGAATACTGCGAGCAAAGCAAAGTGCTCCGCAAGTTTCGTCGTCCGAAGACCCGGATGAGGAGCGTTCGCGGTACCGTGAGGCCCTTGCTTTATCCACTTTCTTCTGGGCGAGATCGGATCGCGCGTCGTACCCGGACCGGTCGCGGTCGCTATCTTTTCTTGGTTCTTTGCTTCTTTTTCTCGAGCGGCTGCTGTGATGCCGCGAATCTTTGTCTCTCGGGCTGTCTTCGCTGCTGCTTCGGCTGTCGCCGCGGCGCCGGGCTTCTTTTCCGCGGCCACGACGTGGCGATTTATCCTTTCTTGGAGAGGAGCTCATATGCCTGCGGGGCGCGTCTTTGTCTTTGTCCTTCTCTTGTCGCGCCTTCTCCAGTTGTTCCTTGCGATCTTGGGAGGCGAGCCTTGCGGCGGCCAGCCCTAAACCTTTGCGGATGTGCTTGTATTGTTCCACCCGAGGATCGCTGTCCGTTGGTTGGTTCATCTGCATGTAGGTGGCCGCGGCTAGAATTGCGGCGGCTGGAGTTTGCGGGTAGACGTTCCCGTCGTCGTCAACCCTCATGAAAGAAGATGTGGTGGACCTGTGGGTCCCAGCCATGGATTCGTGGTCCCTTGTTGATGCTGCGGGTCCTTTTCCCACGGGTCGGGTACCGACCGAAGGGGCAAGGGACAGCTCGGCTCGACGTAGGCTTGACTCATCCGCCGCTCTCTTGCGGCGGGCTAGATCTGCTCGGGCGTCCTTGATGTTTGAGGCCGCTCTCACTAGGTGATAGTGGTAGGCGGTTAGGTCTTCTTGCGTGGCACCTGCTGCGGGTGGTTGACTCTTTCGCATGGATTCCTTTGCTCTTTTCCAGGCTTCCCGCGAGACGCCGATTAGATCGCGCTCGGTTGCGCTATATTCAGTTTCCGAGGGCTGTTCCGATCCTGCCATGCAGACTTGGGCCAGTTGTGGCCCGTGTGTCCTAGGCGTAGATCGGGAGGTTCTTTGCACCCGAGAGGGTTCCTCTGTCGAAAGCGCGTGGTAGTCGATCGCGTTGAAGCGGATGGACTCGCCGCTTTTCTCCACATGGAAGCGCGAGTTGACGGCTCCAGATTCGGGTTCAGATTCATCCGAGAAGTGGAGGATCCCGTCTCGGTTTGCCATGAAGTTAAAGCTTCCGAACGTCAAGGTGACGCTCTTCTCCAGATCCTCGAATACCGGACGTGATTCCGGCGAGTGAGGCGTGACTATGACGGATCCGATCCGTACAGGATTGTTCGGAGCCGTAGTCGATGGTTTCCAACGGGAGTTGGATGTCGATGAAGCCGAAGATGCCGGTGATCCAGCGCCCGCGTTCCCCACGGTCGGCGCCAATTGTCGAAGCTCTGGCTCCGCAAATCCCTCAGGTGACCCTATCGGGTTTCGACTAGGAGATGTCATAGGCGCTGGTGGAATCGTCGGCTAGACAGCGAGGCGATATTTACCCAGGTTCGGGGCCCTCGAAGAGGTAAAACCCTTACTCCTGCCTTCTGCTGATCTGTATTAAACGATGAGATCGATTACAGGTGCTCGAATCGAGAGTAGATCTCGAGTTTCAAGGCTTTTGTGGTCGTGCGGTAATACTTGGTCCTCTCCTTTGAGGCTCTCCTGGCTTTATATAGATAGCCAGGTCTCGAGTCCAACCCGGAGAGGATACAAACCCTAGCTTGAGTTGGTTACAATTCCTAACTTAGCCCGCAAGTTGATGCGGGTGGGCTTTTCATGGGCCTTCTAGAGTACTCCAAGGGCGCTTCCTGTTGGGCCTTGGTTAGAAGGTGCGAGAGGGGGTGCCCTTATTCGTAGGGCCCAGGATCCATGCCTTCGTCATCTCCTCTCCCCGGCGCCTAGCCCATGCTCTCCACATCCCCCATCATCACTGAACCCTGTCCAGAAAGACCGCATGAGCAATGGATGCCCCACTTATCGCCGCTGTTGGCCACGTTGGGGCATGGCCGCTCGAGCCGCCATGCTCGTCGTGCTCCCCGGCGACCCCCGTTAGAAGGCTCCTCGGTGATCCCTCATCGATCCCATGGAGGCGGTGACCGTTCTGAAGCGGCGGCTGGAGGAGGCCATCGACGGGCTACGGCACCATGAAACCGGCTATGAGCGATGACACTCTGTTCTACCGTGGCGACATGCCGACAGGTTCTTCCACTTCCAAAACTTGGTTTCCAATCTCATCCGCGTCCTGTATGTGCAACTAAGCCACAATTATAAGCCCAGATCGAACTTGTTTGCATAAATACTGTGTGCTGCATCTCTCTGCTGGTGATGGGATGATTTGGTCTTCGTGCAACTTCCCAACTATAAATAGATATATAGCCACAAAACGCTCCAATTATTTGATTAGTCTTTCCATTGTCCTCTATCTGTTTGAATTGTGTTTCTCAAGTAGTGGAGATGAGGTTAGGCAGCAGCTTGATTGTGCTTTGTGGTGACAATGCAGGATGATATGAATGGAGAGGCTGATGTTCTTGGATCTAAATAATCTGCAGGACATTCACCTTTCGACAATTATTTTTCTTATGAGCGGCATGTAAGTGCAGTGATTGTCTCTATACAGCAATTGTGTGGCAAGTTGTCCTGGGTAAGTAGGTGGGGTGAACGTAAATACTTGACTTAAAAATTAGCGTGTGAAGCAGCTGATTGTGATGTGCTTATTATGGACTCCACTGGTGGTTTTGTGGCAGGTGTCTCGTAGGATGGCCAGACCCTGAGCAAGGTCTCCATGCTTTCACTCTTGATGTCCGGCAGATGAGATGTTGCTTCAACATGGTATAATATCAAACTGAATACATAACCTTGATCTGCTACTCTCATTCGGCTTTTAAGTGGCATTTTCTTTATCTATTGCTTACTTGTAGGTTGTCAACAACATCTATATATCTTAGTATGGTCAGCTTAAAAGGTATAACTGTACCTCTGTTTTTTCAGGTGATGAACCATAAACTTGCATCCTTTATTATTACGTAGAATTCAAAACATTGGTAAACATTGCATAATTTCTGTTGAGTTAATATTTTCCGTTTCGTTAATGATCAGGTTAGGCTGTATATCATTATCATTATCCTAGTATACATTTATTGTCATCAAGGAGTCTTCTCATCTAGCGAAAAATATACCCAGAGTGTACTGAATTTTGGCAGGCCACCATCAGGTGCAGAATACACTCTCCCTCCCACATACTATATAGCACTATCTTCTTACACAAATCTTGAAAGCTATAGATTATTTGGATTATTTTCCTAGAAATAATGTCATATCTGCATTTTTTCATTTCTTCTCTTGTAGTGAAAACTAAAGATTTTAAAACGTGTACATCTCGGGCACTACTCAATTGTCATGTATTTCTTAATTGTAAGTAGATGTTATAGTGGTGTCAATTGAATGGCCAAAAAATATGGCAGTAGGTTAGTTTCTTGTAAAATAAGCAGTAAAATCAGCACTTAACGTGCTAGTTAAGAAGAAGCTGCAACATAAATAATAAACTCTGTTTGATTGCTTGACTGAAATAAAGTGTAGCTTATATAGTTCAAAGCATTTGGTTTAGACCAGTCTGCACCTGAAACATGGTAGAAAGCTAACGGGCATGAGCTTATTAAAAGCATATGATCACCTGGTCTAATCAGGGAGATGGAAATGACTGATTAAATATAACAAAGACAGACCACTCCATTTTTACCAAGCATAATCTGATTAAATTCTACATATTATATTATGCTTTAAAACATCATAATAGTTGATTGTTCAGCAATCATGAAGATAGTAATATTACAGATTAAGACATACCGGCTTTAAGGAATAATAAACCCGTTTTATCCCTCCAACACATCCCTGTACACAATGTTTTTTGTGCTTTTTCCCGTGGGATCAATGTCTTTATTTGGCTTGGCTAGAATCCGAGTGGTTTGCCTTGACACACCCCTTGACAATGCAACATACAACTGTCCATGCGAGAACACAGGCTCTGGGAGGTAGATACCAACATTTGGAATCGTTTGACCCTGGGCTTTGTTGATGGTCATTGCGAAACTCAACCGGATCGGGAACTGTTTCCTCTTGAACTTGAAAGGAAGTGAAATGTCCTCCGAGGGCGACAAAGGGATCCTAGGTATGAACACTCTGTTTCCAGCATGTTCTCCACCAACAATCTCGGCATCGATTGCATTATTTTGGAATGCTCTAATCATCAATCTTGTTCCATTGCACAACCCGTTGTGAGGATCGAGATTTCGGAGAAGAATGACAGGACAATTAAGTTTTAGTTTCAAAACATGTGGTGGTAGGCCATTTGGAGTGATGGAGTTTAGATAGTCGATTGTGTAGTTGTTGCGTGCATCATCCTCGACAGAGTCAAAGCTATAATATACCT
This sequence comes from Alopecurus myosuroides, assembly GCA_028641055.1. NCBI lineage: Eukaryota > Viridiplantae > Streptophyta > Magnoliopsida > Poales > Poaceae > Alopecurus > Alopecurus myosuroides. The sequence continues at coordinate 477,941,085 of CM054057.1, read as the reverse complement.
TTTCTTGGCCAGGAAACTTGTCGATCATCTTTTTATTCAGATCATCCACATACTCATTTTTCGTAGAAAGGATGGCACGCGCGCTCATGTAGGATCCCGATGCAGCATTCTCATGAAGCGATGGAAAGATATCTTCGATAAGCTTGTTCACTGGTTCTTCATTGGGAGCGTAAGGAATAACAATGTCATCCGGAAGACGCACGTAATCGCCACCGATCGTCTCCTCTGTCCCTTCACCAATTCTCAAGAGGTAGTTGGAGAACCACGGGTCAGTTTGTGCCCTCATATTACGCATGAGGTGTATCTTCCTAATCTTCTCCCATAAATAAGATCTTTGTAGCGTAGCATCAGTTATCTGCGCTCTTGTCCCACGCGTCACCACGGGAAGGACCTGTCTAAAATCTCCTCCAAACACCACTACCTTCCCACCAAATGGAAAATCACATTCCATGATGTCCTGTAGGGATCTGTCAAGTGTCTCCACTGTTTGACGCTTCGTCATGGCAACTTCGTCCCAGATTATCAAAGATGCTCTACGAAGCAGCTTTGCGGTGCCACTCTCCTTGGTGAAATTGCATGTGCTGCTGTCCGTGAGCCTAATTGGAATTTGAATCTGGAGTGGGCGGTGCGTCCACCAGGCATGATTGATGCTGCTATACCAGACGTTGCCGTTGCAATAGCTATTTTCCCCAAGGAACGAACCTTAGCAAGAAGTGCCTTGTATAGATACGTCTTCCCCGTGCCACCGGGACCATCGACAAAGAAAATTTGGCTCCTTTCATTGACGACATGAGAGAGGATTTCATCAAAACCAGCACGCTGCTCTGTGTTAAGAGTTGTAAACATATGTATGTCGCCTTCGTCAAATTTGACCGACAACTCCTCTTGAACCTCTCTATAGTGTCCTCTAGAACACTCATCATCAACAGGATCCAAATCGGGGAGGCCATAACTTTTTATATCCTTTCCCATTGAATGCACCAGATCCCTAATGTCTCTAAGGACCATCTGCTCTACTGCAGCCTGGTTGGACTGGCCACGACGGTAGTCCTCAGACATTGCCTCGAGGTGCTTCTCCCATAATGATCGGATTTTGCGTCACCTCACAAAACACCAGAATGGTTGCGAAAAGCCTTCTTAGAGCATATGGCATCTGGAATGTAGCTGACTCGGTCAAGCAGTCATCAAGGGACTTGTCAGTCTCTATGAGACCTCTTTGCTCACACGATTCTCTGAAAGTCGAGCAACGGTTTCCATGCACAGTTCTCAAATCCTCAAATGATGTTGCACCTCTAACATGATTCATGAGCACTCTCAGAAAGTATCTCTCACCTTCAGCAGGATGCGCATACACAATTCTTCCAACTTGCCCCCGCCCCCTTAGTTTTCTTTTCTGCCACTTCTTCTCACCCTTAATCCACCGGTAAAATTCTGGGAACTCTTTGTACAGGAAGTTATTCGCATAAGAATCCACCAGGTTCATCTTGAAATATTCAGTGAGCATGGTCCTCGAGGAAGAGGGACGATTGACGACATCCTGTAGATTATCACCCTCTTTGAATGCAATAGTCTGCATATTTTCCAAATGAAGCTGAAGTTGGAGAACAGCGGGAGAGACACCATACATTGGAAAAGCGCAAATCCTATAGATAGACTCTTGTGGCCCCACGAATCTAGCATCCCTGTATTGTTTAATCTCATTGATTACTCCTCCATCTACATCTATTGCTGGGTCGACTGAGAATGACGCACGATCATGTCCTTTGTAGATATACTTGAATAAATATTTAACTGCCTTGATGCTGGAGCAAGCTTCAACATTGATGTGACAATTATACCGCATAAGCAGACCAGGGTTGTATGGGACAACCCATCGATTATCTAGCTCTGCTCCTCTGACCTTCACTACACGTCCATCAAGTCTCCTCCTATAGATAGGATATGAGTCCTTTCCTTGCTGCGTAGCATCACAAAACTGTCGAGGATAACGAAATCGACATTCACCATCTATCATGCAAGGACAATGTTTCCTGACAGCACCACATGGACCGTGTAGCATATGCTTGACCACCAAAGCATGCAATATAGGGTACCTATCCTTGTCAGGAATTTCTGCTGATATCACCTTGTCATACTCATCTGGGTTTGTTAGCTTGCTATCCGAGCGCATGATCAGCAGCATGTGCTCATGTGGCAGACCCCTCTTTTGAAACTCAGTAACATGGACATATGCAGCAACCTCACCAAAGTATTTCTTCTTGATCAAAAGATCTTTCATACTTCGCAATTTCGCCCTATATACTCTAGCCACAAGGTCTGGACGGTCCTGTGGTGTCTGCCCGGGTTCAAGCCTGGATGTAATCTCCTCCCAGTGCGGGTTGCAAGTCATCGTGATGAAATAATCAGGCTTCCCAAACCGCTGGACTAACGCCATCGCATCAAGAAATCTTCGTTGCATGTCTCGATCACCTCCTGGAAAACTCCGCGGTAGCACGATTCTCTTGCCAACCTGAGAACCGTGTGTCTCACCGGCATCAAGGACGTCAACAACACCCTAAGAAATAGATGAATCCAAACATCATTATCTGGTAAACGAAAAACGTTTCTGGTTGGAAGGCTAAGCAAGTTCACAATTTAATTCGTGTAGAACTTTATGGTACCTGGTATAGATCAGCACGAATGAGCTTCTGATTCTTAGGCTTGGAGTAGAAATCAAGTCTCATGGTCTCCATCTTGATATACATGTCAACAGCCCATTGCTGGAATGCGCGTGCACCAAATAATATAATGTTAAAAAGTTTTTTCCTTACTTGCAGCTTGAAACAGTAGTACTCTCTTGCGCTGACAAATTTTCTGGACGTTCCAACATCATTATCATCCTGGTCCTCTTCATCATCTTGGACATGGTTCAAAAACAACTTATCAGCCATGAACAATTAATAAAATATGAAACTTGTTGCTCAGCAACAGGACATTACCTGCTGCATCATCCGCGTTTGATTCTACGTGAGAAGCAACTTGGAAGTCCTCACCCTCGGTGCCATCCTCGTTGCTCTCTTCAACAACAGAAGATGGTACGTCATACGGCATCCAACGGTTCCATCCCGTTTCTCCTCGCGGAAAGAATAATGGATACGCCAAAGGATCATAGCAACCATAGTATGCTCTGATAAATATAGGACGGTCACCTTTGGCATGCAAGATAACTTGTCTATCAAAAGTGTTTTGAGGATCACTCCCTTCGACCCACATCCCAGCCACCTGGGAAGTTGTGGGGGCATTGTACCTTCGTTGGTCTAGTCTTATATCTGTGTTTAATGAAATCCTATATTCTTCTAGGTTAGGAAGAGAGCCCATGCTCTTAAAAATCTGCACATACGGGTTGTTCTTAAGTATATCTAGGATCTTCCGTATGAGATTTATATCAAGATCCGGGGACCGCTTTGATCTATGTTCCAAGGTTTCATCGGTATCATAGATGTAGAGCTGCAGATGTCTAGGTCCTTGACCACCGGGCACCAGATCATCCGCCTTATAATATAATGCCCCGTGTGCGCAAAAGGTGTATACACCGGTTCTCGCCGCATTGCTGACCTTCTTATCGAGGGTGACTCCAAGGCTTGTGAAAGAGAAATGGCTGTTGAAATACCTTATATGCTTTCTGAAATATTTTGCATCATCATCAACCTGACTTGTAAACAACCGACGCAACTCTTCAGGAACCTTAGTGGTAACTATCTTGACCTTTCCTTTTCTGCAGCAGAATGCGGGACCCTCATATTGGAACCTAATTGCACCACAATGATCGCAATCTTTTACTGGTTTTAAAACATGATGCTTGGTTGGTAGATTATGGTACACGTAGTCATAAGGATCCCCATTCTGGTTGTTCGGAGTGACACCACTTGTCACTTGCCACGAATCAAACACATCTCCTGCCAAGATATAATAGATGAAGGAATAAAATAGATTAGCCAAATTTAATATCAGTATACATCAATCAAAATAATTTCATCTTATAATTTACCTTGACCACGGTAAATCCTAGACTCATCATCATCATCGTATATTGTTTGCGCCTCTTGAATGGTGTCCAAGTTATCTATTAGGAAATGTTTGATCTGGATTAATTTCCTCGATACTGGTAACACCTTAGATACGATAGATTTAAAAAATTGAACTAATTATTATATATTACCTTGCAATGTAGAATTTTCTACATCTGGCTCGAAAATGGCTTTAGCATCAGATTGTTCATCATCTGTTTGAACACATTGAACCCCATATTTACATTTTTCTATGAGATTTAATAATCAACATCTCTCTTACATTTTATATCTTTGTTGTGCAAGCTTGTAATGGTTTGTCCTAGCCGAAATAAATGGAACAACAAATGGTACTAACAACTGCATTGTTTACCTTCAAAACCAACATGTGGTTCCAATGGCTCAAAAATTTCATAGGCATCAGATTCGTCGTCACAGTCTGTTTCATCTAGAATATGCAGCTCCACATGTGTCAATCATGGCAGGAACTTCATGATAGGAACATTTGTATACCATGAATGTGGGATAGGGAAATACCTGTTGGTTTTTGTTTAGATCGTCCTTGCATCACATGAGTGCTTGGTGAGGGACTTAAAGGTGTTGTGGAGGACATATTCATGATTGATGCATGGGAGAACGTTGCATTTGTGAATTTTCCTTTCTTATTATCTCGATTCCGTTGCAACACAATACCCCTTTGTTCCGGTGTCATCTTTGAGTATTGTTCCCTAGCTCGAAGTCGTTTCTTCTCAGATGCAGTGCGTTGATCTGGCTCCACATAGCTTTGTTTAGCTGAAACCACTTTCCCAATTAGCACAGAAAGAGTAAAAATGATACCAACAAAGTGCCATTAAAATGTTGTTTCAGTTTACTAACCAAAAACCACATATTAGAATATTACCTGACATTTGCATGGAGCAGCATTCGGTTTGAGTTTCATTAACAGTGCATCTGTTTATATGGTTCCTCATAGATGAGGTAGTGGCTATGGCAGACGTGGCGATGACAGACGATGTGTAGTTTTTTGCTGTTGTTGGTCGCTGATAAGTATCATTCCTGCAAAGCCAGCTAACGTCGTCGTCTTCGGACAGATTATGACTTCCTTTAAGACATGAAGAGAATGAGTAAACTTGAGTAGTGATGCATTTAAATTCAGGGTGTAGCTGAATATATACTTCCTGTAGCTGGTGTTTCCACATATTCCGTGGCGCTGATTTGTCCTGACCCCATACACTCCATACCTACAAGATATTCCAAAGGTACATCTCTGAGTGAAAAATAAGAATTGAGATCTGGTGCATAATAAATAGCGGGAGTTAATTGTATACCTTGTGCATTTGGTGTTGGCATGCGCTGAGTAATGCATGACTGTCTTGACCCCATATGCATCACACCTACAGTGTCGTCAGAGCCCAATGATGAGACTGCAAGCGACTTGTACTAAATGGGTACATAGTAAATATAATTCATTCTTATTTACCAGGTGACACCATGTGTGCGGATGATTCAGGTTCTTCTATATTCACAGTGAGTGTAGCCGTTTTCTTTTTCTGGCGTGATATGCGCTGCTTCTCAAGGTATTCAGCCTTTTTCTCGTCTGTCAACCTGGCATACCACCCTTGCCCACTGGATCGAGGTTTTGTTGAATTTTCGGAGACAATTGCAATCTTCTTTTGTTGTCGAGACACACGCTGCCTCTCCAGGTGACGAAGGCATGGATCCTGGGCCCTACGAATAAGGGCACCCCCTCTCGCACCTTCTAACCAAGGCCCAACAGGAAGCGCCCTTGGAGTACTCTAGAAGGCCCATGAAAAGCCCACCCGCATCAACTTGCGGGCTAAGTTAGGAATTGTAACCAACTCAAGCTAGGGTTTGTATCCTCTCCGGGTTGGACTCGAGACCTGGCTATCTATATAAAGCCAGGAGAGCCTCAAAGGAGAGGACCAAGTATTACCGCACGACCACAAAAGCCTTGAAACTCGAGATCTACTCTCGATTCGAGCACCTGTAATCGATCTCATCGTTTAATACAGATCAGCAGAAGGCAGGAGTAAGGGTTTTACCTCTTCGAGGGCCCCGAACCTGGGTAAATATCGCCTCCCTGTCTAGCCGACGATTCCACCAGCGCCTATGACATCTCCTAGTCGAAACCCGATAGGGTCACCTGAGGGATTTGCGGAGCCAGAGCTTCGACAATTGGCGCCGACCGTGGGGAACGCGGGCGCTGGATCACCGGCATCTTCGGCTTCATCGACATCCAACTCCCGTTGGAAACCATCGACTACGGCTCCGAACAATCCTGTACGGATCGGATCCGTCATAGTCACGCCTCACTCGCCGGAATCACGTCCGGTATTCGAGGATCTGGAGAAGAGCGTCACCTTGACGTTCGGAAGCTTTAACTTCATGGCAAACCGAGACGGGATCCTCCACTTCTCGGATGAATCTGAACCCGAATCTGGAGCCGTCAACTCGCGCTTCCATGTGGAGAAAAGCGGCGAGTCCATCCGCTTCAACGCGATCGACTACCACGCGCTTTCGACAGAGGAACCCTCTCGGGTGCAAAGAACCTCCCGATCTACGCCTAGGACACACGGGCCACAACTGGCCCAAGTCTGCATGGCAGGATCGGAACAGCCCTCGGAAACTGAATATAGCGCAACCGAGCGCGATCTAATCGGCGTCTCGCGGGAAGCCTGGAAAAGAGCAAAGGAATCCATGCGAAAGAGTCAACCACCCGCAGCAGGTGCCACGCAAGAAGACCTAACCGCCTACCACTATCACCTAGTGAGAGCGGCCTCAAACATCAAGGACGCCCGAGCAGATCTAGCCCGCCGCAAGAGAGCGGCGGATGAGTCAAGCCGAGCTGTCCCTTGCCCCTTCGGTCGGTACCCGACCCGTGGGAAAAGGACCCGCAGCATCAACAAGGGACCACGAATCCATGGCTGGGACCCACAGGTCCACCACATCTTCTTTCATGAGGGTTGACGACGACGGGAACGTCTACCCGCAAACTCCAGCCGCCGCAATTCTAGCCGCGGCCACCTACATGCAGATGAACCAACCAACGGACAGCGATCCTCGGGTGGAACAATACAAGCACATCCGCAAAGGTTTAGGGCTGGCCGCCGCAAGGCTCGCCTCCCAAGATCGCAAGGAACAACTGGAGAAGGCGCGACAAGAGAAGGACAAAGACAAAGACGCGCCCCGCAGGCATAGGAGCTCCTCTCCAAGAAAGGATAAATCGCCACGTCGTGGCCGCGGAAAAGAAGCCCGGCGCCGCGGCGACAGCCGAAGCAGCAGCGAAGACAGCCCGAGAGACAAAGATTCGCGGCATCACAGCAGCCGCTCGAGAAAAAGAAGCAAAGAACCAAGAAAAGATAGCGACCGCGACCGGTCCGGGTACGACGCGCGATCCGATCTCGCCCAGAAGAAAGTGGATAAAGCAAGGGCCTCACGGTACCGCGAACGCTCCTCATCCGGGTCTTCGGACGACGAAACTTGCGGAGCACTTTGCTTTGCTCGCAGTATTCGCGAAGCGCCTCTACCCAAGAGATTCAAGCTCAGCTCGGAGGTGACAAAATACGATGGCTCACTTGAGCCCTCCCAGTGGTTAAGCGACTACCTCACGGCAGTAAAATGCCAACGTGGTAACAAGAACACGGCCATGCAATACCTCAATTTGCACCTGGCCGGAGCGGCCCGCAGCTGGCTGGAAAGAAGACCACGATCTTGCTATGCATCATGGGACGACCTGCATCGCGATTTCTGCAAAAACTTCCAGTCGACCTATAAAAGACCAGCTACAATCGAAGAGCTACGGGCTTGCAAACAGAAAAGTGGCGAATCCACGCGAGAATACATCCAACGGTGGAACACACTCATGAACACCGCAGGGACAATCTCTGAAGAAGTGGCGATTGAGGCCTTCGCCAAAGGAGCAAGAAGAACCGCGTTTCGAGAAGAACTCGGCAGAGCTGCGCCCAAAACCATAGGGGAGCTCATGGTTATAGCCGAAAAATGGGCCAACGGAGAAGACGCGGTACGCAATGAAAGAACATCATCACCCACACATGACGAAGACCGTCATGGGCGAAGAAAAAGAAGAAAATACTACGACCACGACGATAGAGAAGAACTAGTGGCGGCAGAGTTCACGCGAAGTCGCGACTCCGGTCGTCGTGGAAGTCGCGAATGGAGGCCAAAGGAAGAAGAAAAGTCACCCGAGGAAGACCTCGATGGATACTGCTCGCTACATCTGTTCACAGACAAGCGCACGGGCAAGACTAAGGCAACACACCTTCTCAAGGATTGCCGAAAGTTCATCGGAATCTCGGACGCGCTAGCCAAGAAAAGATTCGCCTCCACCCAAAACTATCCACCGCTACCAGGAGGCGGACAACAATTCCAGCTACCACCGCCACCACCTCCACCAGCCAACCCAAACATGGCACTCGCCGCACTGCCAGCACCACAGCAGCCAAACACGGGAGCAAATACATACCCGACTCCGCACGGACAACTCCTCGGGATGATACAGAAGGTATGCCCCTCTCGCAGAGCTCAAAAAACTAACTCGAGACAAATATGCATGGCAGTGCAGACGCCACCAACGAAGCCCGAGTACCTGAAGATGGCCGAACAGCCAATCACGTTCTCGAAGGAAGACCACCCGCCACGAGTCTATCGACCAGGACACGCCGCCCTTGTCATTCAAGCTCAAATTGGCAATTATGACCTGGCCCGCGTATTCATGGACGGCGGCAGCGGCATCAACATCATCTACGCGGATACACTCCGTCGAATGAACAAAAACCTGGACGGCCTAACGGAATCAGAAACATCCTTCCACGGGATAGTTCCGGGCAAGGCAGTACGTCCACTCGGAACAATCAACCTCGAAGTTGTGCTGGGCTCCCCACGCAACTACAGAAGGGAATTTCTGGACTTTGAAGTCGTCGACTGGCCCTCGCAGTACCACGCCATTCTTGGTCGAACAGCGTTCGCCAGATTCATGGCAGTACCACACTACGCGTACCTGAAGCTCAAGCTACCTGGCGAATACGGTGTTATCACCATCGACGGCGACTTCCAGAAGTCAGACAAGTGCGACATAGAATTCAACGAAATCGCGAAATCTTTCGGGATGCAGGAAGAACTTCAGGAGCTGGCAAAAACAACGGACCACTCCGTTATGCCCCTCACGAAGAAAAATGCACCTGAGCTGGAATTCAGTGCCAACAGCGACACTCGCAAACATCAAGTGCACCCGACAGATTCCGCCAAGACCGCGATGGTCTCCTCGACCCTCTCGCCAGCATAGGAAAGCGCGCTCGTCAAGCTCCTCCGTGAGTACTGGGAGATTTTTGCCTGGCAGCCTTCAGATATGCCAGGTATACCCAGGGAGTTTGCCGAGCACTCACTCGAAGTTTTTCCCGACGCTAAACCCATCAAACAGACGACTCGAAGATTCTCAGAGCCCAAGCAAAAGGCGCTTGGAGAAGAAGTAAATAGGCTGCTAGCCGCCAAGTTCATTAGGGAGATCAAGATATCAACCTGGTTGGCAAACCCGGTGCTGGTCCCCAAGAAGAATACGGATATCCTTCGGGTGTGCATCGACTACACGTCATTAAATAAGCACTGCCCCAAGGATAACTTCCCTCTACCACGAATCGACCAGATAGTGGACTCTACGGCAGGTTGCCAACGTCTCTCCTTCCTAGACGCCTACTCGGGATACAATCAGATCCGAATGAAAAAGGAAGATGAAGAGAAGACGGCATTCATCACACCCCACGGTGTATACTGCTACACGACAATGCCCTTCGGGCTGAAGAACGCAGGCGCAACATATCAACGTTGCATGCAGAGATGCCTCGCCAATCTCATTGGCAAGAATGTACAAGTATACGTCGACGACATCGTCATTAAAACTCGAGTAGAGGACACACTCCTTGAGGACATCAAAGAAACATTCGACGCCCTCAACGCATACCGGATCAAGCTCAACCCGACAAAATGCGTTTTCGGCGTCCCTGCAGGAAAACTTCTCGGATACCTGGTTTCTGCCAGAGGCATCGAAGCCAATCCGGAGAAAATACAAGCTATCCTCACCATGAAGGAGCCCACCAATCTACGCGGAGTTCAGCAGCTCGCAGGGCGATTAGCCGCCCTAAGCAGATTCATCGCACGATTGGGAGAGCAGGCGTTACCCTTCTACAAGTTACTGAAGAAAACAGACAAATTCGAGTGGACACCTGAAGCCAAACAAGCGTTCGCAGACTTAAAACGATCACTGCAGAGCAGGCGCGTTCTCGCAACACCGCAAGAAAAGGAGCCACTCTTTCTTTACCTAGCCGCCACAAACCAGGTCATCAGCACTGCAATTGTAGTCGAACGACCTGAAGATGGCAAGGCATATGGAGTCCAACGCCCAATATATTACATCAGCGAGGTACTCTCGCCATGCAAGCAGCGATACCCCCACTACCAGAAGCTCGCATATGGAGTTGTCCTCACAGCCCGGAAGCTCAAACATTACTTCCAGGAACACGCCATCACAGTGGTTAATGATGCGTCACTCGGGACAATCATGAACAACCCTATGGCATCCGGAAGAATAGCGAAGTGGAGCATCGAGTTGGGCGCTTGGGACATCACCTATGCGGGCCGCAACGCAGTCAAGTCTCAGGTTCTTGTGGAATTCATCAGCGAATGGACAGAACTACAAACACCCGGACCACCCGAGTACACAAGCAATTGGATCATGTATTTCGACGGGTCCAAAAGAAACGAAGGGGCAGGAGCTGGAATCGTTCTTATCTCGCCTCGTGGAGACAAACTGCACTATGTCCTGCGACTAGACTTTCCACCTGACGACCCAGCATCGAACAACGACGCGGAATATGAAGCACTGTTGCACGGAATGAAGATGGCGATTGCTTGTGGAGCTACCCGGTTGATGATTTATGGCGATTCCAACCTCATAGTGCAACAAACAATGAAAGAATGCGACGCCGTTGCTGAAAACATGATCGCGTACCGCGACATGTATAATATACTCGAAGGAAGCTTCAAAGGATGCGAGTTGAAGCATATCGCAAGATCCAGCAACGAAGAGGCGGATAGACTGGCAAACATGGGTTCCACGAATACACCCATACCGCCAGGAATATACTTCGAACGGATGGTCAAGCGATCGGTCAAATTGAAGAAAGCTGCAGAAACACCGGCAGCGCCAGAAACAGAGGTCAGCCCGCAGGTCGCGCTTATCGAGCTTATTCATAATATATCACGACAGGTTTTTCTGGTCGAGCCAGTCTGGACGCAGAAATATCTCGACTACCTGCTCAATAAACAGCTCCCAGCCGATCCACGCGAGGCTCGACAGCTAATCAGGCGTAGCAAATCCTTTCGGGTAATCAACGGAGAACTGTACAAGCAAAGCATCTCGGGCATCCTTCAGCGGTGCATCGCACCCGAAGACGGCAAAGAGCTACTCCGGGATATACACCAGGGTGACTGCGGACATCATGCTAGCTGGAGAGCAATACTGGGCAAAGCCTTTCGAGCAGGGTTCTACTGGCTAACGGCAGCCAACGATGCAAAAAACCTGGTCGACAGATGTGGCGCTTGCCAGCGATTTTCACCCAAGCCACACGCGCCAGCTACAGAGTTGCACATGATACCCATCGCCTGGCCCTTTGCCCAATGGGGGCTTGACATGGTTGGCCCACTGCGCAAATCTACTCCAGGAGGGTACACACATTTGCTGGTCGCGGTCGACAAATTTACCAAATGGATCGAGGCTATGCCAGTGACTTCGGGTAGCGCCCAATGCGCAATTAAGTTCCTCGACTCCATAGTATGCAGATTCGGGGTACCACACGACATCATCACAGACAATGGTACGAACTTCACCGCAAAGGAGACACAACAGTTCTGCGAGGAGAAAGGAATCAATCTGAAGTTCGCTTCCGTCGCCCACCCGCAAACTAATGGCCAAGTCGAGAGATCCAACGGCTTAGTTTCAGCTGGAATCAAAAAGAGATTGCTGGATCGGCTACATCCCGCTGCAGGACATTGGGCAGAGGAGCTACCCTCCGTACTTTGGAGTCTCCGAACAACTCCCAATAGGTCAACGCAATATACACCATTTTTCATGGTATACGGGGCAGAAGCCGTCCTCCCCGAAGAGGTTCGATTCAGCGCCCCACGAGTTGTAGCCTACAGCGAAGAAACCTCCAACAAAGCTCTCGCAGAAGATATGGATGCACTCGACGAAATCCGAGACATCGCACTCGCAAGATCCGCAGTCTACCAACAATCACTGCGCAATTATCACAGTCGCCGCATACGCCATAGATCATTTGTGGTTGGCGACTTGGTGTTGCGACTGAAGCAAAAAGAAGGACACAAGCTCGAACCTCCTTGGGAAGGACCTTTCATCATACACGAAGTGATCCCAGGAGGAGCCTATCGACTGAAGAATCCAGAGACTGGAGGCATATACTCCAATCCGTGGAATATCGCGCAACTGCGCAAATTCTACCCCTAGGTTTATTTTGCAACAATAAGGCTATACTAGCCAAACTTGTAGCTCGAACACATGACTTCTCAGTCATAGCAATAAAGACATGATTCCCCTCATCATATTTACCCGACAGCTTTCACAGTTTACTACATGCTGAAAAGTTACAGGTACAAACACCCCATAAAATACACGGGGGCTACACCTACAAATATGCATCACGGAAAAAATTACAGAATACAAGGTGGCACACCTTAAATACAGTTCCTACAAACTCAAGACAAACATACAGGATATTTACATCCGATCAAATCAGTCAAAACGCTGGGCATTCTTAGCCGCCAAGACCCTATCCACTTCTTCAGAGGTCATTTGGATAATCTTCTCGGCCGCAGGACGGACAGCATCATAGTACGGCGCAATATCTTCGATTGCATAATCTGGACGCCGAGCTACGGAGTTCAAGTCTATCTCTGGTTGCCATATTCGGACAAATGAGAGAGCAACAACCGCGCCGCAGGTCATCTGATTGCGAACGCACGCGCGAACCTCTCCTTCTCGCCCAAATAACCTGAGAAGATAACTCCAGTCTTCGGGACCTCTCTCGAGTGGATAAAAAGCAGCATTCACCGCAATCAAGGCTTCGTGGAAAGAACCCACGAGAATTCTCGCCTGGCGGACTCGAAACTTCAAGGTGGCCATTACAAAACCTCGACTGCGATCAGACCAGAAGTTACTCGCATGAGGATTTGTGTTGTTAGCCCCTTGGTGAATGTGGTTTTCCACCCACTGCTTTTCTTCCCTGTCATCTGGTCTCACAACTAAGAAGCAAACGCACTCAGTAAGATCACAAATACAGCAGAGGAAAAGGCATAGGGGGCTACACTACTTACACAGTAAGTCCCTTGCAATCGAAGACAATTCACCAATCAGAAATTGCTCGCGCTCAGCCGCCAATTTCTGCTTGGAAATCGCCACGTCAGCGACTCCGCGCAGTGCTTTCAGCTTACGCTCGCCTTCCTGCACCTTATCACGAAGACCAGCTAAAGTGCCCACGGCAGCCACTAGTGGATTTATTGGATTACCACGTCCACTCGAAGATTCAGCGGCAGACACAGTCGCCTGGAAGGAGTACACGGAAAAGAAATGAGACGCCCTACTAGAGTTACTTCTAGTCGCACATTTGACTACTCGCTCGGGGGCTACTCCCATCGGGAGCCAAGGCATACACAACAAGGACGAATTCTAAACGCAAAACGCTTCGATTAAAGATCAACAAAGGTACGGGAATGCATCCCAAAATTCGTTACATCCAAACAACAGAAACAAAGGAAAAAGAGTCTACGAAGCCACGTTGGTGCTGCCACTAGCGGCAGTCGACCCTCCCTTCTTCCGAGCAAACATCTCAGATAATTTCCGAGCAAGAACAGTGGCTTGCTCGGAAAAACGAGATAGCCGTACCTTCTTGCCCGTGGAAGGGTCGACCGGCATGGACGAATAAGCCTCCTCCAGACCTTCGACTCCGTTCGCCAGAGCGAATTGAATCGCAGTCTTTGCGCCAGCTTCTGATTGAGCAACCGCAAAGGCCTCCAGGAGATCGCCTTCCGAGAAGACCTTCGACAACTCGCTCAGCGCAGGCGCAGGAGTACCGCTGGCGACAAGACGGCCATGCACTCGTGCCAAAGCTTTGGAAGCATTATCAATCAGGGAAAATATTCCCTCAGAATGCCTCCTGAGCTGCGCGAGAGTGTCGGTCAGCACGTCCACCCGCTGAATCCCAGGAATCTCCAGAGGAACATTCAGAAGATCTACGGACAGACAAAATGATGCTTAGCAAAGATCAGCAGAATGAAAAATTCAAAAACCTAAGATACTTACCCGCAAAGCGCTTGGCGAGAGGACGAAGGAACGCGACAGTGTCGTTGTCAGCCTTACTGCCGGCCTCCTCCAACTCCTTCACGGCCTTCCGCGACTCCGCAAGCTTCGTATGGAGTTCCTCCGATTGCTTGCGGGAAGCTTCCAGTTCTTGCCGGGTAGTCGCCAGTTCAGCTTCCTGGGCAGTTACCTGCTCTGAAAGTTTAGTCTTTTCAGACTCTGCGAATTCGGCTCGAGCTGCACAAAGGATGTTAATCAGAAATCAAGAATGGATGACACACGAAAGCCAAAGAGATAACGAAACTTACCTTTAAGGAGGTCGCCTTCAGATTTGAGTCGGCTAACTTCTGATCGAAGCGACTCGCAATCTGTTTCGGCCAGAACGACGCGGCGACCGATCGCCGCAAGGGAATCGACGAGCGACTGTGAAAGCACGAAGATAAAGAGTTAGAAGAAAAGAGGTTTGAGCCTGTACCCGATTATTTACAATCGACTACAGCCTCGGGGCTACTCCCATCGGGAGCACTGCCGTGCACCCGAAGAAGACAAAATAACGGAGAAGTGAAGAAAGAAACTTTTGAGCCTGTACCCGATTACTTACAATCGACTACAGCCTCGGGGGTTACTCCCATCGGGAGCACTGCCGTGCACCCGATAAAATTTTTACTGGGCAGATCAAAGAGATAGAAGATTACCTGTCCGGTGGCGCGGGAGAGTGGATCCGCAGAGCTATCCGTCGCCTCCTTCGAGACCGAAGTTCTAGCGGCGAAGCTAGGAATCTCCCGCCCCATAGTCGCAACATCAGGCGCAGCCTTGGGAGAATTCTGGACGGTGCCCGCGGTAGGAGTCTCATCCGCGTCTTTTGCCTTATTCCTCTTTTCGGGAGGAACAGCAGCGGCAAACCTACTCGGGCTGATCGCCTGCAAACTGCGTTAGAAAACAAGGAAACATCAGCATAGACAAACAAAGATTGTTCGAATAGAAATACGGAGAAAAACACTTACTCGTCATCCTCCTCGTCTTCATCCAAATCATCCGCGTTCCAGGCGGCTGCGAATGGGGCCTGAGGAGGAAGAGATTGGAGCGGAGTCACGAAAATCGGAGGCGACGTCTCCAAAGATTTATCTTTGGAGGTGACTTCATCGTCATTCACCCGACGACGCTTCGGAGGGACGTCACTCGAGTCCTCAGCGTCATCCGAAGAATCATGCTCAGAACTCGAAGAGGCGTTGGCCACGCTAGTGTCGACCACACCGTCCCTGGTGACTTGACTGAAGGCATGAGGCATCATCACCAGCAACGGGCGGATAGCAATTTGCTACAGCTAGGCTCTGCAGAAAAAAGAAGACAAAGAAGATCTTATCGGCAAGAAAATTCCAAAGATGAAAGTAAAAAAAAATAAAAAAAAATAAATAAATAAAGACAGAAAAACTAACCTCAGCTGGAGGAGGATTTGAAGCAGAATAAGCCTCGACTGAGCAATCAGGGTATTGCTCCCCAACTTTCAGTCGAGTGATGGCAGCAATCTTCTTCTCGAATTCTACATTCGAAAGCTCTTCTCTGCTCACTCGACTGGGATCTTCTGCGCCTTGATACTCCCACATGGTGGAAGGCCTCTGCTGCAGCGGCTGGATCCTACGCTTCAAGAAAAGGCCGGCCAGGTGAAGCCCGTTGAGCACTACTCCCGAGGTCTGGTCTCGAAGAGCAGCAATTCTTGCGAGCAGGGGGCGCGACCGTCTGGGTCTCCTCGGCTGTCATCTTGTGGTTCCACGACTTGCGCCTTGTCAGAACTGCGAGTGGGTGGAACTCGACAAGTCCGCCCGAACTGTTGTCGGCGACGTTAGAACCATTTCTTCCGCCAGCCTTGCGCGGAATCGATGAAGTGCATGTTGAAGTACGCGCTCTCGTGGCGCGCCTGGATCCCGAAGCCACCCGTACGAAGCGGCTCGCCGGGCTCGGACTCCACCCGCGATTTTTCGCGGAAGATCCGGATCTTGAACAGCACCTTCAGAGCGCCCAGTGCGGGCGAATGCCAAGATAGCATTCGCAAAGCGCGATGAAGCACGCGATGTGCTGCACCGCGTTTGGGGGAAGATCGTGAAGCTGTATGCCATAGGCACACAGCAACCCGATGAAGAAGGGATGAAGGGGGAAGGAGAGGCCCCGAGTCACGTGGTCCACGAAGACCACGCGTTCGTTCGACTGGGGGTTAGGTACTCTTCTCTTTTCCCGAGGCGAACACGTTTGTCCGCCTCCGCCGGTAGAAGACCCTCCCGCTGCATCTCCTTGATGCTCTTGGCGGTGGTGTTGGGAGTGCGCCAGTCGCCGGCCGCGAGTGGCGAGGGGCGCAGAGGGCTCGCCTGATGCCGAAGTTCCAGCCCCGCGTTTCTTCCCACCGGCCATCGTTCGCAGCGGAAGCTTGAGCGCGAGGAAGTTGAAGACGAGTGCGAGGAAGAAGATGAGCGCGAGGTGGAAGACAAAGACGGAAAGCGAGGAAAATTTCACTGCGGCGCTAACACCCTTATTTATATACGGGGTAAAGCAATCTCAGCCGTACGATACGCAACGTGGCACCTATCGCAGTTGCCACGCGTAAGGATGAAACGAAGCGGCGGCGTACGCTGTTTCGTGCCACGATCTTAACAAAAGATCGTGCGCATTTACTGCGCATTTCGCGTAAAAAACGGGAGTGACGTCTCGTTTCCCGGTCAAAAAGCTGACAAGGTGGGCCAGTTTCTGCTGCCACTCCGTCACGTCCCATCGGGAGAAGAGGAGCACGCCTTGACGTCAGGGCGTTCGTCATTCCGAAAGGAATTTTTTTGCGAAAGGAATTCCAAACGCGAAATTATCTTCGCACGAATATCTATTCCTTCGGATAGAACACAATTCTTTCCATGAAAAAATTCATGAATCAAAGCCTCTTCGGACAAGAGAAACATGCCTTACACACGAAAACTCTTCGTACAGGCACAATTTCCAAACATGAAAACTCTTTCATACGGAGCTAACATTTCCAACACGAAACCTTTTTCGTACGGAACTCATACCAATCTAATCGGGTAGAAAGAACCCCCTTATGCGTGATATTTACGCATCACAAAACCTGGATTGTACAGCCGACTAGGCACATCCGGATGCCATATTCTTCGAATATGAAGGTAAGACCCAAAAAAGATCTTTCTTTTGGGCCTGGAATCACACTCGAAAGCTGCGTCCTCGGCTTAGTTCCGTGTCAACAACACGAAGAAAAAATCCTAGCGGACGCGCCGGGTACCCCTTAGGTTAAGTTCGACTCGATAAGTCCACAACGGCCAGTCGTAACGATCACCTCATCGGATTCGAGTCGGAGGTCTCGAATCTGTGTAGGCCAGGAGTGTTTTTGCCCTAGTCGCAATTAATTGGCCCTGATCTCTCGGGAGAGCCAAGCCACTGAGCCACATCCTTCTGCTAATATAGCCGCAAAAACTGGCACTAATGCTGCTCGATACTCGAGTATTTTTATTCAAGAAACAGGGAACACACCCTTCGTAGGCAACAACTGTCGAGCTGAACTTCTAGAAGGAGATCAAAGAAAAGGTCTGACCGTCTACCCGACTGAAAATAAATCCCAGTCGAGCATACGCTCGGGGGCTACTGACGAAGGCATGGATCCTGGGCCCTACGAATAAGGGCACCCCCTCTCGCACCTTCTAACCAAGGCCCAACAGGAAGCGCCCTTGGAGTACTCTAGAAGGCCCATGAAAAGCCCACCCGCATCAACTTGCGGGCTAAGTTAGGAATTGTAACCAACTCAAGCTAGGGTTTGTATCCTCTCCGGGTTGGACTCGAGACCTGGCTATCTATATAAAGCCAGGAGAGCCTCAAAGGAGAGGACCAAGTATTACCGCACGACCACAAAAGCCTTGAAACTCGAGATCTACTCTCGATTCGAGCACCTGTAATCGATCTCATCGTTTAATACAGATCAGCAGAAGGCAGGAGTAAGGGTTTTACCTCTTCGAGGGCCCCGAACCTGGGTAAATATCGCCTCCCTGTCTAGCCGACGATTCCACCAGCGCCTATGACATCTCCTAGTCGAAACCCGATAGGGTCACCTGAGGGATTTGCGGAGCCAGAGCTTCGACACCAGGTACTCAGCTTTCTTTTCATCAGACATCCGGGCATACCAGCCTTGACGACTTGGTGGTTTCTTTCCCAAATTTTCAGTACTCGTGGCATTTTCACCTCTACTTGTCGATGTGTTCGTTAGGTCTTTAAATGGAGAACGCGCGCCAGATGGTAACGAAGAATTTTCCATATTCAATTCCACTCTGCCATGAATCACATTTCCCCGATGGGTGAGAATCCATTAGAATATAAAACATGAACTCGGAATATTACGTGTCAGCAAACTGAAAAACAAATTGAATATGGATAATCTAGTGAAATACTTTTGAGTCATATTCAGTTGCGTTCATATGTGTGTGTACATTATCTATTTTCCCAACATTGGAATATGATTTGATTATTTTGATTGCGGTATGGGTAAGCACGAAAAATATGCTAGTGTACACCATGTACAAGATTGTGCAAAGGGAAAGCATAAGAAAAAAAATTCAGTGCAATAATGTAACCAATTGAGTATGGCTATCATGAAGTCGTGTGTGTGCTTAGATTGGGAACTGAATACTGATTACCGAAAGCGGTGACTGTTACCAAATTTGCTTACTGTATGTAGATGCAAATATGCCAGTGCATGGTTCAGTGACAAATTTGTTAACTGCAAATGCAAATATGCAAGTGCATGGTTCAGTGACAAATGTGTTAACTGTAAATGCAAATATGCAGTAATCACTGTGCATGAATCAGAGACGAAATTATGCTCAGCTGACACGGATCGCACTGATTTGAGCAGATCCCATGAAGATGTCTGGATCATGGAGATGAAGTCGGCGTCTGTCCTAATGGAGACGAAGACCCCGTAACGGCGACGACGGTTAGAGGAGGGCAGCAGCGGCCTCTGTCGCGATGAAGATTAGAGGACGGAGGCGGGATGAAGGGAAGCGCAAGGCGAGGACGATCGGTAGAGGAGGACACTGGCGGAATGAAGGGGACTGCGGTAGAGGAGGACGGCTGGGGCAGCAGGCTGGGACGGGAGTGACGGCGTAGGCCAAGGGCGAGTGCGGGATGAGATTTGGTAGCCTGATGTACGGTTACATTTTTTTTTCAGAACGTGTGATGTGTTTTTTTTTTGCGGGGACGTGTGATGTGATTACGGAAGCGTTTTTTGTGAGGGTGCACATCGTACATCATTGGGATGACATGAGGCGTTGGATCTAGCCTGCTGTACGGTTAAGATACGTGGGATCTGACAGTCTGTGTCTTTTTATATTAGTGGAGATTAAACGAACTCACTCCGAGCTCCAGAACCTTCCAATAGTAAACAAGACCCAAGCCTCCGCGCCTAGCCCTGGCCAGCTGACAAGTGGGCCAAGCAACCACAACGGGCCCACCGACGACCGGTCAGCACGACCCCAACCTCCCGTCGTCTCCCTCTTCCCGCACCTGGTAGAACGTTCCGGAACCCCTCTTCCTGCTATAAATCCTCCTGCCCCCCCACCTCGCCTCCCAGCAACTCGAGAACCGTCTCAAAAACCCTAACCCTAGCCATCGACTTCTCCCCCGCCCACATCCTCGTCGCGCGCGCGTTCGTGTTCCAGGATCCGGCGCCATGGCCTCGGAGACCGAGACCTTCGCCTTCCAGGCGGAGATCAACCAGCTGCTCTCGCTCATCATCAACACCTTCTACTCCAACAAGGAGATCTTCCTCCGCGAGCTCATCTCCAACTCCTCCGATGTAAGCTTTCCGCACCCCCACACTCCTCCGCCCTTTTCTGGTTCGCGGTTTTAGATCCGTGCGCGCTGTCAGACCCTTCGTTCTCGTCGTTAGATCGGTGTGTTAATGTCGCGAAGCAGTCTGTTATACGGGCTTAGAAATCATAATTACTCCCTGTTACATGCTCAACTGTGCTGCATGCGTTAGGATTTGTAATTAAATTCCAGTGTATCCCCATGTCTGATTGCCTACGCCCTGATTCTGTAGAATCTGTATTTGATTGTAGCAATTTCTGACTAGCATTGGTCTCCCAGTTTTTTGATTTCCTAAATACCGTTGCTTGGCCTGTAGTTCACAAATTTCTGACCAAACGGGGTACTGTATTGTTGCGGATAAACACTGAAAAGCACTACTCTCACAAACTTCAGATTCGAAGTAGCTTCGTATGGTAGTTCATACTTAATTAATCTATTTAAAATTAAAATAAACAGAAGATCTGTTGTGCGCTGGTTGGTAATTACTGAAACACATTAGTCACATATCTTCGATATTTCAGTTACTTCTCCAATTGTTGTTTATGAAATTTGACTAAATATGTACTGAGATGTAGCGTTTATCTAAAATTTCAAACAAGTAGCTTTATAGGGCTGATATGTCAGTACATATGTGATTTAGACTGAACTGGTAGCATAGGCAGTGGGTGCATTCGTTTCACATCTTCTACATTCCAGTTACTTTTGCAATGCTGACTGATTATCCATGGTAATTTCACTAAATTGTGTACCTGGGTGCTCTGATGTGCAGGCTTTGGACAAGATCAGGTTTGAGAGCCTTACTGACAAGAGCAAGCTGGATGCCCAGCCAGAGCTGTTCATCCACATCATCCCTGACAAGGCCACGAACACACTCACACTCATCGACAGTGGTATCGGTATGACCAAGTCCGATCTCGTGAACAACCTTGGTACCATTGCAAAGTCTGGGACGAAGGAGTTCATGGAGGCACTGGCTGCTGGTGCTGATGTGTCCATGATTGGTCAGTTTGGTGTCGGTTTCTACTCTGCTTACCTTGTTGCTGAGAGAGTCGTTGTGACTACCAAGCACAACGATGATGAACAGTATGTGTGGGAGTCTCAGGCTGGTGGGTCCTTCACTGTCACACGTGATAGTGGAGAGCCCCTCGGGAGAGGCACAAAGATCACCCTCCACCTCAAGGATGACCAGGTACAGCAACACATCACTCGATCAAATTATTGATTGCTTGCACAACTTTGTTGCCTATGCTATGCTCTGTTTGCTGCTTTATATGTTCTCTATGGACTCTATAGGCTGATAGTTGTCCTATGTGGGATATGCTGTAGACTGACTAAATCTTTTCATGACTCTTGCTTGCACTACCTGTTGCCTATGCTATGTTCTGCAACTTTATATGTTCTAATTGACTCTAGGTTGACAGTTGTTATATATGGCCATATAGATATGCTGTAGGCTTAATAATTTATTTCTCTTCTGCATGTAATGATTATTAGATTGAGGACAGTCAGGTGACATTGAATATTGGAACTAATAGTAAAAAGTCCCAATTGGTAGAACTGGTAGTGAATAAGAGTTTCCTTTCAGGATTTCAGTATCATTGGTTCATGTGTATCCTGTGGTTCATTGGTCATACATTTTTGTTGCTGATTCTGATATGCACATTGTTCTACATACATTGTCTTGTTCAAATTACCATTATAACTATCTGTTAGCACTGTAGCACAGAGTCTCTAGGAACTTCCGCATCCATTATCATACTAAAAGAGTGATAAATTATTATTTCTGTTTTGTCAAAGATTCAAGACGCTTTGTATATTCATACTGTAAAAGTTTTATCTGTTGTACAATATGACAGCAATTTCTCTCCATCAACTGATAATTTGTGTCCTTGTGGCTTGTCTCTTGTCTCTGTAGTTGGATTATCTTGAGGAGCGTCGCCTCAAGGATCTGGTGAAGAAACACTCTGAGTTCATCAGCTACCCGATCTCTCTCTGGACTGAGAAGACCACAGAGAAGGAGATTTCTGACGATGAAGATGAAGAAGAGAAGGATACTGAGGAGGGCAAGATTGAGGAAATTGATGAAGAGAAAGAGGAGAAGGAGAAGAAAAAGAAGAAGATCAAGGAGGTCTCTCATGAGTGGTCCCTGATCAACAAGCAGAAGCCCATCTGGATGAGGAAGCCTGAAGAGATCACCAAGGATGAGTATGCTGCTTTCTATAAGAGCCTGACAAACGACTGGGAGGAGCATCTTGCTGTGAAGCACTTCTCTGTGGAAGGGCAGCTCGAGTTCAAGTCTGTTCTGTTTGTTCCCAAGAGGGCCCCGTTTGACCTCTTTGACACGAGGAAGAAGGCCAACAACATCAAGCTGTATGTGCGCCGTGTCTTCATCATGGACAACTGTGAGGAGCTGATCCCAGAGTGGCTGAGCTTTGTCAAGGGCATTGTTGACTCTGAGGATCTCCCTCTGAACATCTCTCGTGAGACGCTCCAGCAGAACAAGATCCTGAAGGTGATCCGGAAGAACCTTGTGAAGAAGTGCATTGAGCTCTTCTTTGAGATTGCTGAGAACAAGGAGGACTACAACAAGTTCTATGAGGCTTTCTCCAAGAACCTGAAGCTGGGCATCCATGAGGACTCCACCAACAGGACCAAGATTGCTGACCTTCTCAGGTACCACTCCACCAAGAGCGGCGACGAGCTGACGAGCCTCAAGGACTATGTGACCAGGATGAAGGAGGGCCAGAGTGAGATCTTCTACATCACTGGCGAAAGCAAGAAGGCCGTGGAGAACTCCCCCTTCCTCGAGAGGCTGAAGAAGAAGGGCTACGAGGTGCTGTTCATGGTTGACGCCATTGACGAGTACGCCATTGGCCAGCTCAAGGAGTTTGAGGGCAAGAAGCTTGTCTCTGCTACCAAGGAAGGGCTGAAGCTTGATGACAGTGAGGAAGAGAAGAAGAGGAAGGAGGAGCTCAAGGAGAAGTTTGAGGGGCTCTGCAAGGTGATCAAGGAGGTGCTCGGCGACAGGGTGGAGAAGGTGATTGTCTCTGATCGTGTGGTGGACTCTCCCTGCTGCCTTGTCACTGGCGAGTATGGATGGACGGCAAACATGGAGAGGATCATGAAGGCCCAGGCTCTGAGGGACTCCAGCATGGGCGGCTACATGTCGAGCAAGAAGACCATGGAGATCAACCCGGAGAATGCCATCATGGAGGAGCTGCGCAAGCGCGCCGACGCTGACAAGAACGACAAGTCTGTCAAGGATCTCGTGATGCTGCTGTTCGAGACCTCCCTGCTCACCTCCGGCTTCAGCCTGGACGACCCCAACACCTTCGGCACCAGGATCCACCGCATGCTCAAGCTGGGCCTGAGCATCGACGAGGACGAGGCTGCTGAGGCTGATGACACCGACATGCCGCCCCTGGAGGATGACGCCGGCGAGAGCAAGATGGAGGAGGTCGACTAGGCTTCTGCATTTTCTATCCTGAGTCGTAGAGTTAGCTTATGTGTTGAGGTTACTGTGGCGCGGTCTTGCGTCTTTTGTGGTTTACTGTGCCTGGCCTGCAGTTGATGGGGCTAGGTGGTGGTGGTCTATGATGGAGTCTTGGAACTGCGTATCGTAATCGTTGCTTATATAGTGTCTGCCAATTAATGATCTCCTTTGCCTTGGTTTCTTTTTTGTTTTCTTCTGTTATTTGATCATGTTCTTCTGAAGTCTTTCCTTATACTCCTGCTGGTTAGTCTTTCCAAGTTAACACGCTGAGTTTCAATCCTTTATGTTCTGAGATGAATTAACTCTGGCAAGTTTCAGATAATCCGTAAAATCACACCAACTGCAAATATATTATTTTTGTTCCTTAACTTAGCTTGAAATCAAGCCTGGCATATGAATACTGCACGCCTTTTTTTTTACACTGCAAAATTCAGTTGCGGCCATTGCTTTGCCTAACGCATCATCACCTATATCCACTTCTGAATTTGCGTCTTTGACACTTCTGAATTTTGCCCTTCGAAGTTAATTGAAGTCTAGGTTAACATAGAGTAGATTGTTTGGGCATAGCCCACTTCTTAATTTGACAACAGCTCTATGCAAAATGTCTGAAAGTGAAGAACAAGTTTAGTCCAACTTGCAGTACCAACACATGACAATCTAACTGCGCAAGGCCTCCAAAACTTGCGGTACCAAAACATGGCAAATCCAACTGCGCAAGGCCACACTTACGTCATGTGCTCCAGCTGATGCCGATAAAGATGATTTGTCTTCCCTTATAGTCGTCCATCCCCTCGAGAGATAAGCTCAAAATGCAGTTGTATTTAGTGCTCCAGCTGATGCCGATAAAGATGATTTCTTGTCTTCCATTATATTCGTCCATCACCGCGTACAAGACATACTCCCTCCGTCTTTGAATAAGTGTACCTCTAGAATTGATTTTAGTCAAACTTTTTAAACTCTGACCAACTTTATACAAAATATATCAATATATATGATATAAAATCTATGTATTATAAAACTATGTTTTAAAACGGATCTAAAGATATTAATTTAGTATCATAAATGTTGTTACATTTTCTAATGAAGTTGCTCAGACTTTAAACAATTGACTTTTATAAAAGAAAAACGTCCACCTATTTGAGGAGGATGGAGTACAAGGCAAGGAAAAAGAACGGAGAGAAAAGAGCTTAAAAAGCTAAGAAAGCTAAGAAAACTAGAGAGGAAACACTAGTCTGGTTATCTTGGTCGCAGGAGGAGATAATAGCATAAAACTACCACATTTGGCGTTAAAATTCGGAAAACTACCAGGAGACGTTTCAATCGCAAAAACCTACCGGATTTTTCGCTGATTGTGGCAGAACGCACAAATCTGTCTCTCAGCACGAATTGACACCCAAAATGACAGGTGGGGCCCACTTGTCAGCCTGGTTAAGAAATAAAAAAAGAAAAATGTAAAAAAGAAAATGAAAAGTCAACTGCATGCCATCGACTTTGCCGGCCTGCCGCCCAGCCCCGCATCTCATCCGTAGCCCGGCCGCGCCGCCGCGCAGCTGCCGTCCGCGCCCAGCCCACGCCGCCCCGGTGCTGCAGCTGCTGCCCGCGTCCGGCGATGGATGCCGCGGTCGCCGAGGACAAGCGCGTCTCCCTTATCGTTCTTGCCGTCGCCTCGTCCTCGCCGTTGCCCATCAGCCTGCTCACCGCGTTCGCCACCGCCTCCGCCGGCACCACGGCCTCCACGTCCGCCTTGCTGGCCACCTCACGCACACGCACGCCGACGCGGAGCACGTCCACGAGGAACGGCTCGTTCAGGAACTGCTTGGCGCGGAGGGGCCACGTCGCCGGCGGCACGCCGGCCAAGACGGCGTCAAGCTACGAGTTCCAGCCGCAGTGGCTCATGAAGCCGCCCACCACGCGGTGCTCCAGGATCTCCGGCTGCGGCGCCCATCGTCCGGCGCCGAGAAGCTGCTGAAGGCGACGACGTAGCTCTCGGCCTCGGCCGCGCGGAACAGGGGAAGGTGCGCCAGCGTCTCCTCGTTGACATGGGCGCTGCGGGCGACGCGGGGCGCCCAGTGGAGCACGACGTCCGGTACGACGGCCACGGGGCCCGATAAGGTGGGCGCACGTAAGGTCTTCGCGAGCACCGGCGCCAGAGCGTCCTCTGCCGCGGCGAAGAACGCCGGCACGGAGGCTTCGTCCGGGAGCAGCTCACGGAGTTCAGGTTTGTGGCCCTGGTCACCGCGGGCGGCGGAGAGCGAGGACGGGGAGATAATAGCGAGGACGGGGAGGAGCCGGGAGCAGCCGGCCAGAGGGCACTAGCCGGGCGAGGCGGTGCAGCCGGCCACGACAGCCGGAAACGCACGGGCGCGGAACGCATGGGCCGCGGAACGCACAGGCCGGAGCTCGCCGGCGCGGGGCGCGAGCCGCCGCCGCTCGAAGCTGCTGGGCGCGGGCGCGTGGGCACGGGCAGCAGCGGGGCCGCGCCGGCACGGCGGCGAGGGCGGAAGCTCGCGCGCAGAAACTGCGGCACGGCGGCGCCGGCTGTAGGACGCGGGCACAAGCAGCGGGGCCGCGCGGGCTGCCTGGCGCACGGCGGGGACGAAGATGCAGTTGACTTTTTTTTTTAGATATTTTACTTTTTTCTTTTATTTTTAATTTCTTAACCAGGCTGACAAGTGGGCCCCACCTGTCATTTTGGGTGTCAATTCGTGCTGAGAGACAGATTTGTGCGTTCTGCCACAATCAGCGGAAAATCCGGTAGGTTTTTGCGATTGAAACGTCTCCTGGTAGTTTTCCGAATTTTAACGCGAAAAGTGGTAGTTTTATGCTATTATCTCTCGCAGGAGCAAGCCTGAAGGGCTGCTCTTACCAGCAAGGCTCCACATACGCGCCTCTTCGCATGGATCCCGCTTATCGAGGTCGCATTGTTCTGAAAGATCCTGGCGTTTCGTTCTTTCCAGAGCGTCCACCAAGTGAGGCATGAGCGTGATCTAGCTCTTCCGCAAGGCTGATGGTGCGTTTCTTGGATATGGCATAGCCAATCTTCAAGCGAAGTTGTGCCCTGGTTTGGGGCGAGCGAGGGGGGCGGACGCGTTGTATCTAGGACCGTGGATGAGTTAACTGAAACTCGAGGATCACCCTCGTCTTTTTTTCGATGACGTACCACCTTGTTCTTTCTGTCAGAAAATTAAACGTTTCTGGGATGTACTTATCCAATCAAAAGATAACTTGCGAGGATAAACTTTGACCACTTTTTGTCCGTTCGGTGCGCGGTAATCGAGGGATTTTTAGTAAATAGCTAGATTTTCGCGCGTAGTGTGCGACATGGAGGCGTGCCGGTTAGCCTCCTGCTGCCAAGTGTTGGCTTGGATCAGCATCGCAGGGCATCGACGGCGGGGATATTTCCATACCCTTTATAAATACAGTTGGGGGAGGAGCGGTAACTTTTCCTTC
Organism: Alopecurus myosuroides; assembly: GCA_028641055.1. NCBI lineage: Eukaryota > Viridiplantae > Streptophyta > Magnoliopsida > Poales > Poaceae > Alopecurus > Alopecurus myosuroides. The sequence continues at coordinate 477,913,841 of CM054057.1, read as the reverse complement.
TCCTTCCTCGCGCCTGTAGCCTTTCTTCCTCCCTAGCGAAAACTCCCATTGACGTGCTTCAGAGCTTGTAAGTGCTTATATTTGATCAAGTGTGTTAGGTTGTCTAAATTTCAATCCAAAACTATTGATGATACATTTGTTGGTTACGGTGCCGAATCCCACACTTATAGAGTCTTTGACAAAGCCTCACGGATTGTCATAGAATCTTGTAGTGTGCTTTTTGAGAAAAATGATTGCTTCCAAGTGGCGCAATTTCATGTTTTTAATGTAGATGTTGAAATGTCTCAAGAAGCCATAGGAAAGATGGTTGTGGGATTTTTCCGCCCTATTGAGGGACACCTTATGGCGACTCGAGAAGGACTATGCTCTACTCAAGTGAAGCCCTCCTCTATAAGAAGAACAAGCCAAGGAGTCAAGTGTTACACCTAACCAAGAACATGTTGAATACACTCCTCTCGTTGACCAAGTCACTACGCAAGATGCAACTACTCCTATCATTCATGCTAGTCAAGGTCAAGACCAAGATCAACCATCTTCATCCTCCTCTCCTCAAGTTGAAGCAAATGTTGAAGTTGTTGTTAATGATGATGATGATCAAGGCCAAGTTGGTCAAGACGGGGACTCAAATGATCAAGATGATCAAGTGATTCCTCCTCGCAATAATGAGGATATCGAAGCCCGTCGTACTAGAATGATAAGAAGAGCTTTAAAGCATATTAATGCTCAAGACAACAAAGTGTTCGAAGATGTTCAACCTCGAAGATCCACAAGAAGGTAATTGGCACATTTTAGTGAGCATCAAGCTCACATATCTATGGTGGAACCAAAGAAACTGTTTGAAACTCTTGGGGACTCCGATTGGGTTGAAGCTATGCATGATGAGCTCAATAACTTTTAGCGCAATAAAGTTTGGAAGCTAGTTGAGAAACCCAAAGATTGCCACAATGTTATTGGCATAAAGTGGATATTCAAGAACAAGCAATATGAGCATAGCATTGTCATAAGGAACAAGGAAAGATTGGTGGCTCAAGGTTACATTCAAGTGGAAGACATTGACTTTCATGAGACCTATGCTCCCATGGATCGCCTTGAGTCCATCCGTATCCTCCTTGCATATGCATCTTCGCATAATTTCAAGTTGCAACAAATGGATGTCAAAAGTGCTTTCTTGAATGGTCCACTTAAATAGGAGGTATATGTTAAGCAACCTCCGGGGTTCGAGAATCTCAACTTTCCTAAACATGTCTACAAACTTGATAAGGCGCTCTAGGGATTTAAACAAGCATCACGTGCATGGTATGAGCACCTTAGAGAGTTGTTGGAAGACCGTGGTTTTGAAGTTGGGAAGATCAACCCCACCCTTTTCACAAAAAAGGTAAAGGGAGAGCTTTTCATATGCCAACTCTATGTGGACGATATTATCTTTGGCTCGACTAACCAAATTTTAATAATGAGTTCTCAAAGCTTATGACTGACAGGTTTGAGATGTCCATGATGGGAGAGTTTAAATTCTTTCTTAGCTTTGAGATCAAGCAATTGGCTTGTGAGACTTTCATTTCTCAAGCCAAGTACATCCAAAACATGCTCAAGAGGTTTAATTTCCAAGGTGCAATGATGAAGCCATCACCTATGCAAGTCAAATGCCACCTCAAGCGCAATCCGGATCGTAAAGATGTGGACCAAAAGTTGTATCATTCTATGATTGGTTCTTTGCTTTAGCTTTGTGCATCTAGGCCCGATATCGTTTTAAGTGTAGGTGTGTCTGCAAGGTATCAAGCGGCTCCTAAAGAAAGCCACTTAGTGGCGGTCCATAGGATTTTTTGGTATTTGGTTGATACCTCAAGGTTTGGTTTGTGGTACCCAAAGGGGGCACAATTCTCTCTCAAGGGCTACACGGACTTGGATTGGGCCGGTGATCAAGATGATAGAAAGTCTACTTTCGGAGCTTGCCAATTTCTTGGTAGGTCCTTGGCGAGTTGGTTTTCCAAGAAGCAAAATTGCATATCTCTCTCCACCGCTGAAGCCGAGTATGTGGCGACCGCTAATGCTTGTACCCAATTGCTATGGATTAGGCAAACCCTCAAAGAGTACGATGTTCACTTGGAGAAGGTACCTCTCATGTGTGACAATGAAAGTGCCATCAATATCGCCTACAACCCCGTGCAACAAACAAGGACAAAGCATACTGAGATTCGTCATCATTTCATCCGGTATCATATGGCAAGAGGTGATATTGAGCTAGCATATGTCCCCACCAAGGATAATCTCGCGGACATCTTCACGAAGCCACTCGATGATGCAAGATTCATGTTCTTGAGGAATGAGTTAAATATCAATGATTCTAGGAGCTTGACTTGAAGATCTTGCACACACCCTTATAGTTGTGACATGTTTGGGTTTAGGTGTAGGCATGGACATAGGGGGGTTCTCCCTCCCCCATTATGCCCAAAGCAAAAATTCATTGTTATCTCTCTTTTTCTAATGTTGAATTGTGAGCTTCAATGTCGAGTATTGGCCATGCACCCAAGATATATCTTCGTGGTGTCATACCATGATCTTCTTTGTGAAGAGTTGGATCTTAGTTGAGTTTATTCGATATTTCATTGCATTTCTCTTGTTTTCCCTTGCTAAGTGTTTTCGTGGGAAAATCTCACTCAATTGGTCTTTTTGATTGTTTGATTCTTGCAATTGAGTGGGATAAGTACTACTTCCAGTTTGGTGTTTCTATCCCAAGCCTTTCCACCCAAAAACCAAACTCTATCTAGCACTTGTCGCTCCATTTGAAACTAGGAAGTTTTGAATCAAAAGGCAGCCGGAAAATCCGGTTCAGTTTTGAACCGGAATATCCGGGTGGTACCGGAATATCCGGTTCATAATTGAACCGGAATATCTGGTCCGGCGAATCTACACATATTCGAAGGGGCACAGGGGGAGAGACAGTTCTTGCCTTTTCTCCTCCAACTCCTCTCCTCCACCACAGCGTCGCCTCTCCAATTCTTGGCCTCCCGGGCCACTTCCTCCACGGGATCTGTGAGTCCTTGCCCGGATCTTGTTCTCCATCACCTTGGGATCATTTCCATCCAAGCATCTTCATCCATGGCTCCGGTAGCTCTCACGCTGACAAGTTGGGCCCTCGCAAGCGTTCTTCGTACAAGGACACTTGTGAGGAGGATCCCGGTGACTCTGCCCTCCAAGCTAAGCTGTTGCCAAGAGCAAGTCTCTTGCTTCGAAGCCATCGAGGAAGAAGAAAGGCAAGGCAGCAAGGAAGAATTACAAGATGGAAGTCACCACTCAGGAATATGCTCAAATCCGTCAGAAGGATTGGTACAACACTCCACGTGATGTTGATTGTGAGGATGCTCGGTTCTGGTGCATGGAGCAGTCCTACATCTATGCGGACATCTATTCTGACTACAAGTTCCCTATCCGTCAGATGCATCCCACCAGGTTTCAGTTGATTAGGGACAAGGAAGAGTTTGCTGATGCTGCTAGTATCATTGAGAGGTTTGGTCTTGTGAAGCTTCTGGAGACCCGTTTCCCCTACAACACCGAGCTCATTGTTCAGTTCATGTCCACTCTGGTTTCCGACTTCGGTATCCCGTGATGTCTGAAGTGGATGACTCATTCCACTCCTTATGAGGCTCCATTTCATAGGTTGGGTCGTCTGCTTGGGTACCAACACAGCTCTCATCCTTCACTTGGTCATCATATGCATGATGTGGAGAGACCACAGTGAGAGAGGTCCATGGCTGAGATGTATGCCCCTGGTTTCACTGTTGGGAAGCTGGAAGGGCTCCTACCTTCCTACGATCAGCTTGTGCGCCTCTTTCGGTCCTTCTTGGTGCCTAGTGGAGGTAACAATGATGCTCTCACCAGTCCATTGTGCAATCTTCTCATTTTGGCCAAGCAGTGTATGGAGGATGAGGATCCTATTGCCTCCTATACTGTGGATGTCATGGACATTATCTTCCATGAGTTGCGCAATGCTATGATTGATGGGAACACCATACCTTATGGACCATATATTATGATGCTGATCAAGGACACCATGAAGAGGGATTTCCATGAGCTGACATTGGAAGAACATGCCTTCAAGAAGCTGTATGTCAAGAGGAAGAAGGCCGTACGAGCTCCTGTTCCTCCTCCTGAGGGTGGTTCCTCTATGAGAGGTGTGGTCCCTTCTAGTGCTCGCATGTCTGATTCTTCCACCACTCTGCGCAATGTCAGGAAGCTCTCCTGGTTTCAGCGCAATATGTTGTGCATGAAGGTGGATATCCCCTGTAACATCCCTGATTTTTGGAAAGCGCAAAAAACACAAAAAATTGAAACTTTTTGTTTTCATGTTATGCAAGGAACCAAAAAACAAATGAGATGCAAGAAACAAAATAAAACAATACACATTAAAATGAAATTGTATTTAGGAATCCAAATTACATTTCTTCCTTAAATCCTAAGCCTATTTCAAATCTAGTTTTCATTATAAAGAGAAAATATTTTGTTCTTAGCAAACCGCTTTACAAACATGTTTTCAATCTATTTTTGTAACTATAAAAAAATGTTTTCATAATGCTTTTCAAATTTTATATCAAGTAATAACCAATAAAGTGTTTATATAATTTTTTTTTGATTTTGAAAACAAATAAAAGATCTTGAAAACCAATATTTACATTTGAGACCACCTCTCTTAATTATATTAAACCCAAATTCCAATAAACTATTATTTTCTATGGAGAAATGATTTTTAGTATCATTAAGACATTATACATATTTTCAAATCTAAAATTCAAAAATGTTGAAACAACACACAAATGTTCTTGTGTGAAAGTTTATATTTCTACAAAACATTAGAAATTGGTTTAAGGTTATTTGGAGCTTATATGCAAAATTTATTAAAGAATTAAAAAGGAAAAGGAAAAGGGAAAAGAAACAGAATTAAAAAAAGAACAGAAGAAAAGGGCCAGCAGCCCGAGGCAGCCCATCTCCCTCAGCCTCCTATCTACCGCGCGCAGCGCAAAGGGAATGAAGCCCAACCCACTCTACGACCCATCTTCCTCTCCTCTCACTTCGTGCAAATGACAGGTGGGACCCGCGCGACGTCATGTATGACGTCACCATCTTCAACCTCCCCCCACTTTCTCGCCCCACGACCGAGACGGTGAAACCGCACACAGACTCCTCGCACGTTCTCTTCCTCCCGCGCATCCCTGGGAACCCCGAGGCCACTCGCGAAAAGCCCTCAAGTCCCTCTCTGTTTCCCCTCTCACTCTCCCTCAAAACCGTGCCCCAACTGGCGAGTATTTCTCCCTGGAGCTCCTCTGCCCCGCCGTCGGGTTTCGTCGATTCAGACGAGGTGAGCAAGCGAGAGCCATCCTCGTTTAGTCCCTGTGACTCAGAATTCCCACGCGCATCCCCTGAACCCTGTTCCTGATTTTTTTGTGCAGCCCATCGTCGCCGCCATCCTCTTCCGAGAGTCACCGCGCCATTCCCGGAAGCTAGGGAGCTCGTCGTGGTCTCCATCACGTTCTTCGTCCCTCTCTGAAACCCTTCGTGGCCTCCGTTGAGCTCGAGGACCATCGGAGGCCCATCTACGACGAATTTCCGAGAGGCGCGCCGCCGCCAGCCATTCTCCGGCCGCCCCCTCCGGCCAGGTACGAACCCTAGCAATCTCAGCCGTTAGATCGTGATCGCGTGGCCTAGAAAAGAATCACTTAATCGAATCGGTATAGACCAATAGGAAACTGCCAAGTGGCAGTGCACAGTCAACATTGCCCCGTCAGTGCCACGCATACGCCCAGTCAACATCCCCGGCCAATCAGTGAACGCCAAGTGGCCCGGCTTTTTTCTGAATTTTTCAGGATAGAAATTAGTTGACATAATTGCAGAAAAACCCCTAGAACTTGCAACCATCATAATTTTTGATCCAAAAGCCCAAATTTAGCAAACTTGGACTTTTTAAAATCAGCACAACATCTAGAAACTTTTGGAACTGTCCAAATTAATATTTGAGAAACTTAAATTACTTCAAATTTAAATATGATTTTTGATGAATTTTGGCATAATTCAAATTCTACAAATCCAATAATTGCAAATAAAATATTTTTGGAATCCTTGGGATGTGTACTTTCATACCCTCTGTCCCAAAATAATAATTGTACCAATTAAAATGGAGTTTATAATTTAAATGACCATTTGAGTATTTTGCACCTAGTTTTAATTCTAAAAATAATTTGAATTAGTTTTCTTCTGGAAAATTGTTCCATTTAGTAAACTTAGACTAGAGAAACCATTAACAAAACTATTTGTGACCAGAGAACCCATTCCATGTAATCCTTGTCATGTAAACCAACCATAGTAGTCAATCATTATACTTAACTGTTGTTTGATAAAACCCCTTTAAGGAAAATTGTGGAGTGATCTTTTGATCAAAACCAACACCCCTTTCATGTTTACCATATGGAAGGTAACCTTGGACCAGAAACCATCGCCCAAGACCTTTTGTAAATTTACAAACCATATTGTTAATTGCTTCAACACTACTAACCAAGTTCATGTAATGAATCATGTTGAACATGATTTTGTTTTCTAAAACCCATATACCAAAGCCTTGTGTGATATTTGTGATAAAAGACCAACCCTAGGACCCTTGGAACAAGTTTGATTTGTCAATGTGGAAATCCTGACCTAAAACATCTTAATTCCTTTTGTACATTGAATTAAGTGTTAAACCCTAAAACATATCACATCCACTTCTTTTGTATATTGAGTGAAGTGATATTCGTTGACAACCCTTAACCACCAATGGAAAACCCCATGACCAAACATCTAGTTATTTTTGCATATTGAATTATGTGTCAAAACCTTGTCCATGTTAACACCAATCAAGATGAATAACTTGTTATGCTTCTGTATTGTATATCTTGTTGTATTTGTTTGTATGTTGGTGAATTGCTTGTTTATTGTTATTTATTTGTATTGTTTAGATTGTACGAAGAGAAACGTTCAAATTGTGAAGAGAGTGTTTCTATACCAACTTCCACAAGGCAAGTGATGCTCATATCCTACTTTTGTTTTCAAATGCATTAGTGTTTTCAGTAGTGTGCATGATAGGTGATATTATTATTTTCCAAGTATATGCTATGCTCAGAACACCTAGTAGTGTGTAGCCAACCTGAAACCCCTGCTAGGTACTAGTTTAGCTATACTAGAACAATATCACAACTGCTACTGCCATTTATTGGGCTGTGGTACTTTGAAAATTAAAATTTAACAACCCAATGAAACACCTGGGTGGATTGGTAATTGCTTGGATTATGTTGAGTGGCTACTCAGGGCCATGTCCATGGTGGTTGTCACCTGGGTCACTCCCAGGGCCATGGATGTGGTGGTTGTCACCTGAGGGTACACTTGTGGATTGCCACCCATGACTAAAGAGATCTGTAAGTCTTCCATGTATAGTTAGCTTCCAGTGCAGCCTTGAGGTAATATGGGCTCTGCCAAGATTAAGTAAGTTGTGGGGGTTCCTCCTGTTGCATTGACATTGGATGGTAGAATTTTAGGAGCAACGAGTCAATACTGGTATGGTTGAATCCCTCTTCCCAAAGATCTTGTCTTATTTTTCTCTCAGGGAAAATGAGTCTCAAGGTGAAAGTGCACAACCTCTCCAGAGTTAAAAACTAAGATCTTAGCCGTGTCCCCGGTTATGGGCCAGTTGAGCAAACTAGACATAGTTGGTGCTGAAGGATCTCCTCATCTTTTCTGAATGAACTAAAACATGCTAGAAACCTTTTCCTAGAGCACATGGTGTGTCTACCCCTCCGTGCTACCTTTTCAAACTCATGGTGTGTCTACCCATGATGATTTTTAAACTTCATGGTGTGTCTACCCATGATGACTTTATCAAACTTCATGGTGTGTCTACCCATGATGCCTTTACCAAACTACATGGTGTGTCTACCCATGTTGGTTTTCAAAGATTTTTCAAAGATTTATCAAATATAGGACAAAATTGGCTTTATGCAAATAGCCCAGACTCCACCAGCCAAATATCATGTAGATAGTTATTCCTCAAAACTGCCAACATACAAGTGTCACTTGCCAGTACGTTGTATGTACTGACTTCCTCCCCTATGGGGGATGCATATTCCAACGTGCAGATAAATCTGAAGACGAGTGAGGATTTCGTTTAGGATCTCGAGTCTATCGCCAACATGTTCTGCCCGTGGCGCATGAAGATGAAGAAGGCTCATTGATGTATGCCAATTGTAAGGCTATTTTATTTCTTATCCACTGGATCAACGATGTAGAATGATGCTATTGCAATGAATATTTCATTTTGTCATGTTTATGCTATCAGAGATCCCGGGAATAGCAGGTTCACAGGTGTTCTACCTTTATTAAAAGGTAGGGTGCTACAAAATGGTATCAGAGCATAGTGTTGCCTATAGGATCGAGACCCTAAGATTGGTTTAGAACTAGGAAAACGACCCTAGGATTGAAAATCTACTTTCTCCAAACCTATAGAAACAGAATATCACATTTTAATATTTCTCATATCCTCTCATCTATTATTCACCTTCAAAATATTCTTCCTTTGTTATAGATGACCTACCTCCTGTTTCCATCAAGACATGGTTGGTGAAAAGTCATGGAGTGAAAGGAATAGTTTTCACATGACCTTTTGGTTTCAACATGAAGATCAACACCTCAAGACATTGAGAGGAGGATTTGAAGAAACTCGAGAAGATATAGATGAGACCACCAATCTAGTTACCTTGTTAGAACAACGTTAACGTGTTAGTATATTGATCATACAATTGTGTGTGTTATGACTATACTAGGTTGTTTGTTAAACCTTGATGACTGGAGTGATGAATGTTTGCTATATGCTTGTTAGATGTTGTTTGTCTGATGAATTGCCTTGCTCTGCTATGTTTGGGTAGGAACCTTCTTTAGTCTCTTTCTGAATCTTTACTCATCCATGCTAAACCAAACCCAATACGATATCCCTTTACCAACCTTAGTGAGTTTCTAAGATCGAGTGTAAGAACAGACTTGACACCCAAGAGAACCTTTTGAGACAACCATCCAATTGAGGAATACCAAAGATCGCATGATTATGTTCTTCTCTGTGAAAGAACAATAACACCCATGATCAGGCCACCACCATCCTAAGGAGCAGAAAGTTTATCAACCAGTGATAATAGACATATGGAGTCTGATTCACATGAGCTAAGTTTTTTTGGATAGCTTTCTACACTAGAAGGACTTATGAAGAAGATGCAACTATTCAACTGGAGGCGCAAAGAGTTTACACAACCCCACTAGATGGAGAAACGATAGATTAGTTCAGGTTTGTCTTACAGGTGGGAAACTATCTGTTAGACAAGTAAGGTGACCTAGTGTTATCATACGAGATTCACCAATCTAAGTACAAGGTAATGATTGAGTGCAACATGGATTGTCCCCCATGATGACTACTAAAATTATTAACTCTTCCTATGAGGAAGGGTAAATGTGAGTGACATACCTATTAGAGAGACGACGTTAATAAGCTTGAACCATAGAATGGTAGAATATTATTATAACCCTTTGTTAGGCAAGTGTTGCTGAAACGTACTAAACTTCTGAGAGGACAAAGACAATCTTGGAGGAATCATGTAATGGAAGATATTGCCTACCATGAGAGTTTCGTTAGAAATAGCCTGGTGTTTGCATTCAAGGGATACAACAACATGATGAAAGATCGCCAAGGAAATGGGAACATATTGGTATGGACTTTATCATTGGATCACCTCGAACCAAATGGGAGTATCATTCTAATTGGGAAGTGGTTGATCGTCTGAAAAAGATAACACACTTTGTACCAGAAAAGACCACTTACACCCGTGCTAAGTTGGCTGATATATACAAGAAGAAGATGGTATGTCTTTATGGTGTTACAAGGAGTATTGTGTCTGATAGGGGTACCCAGTTTACCTCACATTTCTGGAAGCAACTAAATGAGTCATTAGGAACCAGATTAGAGTTCAGCACAACGTTTCATTCTCAAAGAGATGGTCAGACTGAGAGAGTGAATCAGTTTCTAGAGGATATGTTGAGAGCATGTCTCTTAGACTATGGATATATTTGGGATGACAACTTACCATATGCATAATTTTCCTACTACAACAGTTATCAAGCTAGTAATGAGATGGCACCATCTGAAGCTCTTTATGAGAAGAAAATACACCACACCTTTGCTGTGGAGTGGTCTAGGAGAAAGAAATTTCTATGGTCCTGACATCATCCAGGAAGCTGAAGAGAAGGTTAGACTGACCAAGGATTTTTGATTGACCCAAAGAGTGACCCCTCAGTGTCAAAGGCAGTCCAATAGACTTATGTTGGTCTGAAAATCTACCGTGAAGGAAAGTTCTACTCAAACCACCTTGAATGAAACCACACTCCAAGCAATGTGAATAAGCTCATCCTATTGGAGGTGAATATGGACACGTAGATCCCTACATGTTGAAAACTCGGATTCAAGATTCCAGATATCCAAAAGGAGTTGATACATTCTATACAAAGATATTATGGATGATGAAGAATGACTCCAACTGAAAATATAGTAAACCCAGTAACCAGATAGACAAGAGTTTTAGACTACCCACAAAAGTTTCTTTTAAGGGTGGTAGCCCACCCAATTTGTGTAAACCTAGTTACCCAAACCTATCTTTCTTTCTAGACTTCCCAAATCTCGGGACGAGATTTCTTTTAAGGGTGGTAGTCTGTAACATCCCTGATTTTTGGAAAGTACAAAAATCACAAAAAATTGAAACTTTTTGTTTTCATGTTATGCAAGGGACCAAAAAACAAATGAGATGCAAGAAACAAAATAAAACAATACACATTACAATGAAATTGGATTTAGGAATCCAAATTACATTTCTTCCTTAAATCCTAAGCCTATTTCAAATATAATTTTCATTGTAAAGAGAAAATATTTTCTTCTTAGCAAACCTCTTTACAAACATGTTTTCAATCCATTTATAACTATAAAAAAATGTTTTCATAATGCTTTTCAAATTTTATATCAAGTAATAACCAATAAAGTGTTTATATAAATTATTTTGATTTTGAAAACAAATAAAAGATCTTGAAAACGAATATTTACATTTCAGACCACCTCTCTTAATTATATTAAACCCAAATTCCAATAAACTATTATTTTCTATGGAGAAATGATTTTTAGTATCATTAAGACATTATACATATTTTCAAATCTAAAATTCAAAAATGTTGAAACAACACACAAATGTTCTAGTGTGAAAGTTTATATTTCTACAAAACATTAGAAATTGGTTTAAGGTTATTTGGAGCTTATATGCAAAATTTATTAAAGAATTAAAAAGGAAAAGGAAAAGGGAAAAGAAACAGAATTAAAAAGGAACAGAAGAAAAGGGCCAGCAGCCCGAGGCAGCCCATCTCCCTCATCCTCCTATCTACCGCGCGCAACGCAAAGGAAATGAAGCCCAGCCCACTCTACGACCCATCTTCCTCTCCTCTCACTTCGTGCGAATGACAGGTGGGACCCGCGCGACATCATGTATGACGTCACCATCTTCAACCTCCCCCCACTTTCTCGCCCCACGACCGAGACGGTGAAACCGCACACGATCTCCTCGCACGTTCTCTTCCTCCCACGCATCCCTGGGCACCCCGAGGCCACTCGCGAAAAGCCCTCAAGTCCCTCTCTGTTTCCCCTCTCACTCTCCCTCAAAACCGTGCCCCAACTGGCGAGTATTTCTCCCCGGAGCTCCTCTGCCCCGCCGTCGGGTTTCGTCGATTCCTACGAGGCGAGCAAGCGAGAGCCGTCCTCGTTTGGTCCCTGTGACTCAGAATTCCCGCGCGCATCCCCTGAACCCTGTTCCCGATTTTTTTGTGCGGCCCATCGTCGCTGCCATCCTCTTCCGAGAGTCACCGTAGCCGCGCCGCCCCGTTCGTGGATCGCCGCCATTCCCGGAAGCTAGGGAGCTCGTCGTGGTCTCCATCACGTTCTTCGTCCCTCTCTGAAACCCTTCGTGGCCTCCGTTGAGCTCGAGGACCATCGGAGGCCCATCTACGGTGAATTTCCAAGAGGCGCGCCGCCGCCAGCCATTCTCTGGCCACCCCCTCTGGCGAGGTACGAACCCTAGCAATCTCAGCCGTTAGATCGTGATCGCGTGGCCTAGAAAAGAATCACTTAATCGAATCGGTATAGACCAATAGGAAACTGTCAAGTGGCAGTGCACAGTCAGCATTGCCCCGTCAGTGCCACGCATATGCCCAGTAAACATCCCCAGCCAATCAGTGAACTCCAAGTGGCCCGTCCTTTTTCTGAATTTTTCCGTATTGAAATTAGTTGACATAATTGCAGAAAAGCCCCTAGAACTTGCAACCATCATAACTTTTGATCCAAAAGCCCAAATTTAGCAAACTTGGAATTTTTGAAATCGGCACAACATGTAGAAACTTTTGGCACTGTCCAAATTAAAATTTGACAAACTTAAATTACTTCAAATTTAAATATGCTTTTTGATGAATTTTGGCATAATTCAAATTCTACAAATACAATAATTGCAAATAAAATATTTTTGGAATCCTTGGGATGTTTACTTTCATACTCTCTGTCCCAAAATAATAATTGTACCAATTAAAATGGAGTTTAGAATTTAAATGACTATTTGAGTATTTTGCACCTAGTTTTAATTCTATAAATAATTTGAATTAGTTTTCTTCTGGAAAAATTGTTCCATTTAGTAACCTTAGACTAGAGAAAACAGTAACAAAACTATTTGTGACCAGAGAACCCATTTCATGTAATCCTTGTCATGTAAACGAACCATAGTAGTCAATCATTATACTTAACTGTTGTTTGATAAAACCCCTTTTAGGAAAATTGTGGAGTGATCTTTTGATCAAAACCAACACCCCTTTCATGTTTACCATATGGAAGGTAACCTTGGACCAGAAACCATCGCACAAGACCTTTTGTAAATTTACAAACCATATTGTTAATTGCTTCAGCCCTACTAACCAAGTTCATGTAATGAATCATGTTGAACATGATTTTGCTTTCTAAAACCCATATACCAAAGCCTTGTGTGATCTTTGTGATAAAAGACCAACCCTAGGACCCTTGGAACAAGTTTGATTTGTCAATGTGGAAATCCTGACCTAAAACATCTTAATTCCTTTTGTACATTGAATTAAGTGTTAAACCCTAAAACATATCACATCCACTTCTTTTGTATATTGAGTGAAGTGATATTCGTTGACAACCCTTAACCACCAATGGAAAACCCCATGACCAAACATTTAGTTATTTTTGCATATTGAATTATGTGTCAAAACCTTGTCCATGTTAATACCAATCAAGATGAATAACTTGTTATGCTTCTGTATTGTATATCTTGTTGTATTTGTTTGTATGTTGGTGAATTTCTTGTTTACTGTTATTTATTTGTATTGTTTAGATTGTACGGAGAGAAACGTTCAAATTGTGAAGAGAGTGTTTCTATACCAACTTCCACAAGGCAAGTGATGCTCATATCCTACTTTTGTTTTCAAATGCATTAGTGTTTTCAGTAGTGTGCATGATAGGTGATATTATTATTTTCCAAGTATATGCTATGCTCAGAACACCTAGTAGTGTGTAGCCAACCTGAAACCCCTGCTAGGTACTAGTTTAGCTATACTAGAACAATATCACAACTTCTATTGCTATTTATTGGGTTGTGGTACTTTGAAAATTAAAATTTAACAACCCAATGAAACACCTGGGTGGATTGGTAATTGCTTGGATTATGTTGAGTGGCTACTCAGGGCCATGTCCATGGTGGTTGTCACCTGGGTCACTCCCAGGGCCATGGATGTGGTGGTTGTCACCTGAGGGTACACTTGTGGATTGCCACCCATGACTAAAGAGATCTGTAGGTCTTCCATGTATAGTGTCGAGACATCGTAGTAGTTTTCATAGACGGTGGTGCCATGAGACTACGGTAGAGACGTGGGGTAACGGGATAGCGTAGTAACACAGAACACAGGATTTTACCCAGGTTCGGTACGTCGCGACAGTACGACGTGCCTACTCCTGCACTTCTCACTAATTGGGACTAAAGCCCGTAAACAGGGTTACAATGTGAGGGTTTTAGATCTAAACCACTCGGCGAGGATGAGCTTCTCGGCGAGTTGGCGTAGAGCTTCTCTGTTTGTTCGTTATTTTGTTTATCTCCTGTACGGCTTTATATAATAGCCGGATTAGGGCTTACAGAATAGGAAACCTAGAAAACTACGTTAACTTGTAACTTGGAAAGCAAGGAATCCGTCTTCTCCTCCAAGCCAGATCACATGGGCTGTGATCCGGGTTCTTCTAGAATCCGGCTTCTGCGCGTCGGATTACTGGGCCGCCTAATGGACCTAAGCCCACTACCACTTAGGCCACCCTGGTAATCCGGCACTTGGCCTACCATCTTCTATACCCCTATTTGGTATATATCCGACAGTAGCCCCCAAGAAGGATCAAAACTCTGATTCTCCGCTATTCGCCAAATGTTCTTTGCCCGAGAAATATTGATTCAGCAGTCTTGATTCTTCTTATTCTTCATTTGAAAAAGATGGTGGCATGAAACTCGGAATCCTGAAAATCCGTCTTTTCTCTCACGATCCTTCGTGGAGAAGAAACTTCCTACGTCAGCGCACTCAACCATGCTGACGTAAGCGACGTTTGAGATTTACTCGGAAAAACCCAGAAACATATCTCTGACAGATTCGCGCGGGAAACGAGGAGATAATCACCATTACTCCGTCGTTTCATTTCCCGGATTTTCCGGCGAGCGACACGCGGCAAACATCCAACGGTCAAAATAGCCGTTGGCACGCATCTAAACGGTTTTCCGGCTATAAATAGCCGTCCTCGTCCTCAACGAAAACTTTCCACACTCCCCACTGTCCACGCCATTGACGCGAACGAGCTCGAGAGCAAAGCACTGTCCCATGCGCACTTAACATCCAAGCACGCCGGAACGCAACGCGCCACCACGAGATGGCCTCCTCGCCGTCCTCGCCGACCCGCGCCGCCATCAACGAGCTCATCAGCGATTTGGATCCGCAACTGGGATCGCCCAAGCACACCGGCGGCGAGCCGGAGAAGACCACGGCCTCCGCGGCGGGTGACGCGAATCCTTCCGCCGCCGCGGACGTTGCGGGATCGAGCTCCGCAGCCTCCCCGCCGTTTGCTCCAGAAACGGCGGAGGAGAAGATCCAACTCCTCGGCGACGAGCTCGCCGCCGCAGAGGCCGCCGCCTCTGCCGCCGCCGGAGCAGACGAAGAAGCGAAGTCTGCAGGCAATTGGATTGCCTGCAGCATTCCTCCGGCTCTCCTTCCAAACCTGGAAAAGGAGGGCCTGGTTCTTAAGAAGAAGTGGCGGCTTCCAGAAGACGAGACCGAGCCAACGCCAAAAAATGGCGAAAGGGTCCTTCTTTGTTCCCACCTTCTTCGAGGTATGGGACTTCCACCTTCTTCCTTCTTCCTCCAAATCCTTTCTCACTACAACATGCAGCCCCATAACCTTCCTCCCAACTCCATCCTCTACATGGCCGGCTTCCAGGCTTTGTTCGAGGGCTACTTAGGGCTAGAACCTAGGTTAGATTTCTGGACTTACTGCTTCGGGGTTAAGCGGAACTCTTCGGAGGGCGCACTCCCGACTTGCGGGACCATATCTTTCACTCTTCGGAGATTCCGAGAAGATTGGTTCCCCAAGATAAAAACGTCGGAATCCATCAAATTTTGGACGGGTTCCTTCTTTTATCACCCCGACGTGCCTTTCCTTAAGGAAGCTGTCGGGGTTCCTCCTTTCGTGAACTCTGCCGCAGTTCCCCAAGACAACTGGGGAACGGAAGCCGTCCAGGTTCTGCCGCCAGATCTACTAAAGATCAAGCGGCGCATCGCCAAGCTCACCTCCATGGATCCGCCTCTAACCGGCATGGACACGGTTCTATGCTGGCTGATTAGGCGAATCCAGCCATTGGCCAACCACAGTGGCCGTCTCCTGTGCGAACACACGGGAGTCAAGGATCCGATGCGGACAGCCACCAAAGATTGGCCCGCAAAGGAGCTTCGACGGCGCATCAACCAATTGGTCGCATCACGCGACCAATACGAAGCGAGTCGGCCAATGTATACGGCCGACAATCCGGTTCCCAAGGTAATTTTTTAGTCATTTGGGTACAGTTTTATTTTTTCTCGGATTTTCTAGCTTCTGATTTTGATCTTGTTCGTCCGACAGTTCGCGGATCTTTCAGATTCGGACTTGGTATCCGAGGCTGAGCTGGACACGCTGCGCACCGCCGCTACAGGTGGACGCAAGCGCAAGAAGATTATTTCCTCTGAGGAAATTATCGACCTTGACGGAATCCCCGTCGCCACTTCCAGGTTCTTTCATCTGTTTTTTTTTCTTTCATGAGAACTTTTCATCCATCCTCGGTTTTTTAACTTTTCCGGGTTTTTTTGTTTTTAGCCTGCCTCCCTCCAGTTTAAAACCAAAGAAGCTGAAGAAACACAAGGTTGCTTCTAGCCGAGGCAGTCAACCTTCTCCCGCCGTTGCCCCGGACACGCCGTCCACAATGGCGGAAGAGCAAACTGCAGCCCCCACCACCAAGCCCTCAGAGCCCAGCCAGCCCGTTGTGTCGGACACGGACACGAGGGAAAGGGCGGCTCCAGAGGTGGAGAAATTTTCTCGGACTTTCGACGAAGAAATTCCCACCTTTGACAAGGACTTCAAGATTATCAACGACGGCCTAAGCGCGGCCGGAACTGCTTTTGCGGAATACGCAAAAGAGTTCAAGGAAAACTTGGCGGGTTTGCACCGAATGAGCCAGGTATATAACTCTAGCCCCCAAGCATTAAACAAAATTGCATGCCTGTTTTGCTTTGATGCTTTTTGTAACCATTCTTTTCCTTGCTATGTTGCAGCAAACCGCCGAAACCATAAACATGGAAGTTTTCAACAAACTCACCATCAAGAATAAGGAGGTTAGAAATCTCCTTTCTATTCTTGAGGAGAGAGAGGCGGAACTGGCATCGTCTCAGCTCGCTTTGTCGGAAACATCAGGTATACATTTTTCTTCTGAGGTTTGCGATTCAATTTTTTGTCTAAATACTTATTCCGGAAATTTTCTAAACCCGGAATTTTCTTTGCTTTCCAGCTGCTTTGGCTAAGGCCAAGCAAATAGCTGAAGATGCCGGCAATGCCGAGAATCTCCGAAAGGAGAATTTGGAGCTTCACAAGCATCTTGTGAAGGCTCAAAAGGATCTGGAGGCCAACAACTTGGCCCTTGGAGTTGCCAACTCCAAGGCTTCCGAACAGGCGGAGAAGGATAAATCCACCATTCAGGATTTAGAAAATGCTCTGAACCTTCGCCTGGAGGAAATCTCCGAGATTGACAAGCTTATCGGTAATGTTCCGTTACCTTTTTAGTTTTCCATATCTTGTTTTTCTTCTCTGTTTTTTGCCTAACACTTTTGATTGTTTTGTCGGAAAAACAGGAGATATCCCAGATGGTACCCGGCTTGAAGGGATCCAAGCCTTTGGGAAGATGTGGACTTCGATCCGTGCTGCTGGAATGCAGCTGGTGAACAAGTTTCTTCCCGCAAGGACTAGGGAGTTCTCGGAGATTGAAAAACTTCCGGGAGCCATCATGGAGGTGGCGGAATCCAGGGATTCTATCCTGCGTTCCGCTGCACGGGGTGGTGCGCGTATGGCACTCGGCCTTATGCGCATGCACTACCCCGGTGCTAAATCCTGGCGCGTGGCGTCCGGTGTCCCTCAGGGATACACGGACACTCAGAGAAATACCATCTTTGATGAAATCAAAGGCCACGCCACCCAGATTGCCTCCATGGTAAATATTTCCGTCAACTATCCAGAAGAGGAGATCCCTCCAATCCCCGAAGACGACAGCAGCGAGGAGGAATCAGATGCTTGAAGGGCTACCCTTGACCTGGATAGCAAAAATAGACAATAGGAGCATTACTGTTCTTTCAATGTAATCTGCAATGTAATGCTTCTATTTGTATGAATGAAAAGTTCCGCCTTTTGCAATTATTAGTTATGAAATTTTTTGCAAGGTTTTTCGGATGTTACTATTCCTTTATCTTCTAAGTTCTCTGGCATATATGTTTTAACTGTCCTTAGTGTTTGAAATGGCTCAAATAGCAATATGAATCTTCATGCCGAGTAACTAGGCGTAACCAATCAGTTTAAACTCGGAAACATGGACCATGCTAAAGGCATTTTTACTAACTAGTTCCAGTAACCCAACACATACGCAATCAGATAATGCTTAGAGAAACAAGGAATTTTTTGACCGAAACTTGGGCACGCAGGCAATTCAAGTTCCCTTTAGCCGTTAGCAGGCTGAAAAACATTCAGTTTCTTAACGCCGAGTACGCAGGCACAATTCGGGTTAACATTGAGTATTTTGTAAGATCATTGGGAAATAGAGAAGGTGGAAACATGCTTTTACTATAATGAACTTGTAAAAAACATGGATACCAGAAATCCAACAACTTTATTTCATGATCTCAAAAGATGTTTACATAGATATTGAACTAAGTATAGAAGAGACATAACTGCTACGTATTCCAAAGCTTTGCTATCCACTTGACTTTGTCGGATTTCTTCAACAACTTGTATAGTGTTAGGATTTTAGCCCCCAGCCGACTAATAAATCTGCTAACGGCAGCTGCGGAACCCGTCAATCTTTGGACATCTTTGACGCAGGTAGGTTTTGTGATGTTCAAGATTGCCTTGATCTTTTCCGGGTTAACTTCTATTCCTCTGTGAGAAACAATGAAACCCAGAAGTTTTCCTGAGGGAACCCCGAATATGCCCTTAGATGGATTCAACTTCATCTTGTAGGTGCGTAAGTTTTCGAAAGTTTCTCGCAAATCCTCAAGGAGTGTATCTTTTTCCTTGGTTACGACAGCAATATCGTCCACATAAACATGGACATTTTTTCCAATCTGACTATGCAAACAACGTTGCATGCAACGCTGGTAGGTTGCACCTGCGTTCTTCAGGCCAAACGGCATGGTTACATAATAATACGTCCCGTATGGGGTTATGAAAGAAGTCTTGATTTGATCTTCCTTTTTCATGCGTATTTGGTGGTACCCGGAGTATGCATCCAAAAAGCACAAAAGCTCAGAGCCTGTTGTGGCATCTATTATTTGATCGATTCGCGGTAATGCGAACCTATCTTTCGGATACAATTTGTTCAAACCTGTGTAATCTATACACATTCTAAGAGCAGTAGTGTCTTTCTTCGGTACTAATACCGGATTTGCGGACCAGTCAGTATGGATCACTTCCTTGATGAAATCCGCTGCTAAAAGCCGTATAATTTCCTTGCCAATAGCCTTCCATCTTCTTCCGTCAAATCGACGGAGACCTTGTTTGACGGGTTTTGATCCAGGAATAACCTTAAGTTGGTGCTCAGCAAGTTCCCTGGGTACACCTGGCATGTCCGCTGGACACCAGGCAAAAATATCCCAGTTCTCACGGAGGAACTCGATGAGCTCGCCTTCCTATTTGTCAGTCATCCCAGTCCCTACGACGACAAATTTTGTCGGATCTTTGGGATCTAGGATTACCTGTCTTGTATTCTCGGATGCCTTGAAGCTGTCTGTTGGCTTCCGAGTTTCTTTTCCTGCCGGCATTTCTGACGGCGATATCTCCTTGGCTAATTCCTTCAGTTCTTCCTTTGCTATAACTCTTTGAGCGCAAAGGGCGTTTTCTTTCTCCAACTCATTTGCCAGCTTGAAATCACCAGCTATAGTGATTACTCCTCCTTTGGGTCCTGGCATCTTCAGCTTGTTGTAAATATAACAGGATCTTGCCATGAATTTGGCGAAAGCTGGACGTCCGAGTATTGCGTGATACACGCTTTCGAACGGCACTACTTCGAAGGATACTTTTTCCTGCCGGAAGTGATCTTTATCTCCGAAGGTGACATCTTGGGAAATTTCTCCTAGGGATCGTGCTTGCCTGCCAGGGACAATACCATGGAAGCGTATATTGCTGTAGTTGAGCTGAGACTCGGAAATCTTCAGGTGCTTCAGTGTATCCAGGTACATTATATTAATGCTGGATCCTCCATCCATCAGCACTCTTCTTAGCCTAGTATTTTGAACAATAGGGCTTACAACAAGAGCTTGTGTGTCGGGTTCAGGGATATTTCCGGGATGATCAGACTGATCCCAGACTATCGGTGTGTTGGAGTACTTCAAGAATTTCGGAGTTGCCGGAACAACCGCGTTTATTTCTCGAAGTGTTCTTTTTGCCACCTTTGCTGATGGGGTTGCTAAGAAAGTTAGCATTGCTTCTCCATCAACTCTCGGAAACTTGGGTTCGCCTTTACGCTGTTGTTCCTGGATTTTTTCGTCAGTGTCCGATTCACTGTCTTCTTTGTCAGCTTCTGGCTTTTGTTTGGCGGGTTTCCTTTTGGAACCCTTCCCTTTATTTCCGGATCCTGCAGTGCCTTTCATGTGCTTATTCAGCCGGCATTGCGCGTTTGTATGGGTGGGTTTCCCAAATTGCGAGTGGTGAACGCAAGGTTCCGACTTAATCCTTTCCCACTCCTCTGGAGTGTAATTGATTGGATCTGGGTTGCGTCCTTTCCACTTATTTCCCTTTTCTCCTCCAAAGGCTATGTTCACCTCTTTGGGCTTTGTCGTTGTTTCTGGAGTGGCTTTTTTGTCAGAACGAGGGGTTTTCTTGGCGAGTATCAATGATTCAATATTGCCTCCCCTTGCTCTGATGTCGTCCTCGGCTGCGGCATGCTCATTGGCGGTTGTAAGCATGGATCCGAGATCCTTGTGCTTTTTGGAACCAACCATGAACGGTACAAGTCCGGGTTTTAGGCCATTGACGAAAGCATGCATTGCTTGTACGTCAGTTACTCCAGAGCAACTATTCTTCATTGCTGTCCATCTGGAGATGAAATCCACATATGGTTCATCTTCAAATTGCATGCAACGGTTTAGCTGGTTGATGCTATTCGGGCGTTTGTATGTTCCCCGGAAATGCTGAGTAAATACTCTAGCCATATCGTCCCAGCTGTCGACTGTTCGTGACGGTAATCCATTGATCCAATCTCTGGCTGCGTCCAGCAGCATTAGGGGAAGAAATTTGACAGCTTCCAGGTCTGTCCCATTGTTGATCTGGACGGCTGTATAGTAATCCGAGAGCCAGGTATCCGGGTTTGTGCTGCCGGTGTATTTCTGGTACGTTGGACCGACTTTGGCAAAGCCGGAATGCAACGTTATTCGTCGGATCCTGTCAGTAAAACACTTGGGACCAAAGTATAGATCATCCTTTTCTGCTCTGTCAATGTGTGCAGAATATCTTCCGGCTGAATGGACAGAAGGGGATCTGCTCCTTTCTCTTCCATTGTTGCGCGAACGCGCTTTTCCGGGATTGTTTCTATCTCTTCCGTGATCACGCCCTTTTGGATTAGGCGGAGTTCTACTCCTGTGCCTTTCTTTATCCTTAGGCGGTGTCCGGGATCTCTCACGCCTGTGAGGTGTATCGTGTCTTCCATCTTTCTCAGCTGGGTTTCTCGGAGGTGGCATTATTTTGCCGTCTTTCCGGTGTTTGTCTTCCCGATCATGGGGTTTATACCCATCTTTCGGGAGATGGGATCCGGTCCTAGACGCTGCATCCCGGTTGTCGGGGTTTTTCTTGTCTTTTCTCGGATCCTCTTTTTTATCTTTTGAGTTGTCTGAATCCCCGGGTTCATCCGGTCCAGGTGCTCCAGCAGCGCAAGTAGCTGTTTTGCATAGGGCGGAGTTATCATGCAGCCTCCCTGATCGCTCTTGAGCGCGCTGTTGTTGTTGCAATGCTTTTCCTAGGAAAGCATACACCCCTTGGAGTTTTTCCCCGTTGGAATACAGATCGTTGTTAAGAATCGCGAACGCTGCTTCCGCGTTTTCTGCTGCGGTCTTGTATATTGGTTCGCCCTTGGCATCTTTGCCGTTTACCTGCTTTTGCCAAGATGGGTTATGGAACCTTTCTTTTGGCGGCAGTTCTTCCGGTCTTGCGATTCCAGGTAACCTAGTAGGTTTTAACGCGGATCTATTCTTTCTCTCGTACTCCTCTATTTCTTCCTTCATGACTTTGATGTCATTATGGGTTTGTTGGAGATGTTGCCGAGATCTGAGTAGATGTTGCTGTTCCCGTTGGAAAGCTTGTCTCCTGGCTTCCAGCATCTCAGGGGGTTCATCTGGTCCCACTGGTGTTTGCAATAGCTCTTGCTCTTCCTGTTCCGTCATTGGCGGGGCAGTGATTTCCTTAGATTTCTTCTCCGCAGGCTTTGTTCCGCTAACATCTCCAACTTCCAGGTTTTCATCAGCGAGATCAGCTGATTTTTTCTTCCGGATTTTGTATTGGAGTTTTTTAGAAGCACGGTGCTTTTTCTTGGAAGAGGGAGGTTTTTTGACAGGCTCATCTTCTGTCATCTCCTTGACACTGGGGAATATCGGAGAAGTTTCTCCGTCTTCTCTCTCTTCCACTGGCGGAGGGGTTTTAGGGCTTTCCTGGCTGCCAGCGTCCGTGGTATCAGCCGGTTTCGCCATTAGAACTTCATGGAATCCCTCTTGAAAGGATTTAACCTTTCTTACGAAGGCGTCCTCATCTTCGTCTTCAGAGTCGAAGTTATCCGATCCGGTTTCCGACTCTAACCCCGCCTCAATGGCGGCAAGCACGGATTCTGCTTCCGAGTTCATCGTCTTGTTGACGGATGTCGGATCTTCCGCCTCTGTGACGGGTGTTTGATCTTCCGTCTCCATGACGGGTGCGTTGTTATCTGCCTCTTGCACGGGATTTCCATCATCCGTGTTTTCGGCGATTTCGGATTGCACCATGCCGATAAAGTGTGTATCACTTTTGTGTCGGCGATCTGAGCAGAATCCGGCATCATAGTCATCTTCGACTGGGTATAGGGCGGGTGGGATAAATTTGCTTCCACCGCAAAACCCCATTGCTTCTGCAGTTAGCCCGATAAAGATGTTAGCAGATCCTATCGGTAGCACGCAGGCACTTACCAGGTGGTTTTGCGCCGGTATGTAGGATCCGTTGTCGAGGAAGCGCCCGACGTCGTTGTCGAATTCCAAGCTTCCGACAGTGATTGATCTTCCGATTCCGCCAAGTATCCCAGATCGGAATCTTACGCCTGACGTCGTTCGCCGCACGGTGGGCGCCAACTGTCGAGACATCGTAGTAGTTTTCATAGACGGGGGTGCCATGAGACTACGGTAGAGACGTGGGGTAACGGGATAGCGTAGTAACACAGAACACAGGATTTTACCCAGGTTCGGTACGTCGCGACAGTACGACGTGCCTACTCCTGCACTTCTCACTAATTGGGACTAAAGCCCGTAAACAGGGTTACAATGTGAGGGTTTTAGATCTAAACCACTCGGCGAGGATGAGCTTCTCGGCGAGTTGGCGTAGAGCTTCTCTGTTTGTTCGTTATTTTGTTTATCTCCCGTCCGGCTTTATATAATAGCCGGATTAGGGCTTACAGAATAGGAAACCTAGAAAACTACGTTAACTTGTAACTTGGAAAGCAAGGAATCCGTCTTCTCCTCCAAGCCAGATCACATGGGCTGTGATCCGGGTTCTTCTAGAATCCGGCTTCTGCGCGTCGGATTACTGGGCCGCCTAATGGACCTAAGCCCACTACCACTTAGGCCACCCTGGTAATCCGGCACTTGGCCTACCATCTTCTATACCCCTATTTGGTATATATCTGACAAATAGTTAGCTTCCAGTGCAGCCTTGAGGTAATATGGGCTCTGCCAAGATTAAGTAAGTTGTGGGGGTTCCTCCTGTTGCATTGACATTGGATGGTAGAATTTTAGGAGCAACGAGTCAATACTGGTATGGTTGAATCCCTCTTCCCAAAGATCTTGTCTCATTTTTCTCTCAGGGAAAATGAGACTCAAGGTGAAAGTGCACAACCTCTGCAGAGTAAAAAAACTAAGATCTTAGCCGTGTCCCCGGTTATGGGCCAGTTGAGCAAACTAGACATAGTTGGTGCTGATGAATCTCCTCATCTTTTCTGAATGAATTAAAACATGCTAGAAACCTTTTCCTAGAGCACATGGTGTGTCTACCCCTCCGTGCTACCTTTTCAAACTCATGGTGTGTCTACCCATGATGATTTTTACACTTCATGGTGTGTCTACCCATGATGACTTTGTCAAACTTCATGGTGTGTCTACCCATGATGCCTTTACCAAACTACATGGTGTGTCTACCCATGTTGGTTTTCAAAGATTTTTCAATGATTTATCAAATATAGGACACAATGCTTTATGCAAATAGCCCAGACTCCACCAGCCAAATATCATGTAGATAGTTATTCCTCAAAACTGCCACCATACAAGTGTCACTTGCCAGTATGTTGTATGTGCTGACTTCCTCCCCTGTGGGGGCTGCATATTCCAACGTGCAGATAAATCTGAAGATGAGTGAGGATTTCGTTTAGGATCTCGAGTCTATCGCCAACATGTTCTGCCTATGGCGCATGAAGATGAAGAAGGCTCATTGATGTATTATTACCGCTGTGTTTACTTTGAAACCTTGTTATTGGGCTAGTCCATGATGACTATGCCAATTGTAAGGCTATTTTATTTCTTATCCACTGGATCAACGATGTAGAATGATGCTATTGCAATGAATAGTTCATTTTGTCATGTGTATGCTATCAGAGATCCCGGGAATAGCAGGTTACACAGGTGTTCTACCTTTATTAAAAGGTAGGGCGCTACATCCCCAAGGAGCAGTACCAGGCCTACCGTAGGGACACTACCATGTCCAGCTCTCAGCGTCAGATTCTTCACCACGTGAGTGGTGCTACTGGTGATCTTCCTGCTGCTCTTGTCCCCCAGTCCTATACTCAGTGGTCATCCAGAGACCGTACCCCTTGGGAGCAGATTGAGGAGGCTCTTCGTGCCACATCTGCTTCTTCCAGTACTCATGTTGGAGATGATTGCGATGAGGAAGATGAGGATGCGGACGAGGATCTGGAGAGGGCTGCTGAGGGTGCTTCTGATGCGTCAGCTGGAGAGTCGTCTGAGGATTCAGATGCTTAGATCGCTGTTGGGACGCGAGAACCACTACCTATCTCCTTTTGTGTGTCTCGATGCTTAGATCGCTATATTAGGCCTACGGTATTTGCATGGGTTTCGGGCACAAACATATGCTTTTACCATTTCTTGAGAGTTTGTGTCCATTTAGTCTTATTCGTGAACTATTTGCTTGTTATTGTCTCGTTTAAAACTATGTGCTATGTGTTGTGAGACTATGGTGACTATGGTTATCTACTATGGGTATTTGGTTATCTATGTTTACCTACGGTTATCTATGATTATGTTGAGGATATTATCTATTATTGTGCTTGGGTATTCTTGATGTCATCTCTACGCATAAGGTATATATTTCTCACTTCCTCAACATATTGGTTACTTTGGCATGTTTGCTACTTGTTGGAAATTGCTCCCCTTGTATTATTGCATTTTTGCATTTGAGGCAAACAAAAGATGTGCATATAGATAGGGGGAGACATTTCCATTTTGTTTCAAACATGTACTCGTCAAGATTTTATTGCAAATCTTAGTATTGTCATCTAACACCAAAAAGGGGAGATTGAAAGTGCATTTCATTTTCCTGGTGTTTTGTGTGTTAGTTAACAATACTAAGTACATTATTTATCGAGGTGTTAAGTGTGCAGGTGTTATCTTTAACATCAACATCGATCACCAAAAAGATTGGTGAAGATTGGGCTAAGAGATTTGGGACAGTAAGGAGCCGGATTATTCTAACCGGATTATTCTGGGAAACCGGATATTCCGGTTAGGATGGTTTCTGTCTAGTTCGAGACAAAGAAGAGCCGGAATATTGGAACCGGATTATTCATACCTTACCGGATATTCCGGTTGAGGAAGTTTTGCTCAAAATTGACTAAGGACTGAAGCCTCAACTCACAGTTTTCAACCGTATTATTTGAACCGGATTATTCAGTGCCAACCGGAATATCCGGTTCAGGTGCTTGCGCGGGACAGAAGCCAACCGGATTATTCATATCGGATTATTCAGCCTCAGTCGAAATATCCGGTTGAAGTCAACGAGTTTGTTCAGATCTGGTGAAATATCCCGACCGGATATTCCGGTACCTTTTTTCCAGTTCAAACGGCTAGAATTGAGGAGGGGGTATAAATACCCCTCCTCTTCCTCCTTGAGCTCTAGTTCGTCCATTAGCATTCAATAGCATTTATTGAGCTCACCAAATTTGCAATTACTCCCAATCCCTCCCACCAAACTTGTAGATCTTTGAAGGATTGAAGGAGAAAGCCCCGATCTACATCTTTATCGAGCCGTTTTTCATTACCCCCTCATTCACTTGAGGGATTTGAGTCTAAGGTTTCTATTCGTGGAGAAACTAAACATCTTGTTACACTTGGTGATTCTTGGAGTTGGGAGCCCCCAATTTGGTTGTGGGTGTGTGCCCCAAGTTTTTTTTGCAAAGGATTCGATTCCCGTCTCAAAGGGGATCAATAGTGGAAGGTGGACTAGGCATTTGTGGCGGGGTTCATTGGAGAATAGGGCGATTCCTTTGTGGCGTTGAGTAGGCCTTTGCGGCGAGCTCACACCCCTCCAACGAGACGTACTCCCTTAACAAGGAGGAACTCGAGATTACATCGTGTCTCCGAGTGCTTCATATCGGTTACCTCGTTCCCTTCCTCCTTTACTTGTGCTTGCATTGTGTTTGTTGCTATCCTTGTCATATAGGTAAATTCACCTTAGTTGCATTA
The DNA here is from genome assembly GCA_028641055.1 of Alopecurus myosuroides. NCBI lineage: Eukaryota > Viridiplantae > Streptophyta > Magnoliopsida > Poales > Poaceae > Alopecurus > Alopecurus myosuroides. Next base: position 477,886,949 of record CM054057.1, on the reverse strand, counting down.
TCTAGAGAATTTACCTTTGTGTCAAACCTAAACTCGAAGAAAAAGTAAAATTGGTCGTAGCACCTATTCACCCCCCTCTAGGTGCCCTCACTATCCGTTCATCTGCGTGTATGGGATGTTTGGGCTAATTAAAGACAAAGGGTCAAAGTGCACAACCTCTGCAGAGTTAGAAAGTATGATTATAGCCGTGTCCCCGGTAATGGACGACTTCGAGCAGCTGGACAAGGATAGATAGAAGTATCTCAAACATCGTTTTCAAGAAGTAAAATTTTGGCTAAGGAAACAATAGTTTGCGGTGCACATGGGCTTTATCCCATGGTGTCAATCTTTGGAAGGAGAACTCTTTTACTCAAAAGTGTTAGGGAAAAACTTGCTTTTTGCAAATAGCCTAAACTCCACTAAGCCAGATATGCATGTAGTTTAGACTTGCCATTTTAAATCCACCATAGTGTCATTTGCCAGTACATCAACTTGTACTGACCTCCTTCGGGGATGCATATACCAACGTGCAGGTTCCTCCAATGACGAATAAGAAGTGCTTGGACTCGAGTCTACACCCAACATGCCTGCCTGTGGCACATGCTGAAGATGGAGGCTCATTGCTATTTATGTTTTCCTTGCTTGAACACTGAAGTTTTTAGCTAGCCTTCAAGGCTATGCAAGTTGTAATAAAGCTATACTTAGCTATTCTGGATCCTTTGTAATAATTTTGATACTTCTGCAATGACACTTTACATTTTGTTCTGTGGTGCTAGTATTGATCCAGGGACTAGCACTTAACACAATAGTTCTTATATTATTAAATGTGAGGACGCTACACTTACTCCTGCAAGGATGAACTATGTGGTGATATCAGGTGTTACAAGGTGCTCCTAGAGCTATATCTCTAGAGGGATTTTCCCCTTCTAACGGTGCCCCGGACTACCTTATATAGGTGTCGGCAGTCCGGCTGACATGCGGGGCCGGCTAGGTCCCATTCAGTGTTACACAGTGTACAACTGCCCTTGGGTATGGCTACATGGTACATGATGAGACTTGGCAGGGAGACCACTGATCATGACGCAGACGGGCAAAGTTTAAGGGTACGACCACCTACTCCTCCAGTAGAAGCGTAGTTGACCCCTTGTGTGCTTTCACATCAACCTTTAGCCCATGCCTCCCTTTTGCCCATGCATGTCCTTGCTGGTCAGTCGTAGCCGACTGACTTCACCACCCGGCTACTGGCATGCGGGCAATAGTAGGCGGCCCAGTTGTAACCGCCTGGATGGCGTCTAGCCAACCGGCCTAATCTTGTTAACTGTCACTTTGATCCTTCAATTAGCTTAATCGGTGGGTAATCCCCTGACATTGCCGGTACGCCGGAACATGCCGGCGGAGGCGGCGTCGGAGCAGGGCGCCTGGCCTTGGGCGCGAGCGTGCTCATACCCTCGGGCTCCTCCTGTGTCTCCGCATTCGCAATTCACTCAGCCTCCTCCGCCTTCAGGTCTGAGTCCACGTCGTTCCTCTGCTCAACGGACTCGGAGGATGTGCCCTTATCCGTCGAATCGAAGATCTGCTTCCCTGTTATTACGGCGGAGCCGGCTACGGATGGGGATTTGCATGGTGAATGCGGTGGGAGGAATGAATTTGGCAGGCGGGTGTGGAGGGCGGAGGGGATAAATGAAAGTGGTCGGCGCCTTTTTTTTTTCAAAATTCGTAGACCCGCGTTGCCAGATCCGATGTGGCGGACGCGTCCGAGCGTCCCCAAACCCGCCCCCACATATAGGCTGGGTTTGGGGCCTGCCATACGTTTGGGTTGAGTTTTGGGGGCATCGTTGGATGCTTGGTTTTTTAGCCTAAATCCTGTCCGGGCAGACCGCCTGGGCGTTTGGGCGGCCTTTGGGGGCTCCGGAGATGCTCTAGGGACCCATTTGCAAGAAGAAGAAAAAAGAGAGAAGAGACTCCGGTTCAAAACGAGAGAAAAATTTAAGAAGCGGAAAACCAGGGGAAACATGGGAGGAAAGCAGTTGTCCGCCAGCAGTAATCGCTCCTATTTCTCCACATGACACAAAACGGGTGAAGCACTCACCAGCCCGGCGGAAACAGTACTACTGCGGCCTGCGGCATCATCACTACTCCATCAGGCTCCTCCTCCCCTCGCCTTTCCCCTCCTCCGCCGCCTCCTCTTCCTCCGCGCAGCACCCGCCCCTGGATCCCCGCCCGCCCTGGCCAGGTCGCCACCTCCCGCCGCGAGTCCGCGCTGCTGGACGACCGATCCGGCCGGGCCCTGTTGGTTGGGTGTGGGCGCCTAGTTTGCTCGGATTCGTGGGGGAATCGGCGGTTGGGTTGCACGATATAGAGGTTGGTGCCTTGTTTGCCTCAGTGCGTCTGATCTCGTAGTAGCCGCGGCTCCCGGAATTGCGTGCTTGCGCTTGCCCTCGGGTGCATTCGTGTGGCGCGGCTTTCTTTTGTCCGTGGAATGTGTGATTAGATTCTAGGAGATGCGATTCTAGGTCGTTTTTTGAGAGATGCTTGGTTGCGGTATTGGTGATTGTATCCTTGATAGAATGGTAGAGAAGTTGTGATAGAGCGTTTGAATTCTGGGAATTCGTTCATTTGAGAAGGGCTAGGACGAGTTATTCATCCAATGCGTGCTGGTTATGGACTGCGCACTTAGTTCGATTACTGGATGGTATAGTGTTACCATACAATTAATGTAGGTTGATATGTTTAAGTGGTTTTGCTTCTGGAATGCATCACTCTTTCTGTATGCCAATTCATCAAGTGTGCTCTCCATGTTGAAGCATTGGTGAATCTTGGGTGCTGATATCTGCTTGTTCATTACTCACTTCTACTTTACTTCACAGGGATCCTCCACCGGAATAATGTGGTCAGGTGCTGGTGTCACTGCTGACTCTCCTTTTCTGTGATTATCCATCGGGGCACTCGAGCTCCTCTCTTCACAGATGGGCATTGTGAAGGCAGCAAGTCGGGTGGCAACAGAAAACAGCTGCAGATATGAGGACCTCATGAGAGAGGAGAGTTTGCTGCTTCAGAGCTTTCCTAGTCAAGAATCTGATGACAGTGAGCAGGCTGAGGTCGATTGCGAGCTTGCAATGTCCCGAGGTCAGGTGTGCAATGTCCCTTATGGGCTTTATGATCTCCCTGAATTGAACGACATATTTTCTTTGGAGACTTGGAACTCATGTCTAACAGAAGATGATAGATTCCGTCTAGCAGCCTTCCTCCCCGACATGGACCAACATGACTTATTTACAACACTGAACGAGCTGTTCGGTGGCAGTGCTATGTTCTTTGGAAGTCCTCTTGGTGGTTTTTCCAACAGCTTGAGTGGTGGATTTTATTCTCCAGAAGTTTCCCAGGCAAGAGAATTACTGATGAACTTCCAAAGACGAAGGTATTATCATTTTCTGAAGTTGTATCATGATGGCATGGTTTGGAAGTTTACATGCATGGACAAGCTGTGGAGAAGTGGTATGAGTACCAGTCTCAAGGAGAAGGTTCACATCTGGCACAAGTCGATGCATGAGAAGCTTCTCACATCTGCGGATCCAGACAGTACTCCTATGCATGCTAGTCTATCAATTATTGGTGAGGCTGAAGTCCCCAGTTCCTCGCTGTTGAAGCGAGCTAAACTTATGGAAGGGGCATCAACTACTAATTTCTCAGTGAAACACAAGGAGATGATCCACAGAGCAAAATCAGCGGAAGTGAGCTCATCGAAGAGTCACATTTTTCGCCTTGGAAACGAGCCCAATGAAAAATGTAGTGAACTACCAAAAGGTGTGCTTAAAACCAAGACTGATTGTGATTCCCTTGCTGATGGCAATGCAGGAATACACCATACACCAGGACTGATCGCACTACCTCAGCTGGGAGTGCAGGCCTCCGCCTTTTCTCCGTATGCTTCTTCACAGCATGTACATAATTTTGCTGTGAATTCATCTTACCCCTATTATATGAACACAAGCAGAACTTCTTTGGGCAGTTCAAGCTCAAATGTCTGGCAATCAAAGGGGGTATTAGAAACTTGCCCTGTCTTGGTGAAAGGTCCATTTGGAGTCCAGCACGCTGTTTTCGAGGAGCTCAAAAGAGGCAACCATTCTGCAATGTTGAGAGCGTATCAATCAGCAGCTAAACCTAGCTTAGCGTATTCAAGTGAAGCAAACAACACAATTGGATCCCCCCACGAGAAGAACCTTCTGATGAACTTTGGTCAGCAGAGTGCTGTGATTCCTGCTGATCCGTACACAAGAACTATCATTGGCCATCAAACGAATATGCACACGAAAATGCCCAACCCCAAAAATGCTGACATTGTTCCTGGGATGCTGACCCTTGGTACAAGTTCAAACCCTCGGTCTAACAACTTGCTGGAGCAGTCTGAAACCATGCGCAAACATCATGATGGACTGAAGGCGAAGGCACCTCCTTCTGTTACAGAAGTTGAAGAGGAAAATAGGTTCCCGAACACATACCAGAGGAGGAAACTGCAGAGGGGGGTTGACCTTGTGGATCCTGTTGAGACACCAACCATGGCGGGTTCAGGGTCGGCGAGTGTGCTGGCTAGCATGGCAAATGTGAAGGCGAAGGCGATCAAACTTTGAAGCTTGCAAGCAACAGACAAGGATATCTGAACATAGAAAGGGGGCGACGATTTAGCATCTAGTCTAGCTAACATAGTAAATAAGTTTAATCTGTTAATTTCTGCTTCCACATCGGAGACTTGAACCCTGTGATAAGTAGGCGACTGTTTTATAGATGAATTATGCATATCAGTCGGACCTCACTCCTAGGGACAATCTTTGAGGACACTTTGCCTATAGACATCCAGGAAGGAAGACATTCTATTCTTATGGGCTTTCAGTGTTCTTATGCGGATGTTACTACTGTCCTGCCCTCCTTTTAGCTCCATTATCACCGTCATTTGTACATCGGCATGTTCTTGATGTATTCTGTGGATATACGTTAAGGACATGTTAGCCTTTTTTTTTAATATGTGGCGGTATTTACTTTCTTTTGATGCAAACTAAAACTAGTTTCCTGGTTCCGTGTGCGGCTAACGCTGTTAAAAACAAGTTACTCCCTTACTTGAACAACCAAACTAAAACTTGCGATCTTCCATCTCAAGCTATGAAACTTGCGTCATATGGTATTTACTTCGCCAGGGCCTGTTTACCCCTAATTTTATTACTCCTAATAATCGGAGTATTTATCATTTCCGATTTTAGAATATATGTTTGCATTTTTCTCTCTTCCATCTCAGCCGTCTGGTACCTATCGAACGGCTAGAGGAAATCGCACATAACACCAACTATTGGGGCTTTCGTTGCACCAAACCACAAGTTTAACATTTTTTTGCACAAAACACCAATGTTTGGGGTAATTACTTGCACATAACACAAAATACGATTTTAAGAGGTAATTAACTGTCTGGTTATTTTCATGATTATTTTTGAGACATAATTAACTAACTGACACCAAACAGGTTAGACTCCCGAATAGAGAGCAGCATGATTATTTTCGTGTACATAACTTTTGATAGCCTTTTTTACCAAATGGGACACCACCGTGGTCTCTTGGCCTTTAGACAGATAATTGTTTTTGCTAAAAATTTGCAAAAGGCATCATAAAACATATACAAAGATAGAGCATTTAGAACCTACTTATCTTTATATATATTTTGGTGTCTTGCGTGGACCCAGATAATTAATTACCTCTCAAAACGTATTTTGTGTTCTGTGCAAGTAATTACCCCAAACATTGGTGTTTTGTGCAAAAAAATGACAGAGTTGTGGTTTGGTGCAACAAAAGCACCAATAGTTGGTGTTATGTGCAATTTCCTCGAACGGCTAAGATTGTCACGGGCCTCGAGTTTTCGAACGGCCAAACAGGCAAACACTCCCCTCCGCGAGGCCAAAATCGAAGCGGAAATGGCACCGCCGCCCCGCCTCCTCCCGCTCCTCCTCGGTCGCCTCGTCATCTCCGGCGATCTCCTCCGCGGCATCGCCCACCTCCGCCGCATCGTGCCCCTCCTCCCTTCCCACCCCCACCTCGCCGCCACTCTCTCCAGCCTCTACTTCCCGCTCTTCCCCTCCTCGTGCACCTTCCTCCACAACCTGCTCATCCAAGCCTCCGCAACCTCTTCTCCTCGCCTAGCGTTCGCCGCCTTCTCCTCCATCCTCCGCTCCAGATGTAACCCCGATCGATTCACCTTCCCTTCCCTCCTCAAGTCAGCGTCCAAGCTCGCCTCGTTCCCGCGCACGGGCGCGCAGGTGCACGCCCAGGCAGTTCGGCGCGGTTTCTTGATCGACGTCTATGTCGTCAATGCGCTCCTGGCGATGTACGCCGCGTTCCGCGACACCTATTCGATGCGGGAGGTGTTTGCGTCGTGCGCAGGGGTCGCCGACGTGGTATCTTGGAACACGGTGCTCGGTGGTTATGTGAAGTGCGGGGAGATCGGGGATGCCAGGAGGGTGTTCGAAGAAATGCCACAAAAAAATGGGGTCTCCTGGAGCGCGATGGTGGGGGCATACGCGGGTTCTGGCGAGTTGGACGTGGCCAGGGAAATGTTCGACGAGATGCCATCCGTCGGGAGGAACATCGTGACATGGAACTCGATGATAATGGGGTTTGCGCGGCATGGCCTACTGACGCTTGCTAGGAAGATGTTCGACGAGATGCCGGCACGGAATCTGGTATCATGGAACACGATCATCCGGGGTTATGCAGTGAACGGCGAGATGGGTGACGCACAGAAGCTGTTTGATGTGATGCCAGAGAAGGATGTGGTTTCCTGGACATGCATGATTTCTGGATATGCCCAGGCTAGACGCTACGCGGAAACCCTTGAGTTGTTCAGGGAAATGCAGAGCAAGAGCAGTATCCGTCCAAATGAGGTGACCATGGTGAGTGTGCTCTCGGCATGTGCACATTTAACAGCTCTGGAAGAAGGGAGGTGGGCCCATGCTTTCATTGACAAGCACAAGATGGTGCTCGACAATGAGTTCAATCTTGGTGCTGCTCTCATAGACATGTATGCCAAGTGTGCGACAACTGACATGGCCATCAAAATCTTCCACTCCTTGGGCCAGAAGAATGTCTCCGCCTGGAATGCGCTCATCACCGGGTTGGCAGTAAACGGTGAAGTTCAGGATTGCATCACTGTGTTTGAACAGATGAAGAGGTCGGAAGAAAAGCCGAATGCCATAACTTTTGTTGCTGTGTTGACTGCTTGTGCCCATGGCGGGCTGGTGGATGAGGGCCGACGGTGCTTTCAGAGCATGACATCTACTTGTGGAGTGAAGCCAGACGTGAAGCACTATGGCTGCATGGTTGACATGTTAGGCCGGGCAGGGCTTCTTGAAGAGGCAGAGGAGTTGATAAGGAGCATGCCAGTGGCCCCTGATGTCATGATTTTGGGTGCGCTACTAGGTGCTTGTCGAATGTACAAGAGATTTGATGTGGCTGAAAGAGTCCAGAGTAAGATTATTGGCCTGACCACACAGGCGGCCGGCTACCATGTGTTGATATCAAACGTTTATGCTGCTGCTGGCAAATGGGAAGAGGCCTTAGATGCGAGGCGCATTCTGCAGAAGTGCACCCACAGGAAATCACCAGGATCATCCAGCTCGATACAATAAGTTTGAGTTTCGTGCACTATAGGGTGTGCTTCATGGTTTACGCATATGAGTTACTCCGTATTGAGAATGGAATTAGATCACTAGAAACTTCTGTCGAAGTGCTCACTGTGCTTCGTGACTTGCTTGAGATCAAACAGAGCAATGTGTATGTTTCCTGTTGCAGATGATTTTTTCTCTGTTCTGTAGTATTAGCCTAGCCATCAGTGTCAGTCTTATAGGATAGGGCAACCTTATCAAAATTTACTGATGGAATTAGCTTTTGTCAGTTGGTTGCATTGTCATGGGCGATCTGTACGACAATAAAGAAATGCTTAGTATGCTTTTATATATATATGTGCTACATTCAAATTTCAACACATGTGAATATCAATATGACCTGGTTCTCAGGACTAGTTAGGAGCCTGCTGGATTCCGAGTGCAAGTTAGTCATTTGCCCAGAGTAGATGCGGAAGAAAATACTAGTAAGGCTGCGAATGCATATCCACATAATTCTTTTGTCTAGAAAATTGCTGATGTTTTTTTTTTACCAAGGACATGACTCTATTGACTTTGGGGAAGATGGGCTTTCGAAATACTGGCGGTGAAATACATTTGATGGAGTACACAATGTATTTTTTGCCTCCACAAGAAATTACTGCACAATGTATTTTTGTCTCCACAAGAAATCACTGCAACTTTGAAAACTGAATAAGCTTCCGATTTCTCATATTCTCAGCATTATTACTGGAGAGCAGCGATATTAGTTAACATTTTTTGCTAAGAGTACTATTTTTTTTGTTGGGGGGGGGGGGGGGGGGGGGGGTATCTGTTCATCTTCAAACACCACCTTAAAAATGATTAGAACGGGTACAGTCTCCTCTGAAGCGATTCAAGCCAAAAGCGGTTTCCTCGACAACAAGAAATACATAACAGCACTCTGAATAAAACTCTGAGCTTATCTCTTGATTGCAGATCAAACATCAGTATCAGTCTAATAGGATAGGGTTAAATCTTGTCAAAGTTTACTTATGAAATTAGCTTTTGTCAGTTGGTTGCATTGTCATGGACGATCTGTACGACAACAAAGAAATGCTTTGTATGCATTTATAGATATGCTACTTTCAAATTTCAACCCATGTGAATCCGAATATGATCTGGTTTTTCTCAAGACTAGTTAGAGCATGTCTAACAGAACCCTTACAATTTCGCCCCCTAAATGGCGTGTAGAGGGCCCTGCAAACGAAATCGAGGAATTTTTGTGCTAAGATTTACGCGTTCATCTAGCAGACCCCGTATCGCCGCCCTGTATGTTTGAATTTAAACTTCGCGGGAGAATAGATGAACTCGATTTTATTGATGATCACCATTGCTTACATGAAATCGAGCTCGAGCTCGTCCTAACCTAGTCTAGTCTAGGAAGACGACGGGGCCGGAAGCCTCCATCGCCTTGAATTGCTCGACGGCGGCGACGGCCTTCGCCTCCTCCTCCGCTTCCGCCCGCGCCGCGGCCTCCGTCTCCTTCTTCGAAAGCTCGACGGCCGCCGCGAACGCCGCCTCCTCCTCCTCCGCTGTCGCCGGAACCTCCTCCTCCGCTGTCGCCGCGCCTCCTCCTCCGCTTCCGCTCGCGCCGTCGCGGCGGCGCTTGCACTGCTGGTGCATCTCCCAATCCGCGCGCCATTTCGCGAATTGGGGGCCGCTCATCGGCCGCGGCGGCGGGTCGACGGAGTAGTACCTCCCGCCCTCGGCGTAGTCCGCCAGCGACGCCGGCATGCTTGCCGGCCACGCCGCGTACTTCCAGGCGGCGCGGCGGCTCCCTGCAACGAAATGTTTGCAGTGGCGCCGCCACGCCTCCTCGAGCGACTCTGGCTCGTGGCGGCGCTTGGAGCGGGCGGTGGAGGAGCCGGAGCCGTCTGGGGAACTCATCGCTGCGCTTGGAATGGGGAATGGGGCGGCGGCGCGCGGGGAATCGCTCACCGGAGTTGCGGCGGCGCGCGGCGGAGCTAGGGTTGCGGGTGGGGGGTTGGACCCCCACCCCAACCCTCACCCACTATAAGTACGGGGCGGCGGGGGCGGTTTGGCAGGCCCCGTAAAATTTTCGTAGGGGCCAGGCCGCATACGGGGGCTGCTAGACGGCCGTTTTGGCCCGCACCCCGTATGCTGCCGGAATTTTACGGGGCGCTCGCGATATACGGGGCCTGTTAGACATGGTCTTAGGATTCTGAGTGCAAGTTAGTCATTTGCCCAGGCTGATGCGGAAGAAACTAGTAAGGCTGCGAATATATTTCCTAAGATGATGCTATGGTTGTTAGTTGGAGAAATATCCATATATATCCACATAATTCTGAACTTGCCTTGAGGTCGAGCGATGGGGGAACGCTCTCGCGACTCGCGGGGCGCCCCGCCGGGCGACCAGCCGGCGTCCGCACCCCCCTCCTCGCCACCGCCACAGCCCACCCCACGGACCTAACACACACCTGCCCCACCCCAGCTGTGGAGCTCGCTGTCTCCCCGGGCGGCGAGCCGGAGACGCCTGCTAGCGGCGCAGTTCAGGGCCGCGCGGCCGCGGCAGGGCCACCAGGTGAGTGCTTCCAGAGCTACATCCTAGAGTACTTCCACTCTGTCGTCTACTTCCTCCCGTCCTCTGCCCTCTGCTCCATGATCCCCGGACAAGTCTGGGTCATACCTCCGTCCCCCTCCCCGAGGTTCAACCTGAGCTTCCTCCGCAACATTGCCAACTTCTTCCTCTGTGCCGCGCCCGAGCGGCTCCCGGTCCTCCCTGTGGCACACAATGTCTTCGAGCTACAGCTCGCGAGCAGAAATGTCGCGCGCTATGTCCTCGCCGTGGGCGCCAGGCAGGTGAACGCAAGGCTAATTTTCCACTCGTCAGCGACGGCGGCCTGCGCCGCGGCAGCGGCTCTCTCGCCGCGGGACCCACCGCTGCATTCACTTCCCCCACCGGCTGCACACCTGGCGTTCCCCAGGAGAAAAAGAAGGCCCCCCTTTGACTCTGCACCTGTCTGCTCCCGGGATTCTACTGATCCCCGATCTTTCAGAGTTTATTTCCCCTGTCCCCCTGCCATGTCCACTCCTGCTCCCGCCGCGGGCGCGTCACTCCTGTCCGGCGCGGAGACGGCAGCTGACGGAACCATGCCCTGCGCCGAACCCGAGGCACCGCCCTCCCCTAACGCCTTCACTGCGAGTCCCATCCGCCACCGCCCACCCTATCTCGAAGCCCTACTTACCCCAGCACCAGCACGTACCCGCTCTCCACCCATTTCCTCGCCATTGCTGTCGCTCGACACGTGTTTTCGCTGCCTTTTTCTGCGCCACCTGGTCCGGGATTGTCGCGACCCCATCCGCTGTCGTCGCTGTCGCGGGTCCGGGCACCGCGCCAAGAACTGCGAGATGCTGCGCCGCCGGGCCTCCTCCGTCCCCACTCCCCGCCGGTCCACCACCCCCTCCCCACGCAGTGCCTCCTGGCCCGCAGCCCCTAGCCGCGCCACCTCACCCCCACCTTCACCGCGCCCCACCCACCCCTTCCCGGCCGCGACCAACGCTCCCACCCTGCTCCGCCCGTCGCTGGGCTTGTCTCCCATCAGGATGCAGACGCTCTCCCCGCGCGGGCCGCCGCTGCGCGACATCCACACCTCCTTCCCTCCTAGCCCGGTGGCCGCTGCGTCCCAACCGGACAGCCCGCCGGGGATCGCCGCAGCGGGCGACCAGGCGCTTAGCCAGGCCGCGTCTGACCCTGGACTGGCGTCTTCTGAGGCTGGCTCCGAGGCCACGCGGGTCTCGCTGCCCGCGGACTCTGAACGCCCAGAACTGGAGGAAGTTTTCATGCCCCCAGGGGATATGGAAGCGACGCGCCGGCTCGCGGTCGTCTTCCTAGACCCTCCCGGTGGCTTCCTTGCGCCTGCGAGCTCCATTGGCGTCGCCCTCTTCCGCGCCATGCCGCAACTCCAAATCGAGCTCCTCCCGTCCGGCGTTGGGGCCATGTACGCCCGCTTTCGGTCCCACGCCGCTAGGGAAGCTGCGATCGCGCGCGGAGACATCTGGCTTGATGACGTCTGCATCACGCTGGCTCGCGAGGAGATTGCTGCCCGCGCTCCCGCACCGGTTATGATGTGCGCCCTGGTCGTCGCCTCGCCGTTCCCGCCGGAGCACATGAACCCCATCGGGGTCGCGTCTGCTTTCGCGAAGGTGGGGGAGATCCTGGAGATCGATCCTCTGAACCTCTCGGGCCGCAACCTCGCGTCGCTCTGCGCGGTGGTGGCACTGCAGGACCCGCGTGCTGTTCCTCACGACATCTGGCCAGTGCGCCGCGGTGTCAACACGCGCGTCCGCCAAGTCACCGTGGTTCGGGTTTGGCCGATCGAGGACTCGTTTGAAGATGGCAACTATCTCAAGTTCTTCGCGCCGCCGCAACCTCCCCCGGTGCACTTCCGGAAGCCGCAACCTCCCCCGGTACCCCATTGCTCATCGGGAGGAGGAGGGGTCCGAACGGCTGGACTCCGAGGAGGGCAGCAGCAGGTTCAACCCCCACAGGCACGGGGGCACGCGCCGCATGCTGGCGCACCCCGAACCACATGTTCTGCAGCTGTCGGCGCCGCCACCATCCCTCGAGTCCTCACCTCGCACTTCCACGGGCTCGGACGATTCCTCCGTCTTCAGTTCCGGCACGCCAAGCTCGGTGATCATGCTGGCCTCCCCCCTTTCGGGCTCTCTACCTGCCATCACGCAGTCCCAGCGCTCTCCCGTGGCCGTTCCTGATCAGGAGGGGGAGGGTGAGGGCTGGCTCGCCGTGGCGGACTCGGCGCGCTGCCGCCGCAAGGCAAAGGCACGTGCGAAGAAGGGCGCAGCCCAGCAGGCGGTGCGGAAGAGTGAGCGCCTGGCCGGCAAGGAACCAGCTCGCCACGTCGACGCCGTCGCTAAGGCCACCATGGTTTGTGAGCTGCGGGACTCGCTCAAGGGGTGCTCCGCGGCGCTGCGTAATCATGTCGCCACGGCCGAGATCTTCAGAGCTGTCTCGAAGCCGCTGGGTATGAAGTCTGTGTCCGATCTCGCCACGGCTGCGCTGGGATCGGCACCCACGGTGGGCAACACCATGGATGATTATCCTAGTTCTGCGAACTGGCGTCTGCGCCGCGCACTGTGCGGCGTTCTCCTTCTGTCTCAGTTCAAAAAATCCAGTCGTTGTGTCTCCAGCTCGTTGCTCCGCCTGTGGGGCGACGAAGAATGATTATCTAGGTGCTCGCCATGTTTATGGATAGAAACGCCTCTCTCAAACTCCTTATTGCCTCCTGGAACGTGCGCGGGCTTGGGGACGATGACAAGTGCAGGATTGTGTCTGACAACATCCTCGCGGCGCGTCCCTCCGTTATCTGCATTCAGGAAACCAAGCTGCAGTTGCCCACTGCAGCTAAGCTACGCGCCTTCCTCCCCCCGTTCCTTTCCGAGCACGCCGCTGTGGACGCAAACGGAACCCGTGGCGGCATGATCACCGCGTGGGATCCCCGCCACCTGGTTCTCTCCTCCGCCATAGCCAAGAAATTCAGTCCTAACCACCTCGCTGCTCTTGACAACATCTGACACCAAGCTCACCATCACTAACATCTACGCTCCCGCGGATCACGCACGAATTTGTGGAGGAGATGGTTGAACTCCTCCCCCTTATCTCCGGTCCGTGGATTCTGTTCGGGGATTATAACCTGATCCGCCACCCATCAGAGAAGAATAACAACAACTTCAATCGTTGTCTTGCTGCCAAGTTCAACGCCATGATCCAGTCTATGGCGCTCTTCGAGCAACCCCTCCTCGACCGCTTGTTCACCTGGACCAATGCACAAGCCGCCCCCGTTCTCGCACGGCTGGATCGTGCTCTGTTTAATCACGACTGGAATGACGCTTCCCCGACTCAGCGCTAACCACCCTCCCCCGCCCCACGTCCGACCACTTCCCGCTGCTCGTCACGGCATCCACCCAGATTCCTCGCTCGCCATGTTTTCGCTTCGAGAATGCATGGCTCCTCGACCCCGCCTTTCTCCCCGCCACCATATGCTCGTGGACTCGCCCCGTGCCCTGCCGCAACGCCGCCGCCGATCTCGCCGCCAAAGCAAAGCGCTTCCGTTTCGCCGCCAAGGTATGGAAACGAGCACACGGTCAAACCCCACTCAAAATCAATAACTGCAAATTCCTTCTCATGCTCTCCGACTCGTTCGAGGAGTCCCGCCTTATTTCTGCTGCTGAACAGGGACTCAGCCATGCCGCTCGCGATGCTCTCGCTCTGCTGATCAAGCAGCGTGCCGTCTACTGGAAGCATAGAGGGAAGTTTCGGGCAATCAAAGAGGGAGACGAGAACACGAGGTTCTTCCACGCTAAAGCATCTCAACGCCTCCGCCGGAACACGGTCAGGTCGTTGGAGGTGGACGGCGTGCCCACCATCGACCACGAAGGCAAAGCGCGGGCGCTCCACGACTTCTACACTGACCTGCTGGGGCGCGCGCGGCCCACGAGCTGGGCGTTCGACATCGACGCTCTCTATGCCGGCGCGCCCACTGCCTGCGGCCCGCCCCTGGTCGCCCCGTTCGACCGCAAGGAGATCCTCGCCGCGCTGAAGGGAATGGATCGCAGCAGTGCGCCGGGACCCGACTTGCTGGGTCAAGCTTCTATCGGGCGGCGTGGGTGCACGTGGCCGCGGACTTGGAGCTACTTTTCGCCGCCTTCCACGCCGGTACGGCGGACCTGCGGTGCATCAACAGGGCGCACGTCGCGCTCCTGCCAAAAACCACTGGGGTGCTGTCGCCCATCTCGTTCAGGACTGTGTCTCTCCAAAATTGCTCAATGAAGATGATCTTCAAAGCTCTTACCGCACGCCTACAGCTGCAAATCGGTGTGCTGATCGACGAAAATCAATCGGGGTTCATGAAAGGCAGGAGCATATATGAGAACTTCGTCTTCGCCATAGAGCTCGTCCAGTGCTGCCACAAGCGGAAAGCCCCGTCTGTGGTGCTCAAATTGGATTTCGCGAAAGCATTTGATTCAGTGGATTGGAGGAACCTGCGGAGAGTCCTGGAAGCTAGGGGTTTCCCACCTGTCTGGTGTGACTGGATGGATGCGATCTTCCACTCGTCCAGGTCCGCCATCCTGCTCAACGGCATTCCGGGAAATTGGATCAACTGCAAGCGAGGACTCCGACAGGGTGACCCACTGTCGCCGTACCTGTATCTCCTCATGGGGGACCTGCTGCAGCGGATGTTTCAGTCCGATGAAGTCCTGCGCCACCGTTGTCTGCTAACGCCAGGTGCCCAGTGCTGCAGTATGCCGACGATATGTTGATCATCTTCGAGGCAGGGGTGGATGCAGCGAGGAGAGCTAAGCTACTGTTGGATCAATTTGCTGCCGCCACCGGCTTGGTGATAAACTTTGGCAAGAGCACGATGGTGCCCATGGCCTGCGAGGCGGCGTTGATCGAGATGATGCAGGCGGAGTTGGGATGCCGCGTCGAGGGCTTCCCGCAGACATATCTCGGTCTTCCGCTGTACGTTGAGAAGCTGAAGATGGAACACTTCTCACCTCTCATCGCCAAGATCGACAAATACCTGTCGGGCTGGTGCGCGCTGCTGCTCTCGTCCGGTGGGCGGATCATCCTCCTCAACGCCGTCCTCGACGCGCTGCCTGCTTCGCCATGGGCGTGGTAGAGCTCCCTCCCCCCTGCTACGGGCAATCGATGCGCTACGCAGGGCGTTCCTTTGGAACATCGAAGGACGCGCGTCAGGCGCAAAGTGCCTTGTGGCGTGGCCCCTCGTCTGTCGCCCTCGGGAGGAGGGCGGGCTCGGCATCAAGTGCCTGGCGGCGCAGAACGTGTGCCTGCAGCTCAAGCTGCTTCATCGTCTCCACTCAGCACCGAGCTCTCCGTGGGCTACCTGGGCATGGAACACGGTCGAAGGGCCGATTGCGGCGGGGAAACGGCGTGGCGCGGGCCCTCACTGGTGCTCGCTCGCGTCCCGCATGCCGCTGTACCAGGCGATCTCTACCCCGACGGTCCGCGACGGGCGCCGTACCTGCTTCTGGCAGGATGACTGGCTGGGCGGGGGCGCGCTCGGCACCCAGTTTCCCGCTCTGCTCTCGCACGCGCGCCGCCCGATGGCTTCCGTCGCGGAGGTGCTCGAAGCTAGACTCCGTGCCTCCCTGGTCGCCCGGCTCACCGCGGTGGCTAAACGCGAGCTCGCCGCCGTCTTAACCTTGCTGGGAGCGGCGATGCTCGATCCAGGAAGTGACACGCGCGTGCTCACCCGCTGTCGTAAAAAAGACGGTGGTGTTGACGTGGGCGCGCTCTACCGCCTGCTCCAGTTCGGCGGCATCTCGGTGACTTTCACCGGTTTCGTGTGGGATGGATTCACGCCATCCAAATCGAAGTTCTTCGCCTGGCTGTTAGTCCAGTCCCGCATCCAATCTCGCGCCTCACTGCTGAAGAAACACATCCTCAGAGATGAGGAGGCGAGGTGCCCGGTCTGCGACAACGCGAACGAGACGGCGTCGCACATCGTCTTCAAGTGCGCGATCGCCCAACGCTTCTGGGCTCATGTCGGCGGGAGGTTCCCTCGCGACGCCGACGTACGGTGCCTCCCGGACTATGAGCCTCCACGCGGAGTCACCAGAGCTACCTCGTCCTCCTTCATCATCCTTTGTTGCTGGAACTTGTGGAAGCACCGAAACGGGTGCGCTTTCAACGGCGACCAGCCCTCCCTCCCCTGTATCCTGGCGAGATGCAGGGAAGACGCCACCCTCTGGCGGTAACGTGCGCCTCGGAGCGTGAGGGGCGACACTGGCGGCTGGGAAACACTGTTGTGCGCCCCGAACCCCTCTGTCTGACCCCCCCCCCCCCCCCCTTAAACCTCTCGCTGTAACATCCCCTCCCCTCCCCCCATGCTGTAAACCTGGCTCTTGAGCCCAAATTTTTGCAATGAAAATTCAGGTGGGGAATCTCTCCCCCCCCGGTGACCATTCAAAAAAAAATCCACATAATTCTTTTGTCTAGAAAATTTTCTTTTTTACCAAGGACATGACTATTGATATTGGGGAAAGATGGACTTTCAAAATGCTGGCGATGAAATACATTTAATAGAGTACAGAATGTACTTTTGCCTCCACAAGAAATTACTGCAACTTCCAACAGCATGTAGCTACAGAGTGAAGATTTTTGGCTCCGGGACCCCTCGCGTCGCTCCCCTAGGCGACGCTAGGGGCGGCATCCCGCGCTGCCGCGAGCCCCTTCCAGCCGCGCACCCCCTGCCGCTGCCCAAAGGTGGTCGGGGGGGGGGGGGCAGTCCATGTCGGCCAGTAGGCCGGCCCGTGGGGGCGGAGGCGGCCAGAAATGTGGGCGCCGAGCCGGCGGACTCGGGCGGTGGCCGGGGGCGACGTGGTGTCGGCGGCGGCGCCGTCTTCGCCCCTACAGCGTGCTCACGCGTCCGATGGGCTTCGGAGGGCCCCATCTGGGCCCGTCAGGGACGGTAGGCGGAGGGCGACAGCGCCGCGTCCTGGTCGCCTCTGCTTGGCGCGGGCGCGTCAGCGGGTGGCTGCGGACGTCGGTGGTGCCGGCCGGGGAAGAGGACGCCGGGGCGGCGGCCCCGGGAAGAAGGCTGGTAGAAAAAAAAAGAGGCTGAGCGGTGGGGTTGTTGGCGTGTGATGTGGAGGTGGCTGTTGGTGGTGGCCGGAGTTTGGTGGTGTTGGAACTCCTGCCGGCATGGTGCTGGGAGGCGCCATCCTTTCCGACCGGTGCCTCCACGCGGTGCGGTGCTCCGGGCGTGGAATCGACGGTTTCCAGGGCCCAAACTTTGGTGGGTGGTGGTGCGGGTGCCGGTGGTGCGGGCAGGGGAGGAGGAAGTCGGGGCGGCGGCCCCGGAGCTGCGGCTGGGGCGGGAGGTGTCGCGGGTGACGCGACTGACGGTGTTTGGTGGTCTGGCCATTCTCCCTTGGGCGGTTTGCGGAGTTTGTGATACATCGTCGGGCGAAAGCCCTGCCCCCGGTGTTCGGCCGGACCGACGATGGCGACGCATACGGGCTCTGTGTCCCTTCTTGAAGGCGTCGTCGAGGCGGTACTCTCGTTTTCCGCGCCGGGTTCTCCAGGGGGAACCCTAGATCCCTCGTGGATCGGCCGAGGCGACGCTTCTGCGTCGCTTGCCTCTTGAGGCCTCGCCTTGGATGTTCCTCCGACCAGAGGGAGCTGTGGAGTGATGGTGGTCGGCGGCGGCGTCTCTTCGTCATCGGCTAGGTGGTGCGCGGCCCCGGGGCCGGCGTGGATGTCGGAGCGGCGGCTCCAGAAGACTTGCGTTGAGGTTGACTCCGCCATGTTTAGTGTCGACTTTGGTTGCTAGGGCAACTTAGTCGTCGGCTAGTTTAGGGGCGCGGCCTTGGGGCCGGCATGGAGGTCGGGACGGTGGCTCCGGGGGTTTTTCGTCTTGCGTTGAGTTTGTCTCTGCCGTGTTTAGTGTCGGCTATGGTTGCTAGGGCGACATGGTCATCGACTAGTTAGGGGCGCGGCCTTGGGGCCGGCGTGGATGTCGGAGCGGCGGCTCCGGGGTTTCGTCTTGCGTGAGGTTGCCTCCACCGTGGTAGTGTCGGCTATGGTTGCTAGGGCGACGTGGTCGTCGACTCGAGCTGTACCCTGTTTATTTTTTAGGCCTCGTCTTTCGTGTTTGCTTCTCCTATATCAATATAAAAGGCAAAGCTTTTGCCTCGTTTCAAAAAAAAAGATTTTTGGCTGCCATAATATAAAAAATTTCCCATTGTAATGCTGCATGTTTGTAGGATTCATCATTGGTTACATCCATATTTTTGTTTGAAAACTGTAAATACAGTCTTTGATTTCTTAAGAATAAGAAGAGATCCTCTACACCCCTTACAAGCCGCCGATTTCTCATTATGATACACCAGATAAGGTGACTTGGCAATGGTCATCCAATGGGGTTTATTCTGCTACTTCTACATACCGCATGCAGTTCGAGGGTTCGACAAGATCCAACTTCCGAGAACTGGTTTGGAGCAGCGAAGCCCCCCTCAAGTGCCGCATCTTCTGTTGGCTTTCCCTCCTTGGAAAATGCCATACGACCACCTGCCTCATGAAGAAAGGTTGGCCTCACAATACGGCATGCGTCATGTGCCTAAGTGAGCCTAAAACTGCACTCCACATGCTGGCTTACCTGCTCGGCAGCAATCCGGCTGTGGGACACGGCGTACGAAGTCTTCGAAAAAATTCACGAGTTTACATTTCTTCTATGTCATCCGAATAGATGACTTGAAAGAATTATGCTAAAGCACTATGTCCCCCAGATTGCACAACTACATTGAAACTCTAGATGTCATGCTCATTGCATGAAGGTAAGACCCGCAGATCAATTCAACGGCCTGGGAGCCGCACCTCTGCTACGCTACCTGGTGTTTTTTCCATGACAGCCAGTGTGATGAAAATCTTGACGGAAATGTTGAGTAAAATAACTGACAACTGGAATTCGACTTGGTAAGACCTTAGCAGCGCGAGTCAAGTTACCCCAGGTTTTTCTGGGTTCGAGCACGAGGACTCGAAACCTGAGTAGGCCAATGGTATTCTATCCCAAGTGAGATTAATTGACCTCGACCAGTCGAGCGAGTCAAGCCTATTGAGTCATATCCTTCAGAATTGAGCACGGAAATGCATTCAAGTCACTCTAATTCTGGAGTTTGAGTCCCTTGATCGAGTCACCGACTCCATCAGGCACTCGGGGCTACTGACGTGGGGGTACCTGACCCCCCACATTGGGCTTACTAGGTGCGGTCCGTCAAGGGGTACCTTAAGAGATCCTTTGGGAAACTGTGTTGAAGCCCGCCACGGAAGCCCAAGCCGAAGCAGATACAAGGAAAGACTTGTTCAAGGAGTTAGGAAAGGTTGGAACCGACTCGTAGTCGAGTTCTACTCATGTACGACCCCCAAGACCCGGCAACCTATATAAAGGACGGGAGGTGGTCATAGCAGGACAACAAACCCTAGATCATAGTTGCGCTAGATCTAATCTATGCGGCACCCCTGTAATCTGTTTCACCTCATAGAAATAAGAGTAATCAGGCGGGCAGTAACCCTTCTAGCCGGGTAGTCCACCATCACCTTTTCCCTTACGAAACCCCAGGTCCCTCACCATGGGCAGTTAAACATGGGTAGCTCCATTCTTCCTCCTCTTGATCATCACTATCCTCCTCTTTTTCATCCAATGAGCTTCCAGATTCAGCAGTTTCTTCTTCCATAGGTTCCTGCATTGCATTAGTCTCTCCCTTTGGGGAGAGAATTGACTAAGATATTGAAGTATGTAGTAATTACAATCCTTGTAATTATCAAAGCAATATTCAAATATATCATAAATCTCATATTTATAAGGTGCATCATCAATACTTTCAAGCAAATAAGCAATTTCAAATGCACCCTCCAAGCAATAAATTCCTCAATTTGTTCCACATCATCAAAGTCATAATTTCCCTTAACATAAGAAGATATGGTAACATTATCATTATACTCACATTGAAAAGGGAGGTGTTTATACCTCCTACAGCAACAAGATTTATCAAAGCAATAAGTAACATTATAAGTGGACCACAAGTTTTTAGCATAGTCATGTAATTTATTAATTTGCTCCCATAAGTGTATCCCTTTTTGTGACAATCGGTATTCCTTATAATATTTTTGTTGTTCATCCGTGAACCCACCTTGCCAATAAGATCTAGTTTCAAAGGCATCAAACATTGACAGCAAGCATAATAAAGCAAGTAACAAGCAAAACAATAACAAAGTAAAAATGATTGGAGGTGAGAGACTCCCTTTGCAGAAATTCTCTTCCTCTCTGGCAACGGCGCCGGAAATTACCTTAATGGTGCAGATCTTGCACTCGTTGGGAGACCCCAAGAGGAAGGTATGATGAGCACAACAGCAGTTTTCCCTCAGTAAGAAACCAAGGTTTAATCGACCAGTAGAAGGAAGGAGTAAATTCAGAAGGTTGAAGCAGCTGAGATGGCATGCGCACTACCGATTCAGAAGCAACGTGAAACCTACACAACACAATAAAATCATTTTGCCCCAACGAAGCAGTGAGGTTGTCAATCTGACCAGTTTTGCTGAACACAAAGAGGTTAAACATATGGTGTGGAAAACAATATGGAAGCAGTAGCAGTAGTATTAAAGCAGTGTGTGTATTATCAGAATGAAAAAATGGACCGGGTGAAAGTGCATTTGCATTTTTATATCTCTTAGGTTTTGGAGTTTATAACAACACAAGTAAGAATCTAATAGTGCGTCAAAGTATTTCAGGAAATATCATCTAGACGCAAAAAAGGTGAAGAGTGTTCAAAGACAAAGCCACCAAGATCAACTTGATCCAGCGGTAGTACCGCTCTGCACTGCAAGCGGTAGTACCGCGCCCAGTACCGCCAGAGTAAAAATGGCTACTGCATCCAATGGTACTTCAGCAGTACTCGTTCGGTAGTACCGCTGTGTTCAACTTGGTTTAGGAGCAAAGTCTTGCACGACGGTAGTACCGCTACCACCAGCGGTAGTACCGCTACTTCCAGTTAGCGATAGTACCGCTGCCAGTACCGGTCAAAGTACCGCCAGCGAGATTTTGCTCACAGTAACGTTTACGGTACTAGATCGGTAGTGCCCTAGTACTACCGCCAGCCACTTCGATTTATTTCGAAGAAGTGGCCAGCGGTAGTACCGATGGGCACTCGCGGTAGTACCGCTGCTGGAGTACCACGGTACTTCTGCGGTGGTACCGCCCGCACCCTATCACTGGGTCGTTGCAGTATCGTTTATGTTACCATGTAGCGGTAGTACCGCTGGCCCCAACGGTAGTACTGCCAGGCACGAAAAAGTGTCAAACGGCTAGTTTGGGGAGGGGCTATAAATACCCCATCCCCTTCTTCTCCAAAGGGTTGCTCGAACCAGCATTGAAGGCAAGCATTTATTGAGCCTCCAAAAGCTAGATTCCTCCCAATCCCTCCACCCAAACCCGTTGATACTTGGAGGATTGAAGGAGAAGACCCTGATCTACATCTTAACCGAGCCGATCATAATTTCACCCTCATATTCTAGAGGGATCTAGTCTAGGGTTTCCTTGTGGAAAACCTAGACTCCATTGCTACACTTGTTGGTGATTTGTGATTGTTGGGAGCCCCCAATTTGGTTGTGTGTGTGTGCCCCAAGCTAGTTTGTAAAGGACTCGATTCCCTCCTCAAAGGGGATCAATACTGGAAGGTAGACTAGGCCTTTGTGGCGGGGTTCATCGGAGAATAGGGTGAGGTCTTTGTGGCGTTGAGTAGGCCTTCGTGGCGAGCTCACACCCCTCCAACAAGACGTACTCCCTTAACAAGGAGGAACTCGGGAATACATCGTGTCTCCGTGTGCTTCATATTGGTTACCTCGTTCCCTTCCTCCTTTACTCGTGCTTGTATTGGTATTGTGCTTGTTCTTGTCATATAGGTAAATTCATCGTAGTTGTATTATCTAGATAATTTACCTTTGTGTCAAGCCTAATTGTGAAAGAAAAGTGAAAATTGGTCGTAGCACCTATTCACCCCCCTCTAGGTGACCATACTATACTTTCAATTGGTATTAGAGCCTCGGCTCTTCTATCGGGCTTAACCGCCTAAGAGTTTAAGTATGGTCGATGAGACGGAGACTGCCGGTTTCGAGGCGCCGGTCTCTATGAATGATCTCAATGAGTTGAAAAATTCATTGACCTCATCCATGGAGACCAAAATCGATGAGTTGCGTAAAGTCTTGATGCAACTCTTGAAAGCCAAAGGACCGAAAGTCACCGGCTCATCTCCTCCGGATGAAAATCTGGAGGGCGCCAAGAAAGGGGTTGATGGTGATCAATCTAAAAATGCTTTCACCGAAAACTCCACCGATAAGGGTACGGAAGGAGATGAAGAATATCACTCCGTCAAAGGACGTTATTCTCCTGATTCTCCCGTCCCACATCCTCATATAATTCCTAGGGGGGATCCACCTAAAATTGATGCATTTTCTTTTCGTGAATGGCAATATTACATGGAGACTCGCTTGAACTCTTCTTGTATAGAGCTTTGGAGGGTCACTCGTGATGGATACAAGCCTCATGACCCTAAGAACTTGACAAGAAGAGAAGCCGTACATTGTCAACTCAGCTACACCGCCTTGTCAATTCTTCAACAAGTCGTGGGTTCTAACCACATGCCGCATCTTCAACAATATTCCACCACCAAGGAAACATGGGACGCTCTTGTCGTCATGTTTGGGGGCAATGAGATCATGCAAAGGAATAGGTATGATGCCTTGAGAAATGAGGCCGAAGGGTTCTGTATGCATGATGGAGAGAGCCATGAAGGCATGTACTGAAGGCTCAAGACTCTTCCCACTGCATTCTCCAATGTTGGTGCCAAGTGCATTGATGATGCTTGGATAAAAAGGAAGTACATGATTGCTCTCATGCCATTTGAGCCCGCGGACTTGAAGAGCATTCAAGGAAGACATGACTTTTCTTCCTTGACCTCAACCCAAGTAATGCAATAGATGTTCTCCTTTAAAGTGCAAACCAAGAATGTTCTTGACAACCGTGCTAGGGCCATGGGAATGCACAAAGGGGCATCAGTTGCTTTGAAGGCCAAGGTTGTGTCAAGAGAGGTTGAGTATGAAGAAGAGGGCCATGAGGAGTTGGC
The DNA here is from genome assembly GCA_028641055.1 of Alopecurus myosuroides. Lineage (NCBI taxonomy): Eukaryota > Viridiplantae > Streptophyta > Magnoliopsida > Poales > Poaceae > Alopecurus > Alopecurus myosuroides. Next base: position 477,863,610 of record CM054057.1, on the reverse strand, counting down.
TCCATTGAAGGATCAAGAATATGACCCCGTGCTCAAGGATATCATTGCTCTCACCGTGCAGAAGTTCTGGAGGAATCCTCCCAAGGCCAAGGCATATGTTGAGGACAAGACCAAGTCTCGATATGGCAATGATGGGACTCAACGAGTGAGGTCTTACTTCAATTGTCAAGATAAGCACCATTTCATTGTGGAGTGTCCTTATGAAAATGGAGAACTCCATGGTGGCAAGCTCATTCGCAAGGACAAGTCCAAGGTTGACTACAAGAAACCTCACTTCAAGAAGAAACCATTCAACAATAAGTCTCCCACTAAGTTTGTGCTACTGACTCAAGAGGAATATGATTCCGGAAGTGATGAAGAAGAACAAACCACAAGTGAAGTGGCCGCTCTTGCTATTGCTTCTACTCCATCATCTTCATCTCTCTTTGAATCCCCCAATGAGAATCATCCTCACCCAAATGCCAAGTGCTTCATGGCTAAGGCCTCAGAGGTATCACCTTCTCCCAACTCTAAGACCCCAAGTGAACTTCTAAATTATGATAGTCTTAGAGTAGAAGATGAAATTCTCTCTTTGGAACGTTTTATGTCTAACATACAAGGGGAGACCAAGAAGTACTTTGATCATCTCATGAGCCAATTGGGAGAGTACCATGAAGCTCTTGAGAATAAAGGTGATATCGAAAGAAGGGATACGGATGAGATAGCATCCCTCTCTATGACTCTTGAGGAGGAGCATGATGGTAGAGTTTCTCTTGAGGAGGAACTAGAATCTATTGAAGAGTCACATAATGAACTTGTGTCTAATATCACTAAGGAACGTGACCTTTCAATTGCTAAATATAAAAGGCTAAAAAGGAGAAGGTTGAGTTTGGTGTTGGTCATGGTAAACTAACCGAGGAGTTTGAAAAACTAACCAATGCTCACAAAGCTTTGGAGAGTCAACATTCTTACCTCAAAGAGTTGCATTAACAACTTCAAACTCAACTTAATCAACTTAACAACCCTAGAACATCTACTTCTTCTTGTGATCATGCAAATATTATTGAGTAAAATGCTAGGTTGAAGGATGAGGTAGCATGGCTCAAGGGCAAAGGCCCTCAAGTTGAGAATCTTGTGGCCTATACCCCACAAGTGGTTGCCTCTAGCCCTCATGTGGTTGTTTCTAGACCACAATTGAGTGCTCCAAGGCCACAAGTGGGCAAGCAAGGTCTTGGCTATGTTGCCAAGAAGGAGAACAAGAAGAAGAAGAGCAAGAAGAAGGCCAAGAATTGTGCCTCGGGTGGTGTTTTCATTAGGGATAACACTACTCGTAGCACACCCGCACAAGCTAGCAATGTTGCTTCAAGTAGTGGTGTCATGAGGAACAACACTACTTGTAGCATTTCCACGGGAACTAACAATCCACACCATTTCTTATATGTTGATTATTATGGTGTTGTGCACGCTAAATATGTTGGTCCTATTGAGGGTTACATTGACTATACCATTTGGGTTCCAAAGACCCTTGTTGCTAACATGAAGGGACCCTCCTCGGGTCCTAACTCTAGTCAATGATCTCTTGCAGGACTATGCTTCCGGTGGGTCTAAATGGATAATTGATACCGGATGCACTAGTCATATGACCGGAAGCAAAGAACTTGTGACGGAGTTGCGCCCAAATGACATTCAAGCAACCGTCACTTATGGAGACTCGTCCTCGTTTAAGGTATCGGGGTTCGGCAAGGTTGTGATTTCTCCCGATATCACTATCGTGAACGTCATGCTTGTCGAATCCCTTGGTTTCAATTTACTTTCGGTCCGTTCTCTTGGAAAGATGGGTTTCTCCGTCTTTTTTATGAAGATATCGTGGTCCTTTTGAGGAGCAAGACTCTTGACGTTGCATACGTGGGACATGTTGAAAATGAGTTGTTCGTGGTGGACTTTTCGAAGTCTACGAACTCTCAATCAATGTGTCTTTTCGGAAAGACAGACGTGGGGTGGTTGTGGCATCGCCGCTTATCCCATGTCAACATGAGAACTTTGCAAAGTCTTCACAAAGGTGGCCTTATTGTCGGACTAAAATAAAATGTTTCCTTTTCCAAAGATTGCGTTTGTAGGTCGTGTGTTGAAGGAAAGATGCATGATATCTCGCACAAGGCCAAGACTATTATTTCATCAAAGAGGATCTTGGAGCTTCTCCATGTTGATCTCTTTGGTGTCGTGCACGAGGCAAGTCTTGGTGGCAAGAATTATTGCTTGGTGATTGTCGATGATTATTCAAGATACACTTGGGTTTATTTATTCAAGTGCAAGAGTGAGACTCAACAAACCATCATCGACTTCTCCAACGAAGTGCAACATCAACACAATGTGCAAATCATGTCTATTAGGAGTGACGATGGTTTGAAGTTCAAGAACTACACTTTGAATGAATTTCTTAGTGAAGAGGGAATTCTTCATCAATACCCCGTCACTTACACTCCTAAAAAATGGTGTTGCCTAAAGGAAGAATCACACTCTCTTGGATATGGCAAGGACCATGTTGGCGGAGTATTCTTCTCCCCAATATTTATGGGCCGAGGCCATATCCACCGCATGCCACTCCTCCAACCGCCTCTACATCCGCAAGGGCTTGGACAAGACTCCATATGAGATCCTCACCGGCAACAAGCCCAACGTCTCCTACTTCCGTGTATTCGGTTGTAGGTGCTTCTATTTGATCAAGGGTGTTAGGTTGTCTAAATTTCAATCCAAAACTATTGAGGGTATATTTGTTGGTTACGGTGCCGAATCCCACACTTATAGAGTCTTTGACAAAGCCTCACGGACTGTCAATCTTGTAGTGTGGTTTTCGAGGAAAATGATGGCTCCCAAGTGGCGCAATTTCACGTTTCTAATGTAGATGCTGAAATGCCTCAAGAATCCATAGGAAGGATGGGTGTGGGATTTTTCCTCCCCATTGAGGGACACCTTATGGAGACTCGAAAAGGACTATGCTCTACTCAAGTGGAGCCCTCCTCTACAATAGAAGAACAAGCCAAGGAGCCAAGTGATGCACCTACCCAAGAACATGTTGAAGACCCTCCTCTTATTGACCAAGTTACTACGCAAGATGAAACCACTCCTATCATTCATGCTAGTCAAGGTCAATGCCAAGATCGACCATACTCATCCTCCTCTCCAAGTTGAAGCTAGTGCCGAATAAGTTGTTGATGATGATGATGATCAAGGCCAAGTTGGTCAAGATGGGGACCTAAATGATCAAGATGATCAAGTGATCCCTCCTCGCAATAATGAGGAGATCGAAGCGCGTGCTAGAAGGATAAGAAGGGCTTTGAAGAATATTGATGCCCAAGATAACAAGGTCTTGCGAGATATTCAAGCTAGAAGATCCACAAGAAGACAATTGGCACATTTTAGTGAGCATCAAGCTCACGTATCTATGGTGGAACCAAAAAAAGTGTTTGAAGCTCTTAAGGACTCCGATTGGGTTGAAGCTATGCATGACGAGCTCAATAACTTTGAGCGAAACAAGGTTTGGAGATTAGTTGAGAAGCCCAAATGTCGCAACCGGACTTTTGGAGGATACCCACAGCCCGATAAATAGTGAGGATTGGCTTACGGGGCTTACCTGCACCCGCATCTCAATGTGAGCAGGCCAACACGTAAACGTGTGACAACCATCCTTTACTATTCATCGTCTGTGAAACCATCCAACAGAAATCCGAATACTTCCGTTGACGTACTTCATAACATGCACACATGATACGTCAACGGCGTTTGAACAAGTGGTAACACAACAAATCTCTAAGACACAAAAGATAGAAATAAGCGGCAAATAGCTCTCACTAGAGCAGAGATAGCAAATACAATCATGCAGAGGACACATGTCCCAACAAGTCATCATTACAACACAGCGGAAGCATCCAAAGTGTCTGAGTACAGACAAGATCCAAATAGGCCTAAGAGGCCGGAAACGAAAGTACGGAGCCCATCCACGAAGTCTCGGATCCTGCCCGGGTCCGCTATCTACTCGTCAGCAGCCTCGTCATACTCCACGTAGTAGCCATCCTGGGAATCCTCGGTAACGTAGTCTGCAGAACCAGCAGCCCCAAAGGGGTCAGTACGGACGAGTACTGGCAAGCAAGACGCACAAGATACCAACATGTACCCGACAACATCAAGTACAGATGCTTTGGGTTCAAAGGAAGAATAGGTGATACAAAAGTGCGGCAGCGGGCTGCAGTAACCAACTACAGAGACACGCTACCACTTCCGGCTAAGAGAAAGGAGATAAGTTAGCGCATCGGAACCAACTACCAACAACCTCAAACAAACCCATCCTGGATCTCGCCCCATATCCAAAGAAGCAACCCGAGGATAACTCACACAGTTGGATTAATGAAGGTTCAGGTTATTGTGGCAATATGCCTATTACTAGTCAACTTAGTATTACTTAGGTGTAAGTTGTCTAATCCTTGTTAGCCAGCCCTATCACCAAGTCATCCATAACCGCGGACGACACGGCTTCTCGAGAAGATTTAACCCTGCAGGGGTGCACCAATTTGGCCGTACACGTAAGAATATCCCGCCAGACGGGGATCAAACCCACCAAGCGAGGCACTCAACACAACCCAACTCTTCTTCGCATCAAGCCCAAAGAACCACGTGCTGTGCGTGCGTGGCTAATCGAGCCCCAACGAAGAAAAGGGAGACCCTCATAGCACTGGAAGACCACGCCGCCCTAAATGCCGACTACAAAAGTTCCACCCTGGCGCCAAGGGTTCGTACCTGCAAATGCGTGCATCAAATGGAAAGCCCGAACTAAGTGTGGCGATTTGGACGAGATGCGAATCGAATCAGAGTTGCGGGGGGCGCCCATACACGCTTCCCACATGCGGTTAGCGCGCTCATCATGGATCTAGAGGACAAGAAATTTTCCTGAGTTCGACACTAGCACGCCTCAAAACCATACCCGGCCTCCTGCCGGTGCCTTATCATCAAATTAGCATTACCTGAAACATTAACAGATTGTTGTTTAAACATCGAGCCCCCAGAACATAATAAATATGGTAAAAGAAATAACGGACATCAGACTCGAGCATAAACAACCCTAAGCATGCTAGTAAGACACAGCCAACAAGCAACAGGGTTATAGGTGTGGAGGAGAGGCTATATCAGGGTTACAGGATAACATGTGATAGGGTCGGAATACAAGCAACGAATCATAAGGCTAGCAGATTAGACAACGGAAAGTATCGGTATCAAGTGTGGAAAGGACACATTGGTTCATGTGAGTGAATACTTGCCTGCAAACTCAGTAGCCTGGTACTGGGCTAACTCCTCTGAAGTGGTATCGTAAACCTCGTCTGTCTCAACGTCGTCGTCTATTCGAGAAGAAGCAAACAAACAACGAAAGGAGACGGACAATCAATAACATGGCATAATGCACAAACATGGGATGATGCATGCCATTTTAATTGGTACATCAAAATAAACTAGGGACATTAACAACAATTTTAAATGGACCCATATGCAGCTGAATTGCATATGGTAAAACCCACGTGCATAAATTGAGAATTTAATGAATTACAACTAAACATTGGTTAAAGTGGATTAAATGCATGAGAGATGATAGAAACAGTTAGGAAAGGTTATTAGATTCACTTAGGTATTTTAATTGCCAAAATTGGAGTGATAAATATTAAATTATGGTTTTTGGCATTTTAATTGAATAAAAATCAGAATTGAAATTAGTGCAGAATTTAGTTTCTCAAAATGTTGTTATTAAGGCATAATTGGATAGAGCGTTTAATTCTGATTGGAAAACATGTATTACTTTCTGAATTTGAAATTACAATGAATTAATTGTGAATTAAACAAGTTTAAACAAGATTTAAATGAATTTAATTCAAGTATTAAAATTATTTGAATTTTATTTGTTCCAAACATGAAATGGAATTCATATTTGAAAAGATTACATTTTTCTGGTTTGAAAACATATTTTACAAATTAAATTTGGATTTAATTTGAATTAGTTATGTTTTGAACAATTTTTTTAATGAATTAAATAAGGTACAAAAAATAATATAATTTTTAATTGTTCAAAATAGTAAACAGATTGCATATTTGAAAAGTTCAGGAAATTTGGAATGGAAAACATATTTTATTTACTGAATTTGGATTTAATATGCAAAAGAATTTGAATTTGAAAAACAGGGGCTATTCTGTGATTTCCAGAAAGTTTTAAAGTTTCCAGGGGCTTATTCGCGAAAACAGAAACTTCAGAAAAGTCCCTGGAACTTTTGTTACGCAGGGCAGACTAGCCGTGGGTCACTGGCCAGTGGGCCAGCGCCCAGCTGGCGCCTGCGTGGACGCGGGTGTGCGCGCGCGTGGCTTACGCTGCCGCTGACAGGAAGGCCCCACCTGTCAGCGCGCGGTGGTAAAAAGGGGGTTTTATTCTACGCGCGGGGGGGGGGAATCGAACTCGCGACGTGGGCTCGCGCGCATGGGCTGTGTGCCACTGGGCTGGGCTGCGGGATCGTGGTAGATCTGGGAGCGAGGGGGTTTTGAGGTGGATCTCGTCAGTTAACTGAAACTGAACAAGTTGAGTTAACTGAACTTGGCCGGGGACGACGCACGCCGGTGACTGGCTGCGATGTGGCCGCTGCGTGAGCTCGTGGACGCGTGCAGGGGGGTGCAGTGCGCGCGTGCAACAGGAGGGAAGGAGAAGGAAGGGGGGTGCTCACCGTGGGGAGTAGAGGAAGAAGGAGGAGGGCTCGGGAGGTGGAGCAGGAAGTCGCCGGGAAGGAGCTCGACGGCGTGGCCGCTACAGGCCGTCTCCGGCCGCGCCTCCTTCAGCAAACGTGGAGGTGGAACCTTCCTGGTTCCATCCCTGCCGAGAAGGGCCCTCGACAACGACCACGGACACCGCTGCGCTACCCCCAACTCCCGGCCATGGAGGTGTTACCAGAATTCAGAAAATTCAGAAGAAATTTGCAGGAGAAAGGAGAGGATCCGAGAGGGTAAAAAAATGGAGGTGGCGGCGCAGGGAGGAAGGAGAGGAGGGAGGCTAGGGTTTCGGGGGCTCTCGGGGGTAGAAAAAGGGAGAGGAGAGGGAGCAGGTGGAGGTGGGGGGTGCGTGGTGGCTGGCGTCACGGGTGCCGTCACCGTACGGAGGAGGGAGACGAGGGAGGCGGGCCGCGTGCGCTGCGCGCTGGCTGGGGCGACTGGGCCGGCCCACTTGGGCTGGCCTGGTTGCCTCCCCTCTTTTTTTTTGCTGAAAAGAAATGAAAAGAAATAAGGAGAGAAAATAGAAGGGTTTTGGGGTTTCAAAAATTTTGGGGATAATTTTTATGAGTTCCTTATTGCAAAAGCCCAGTTGTACCAACTTTTGTTTTTCAAAATTTTAATTTTTTTTTGCTGTTTGAAATTTAAATGAATTTGAGTGAATTTTTCAATAATTGAAAATATTGAAAATTAAGCAAGTTAATTATATGAAAATTCAAGTTTATTGGAAACAATAGAATTGTTTGATTTAAATGTTTCATTTGAAAATTGTAACAGACCAAGTGTGAAACAAGGATTTGAAATTTGTTTTGAAATTCAAATTCAACACATGAATGCAATATGATGACAAGATGCATTTGAAATAAAAACAGGAAACAAACATTCTAAGGTTGTTTTCATACTTGGGATGTTACACCAAAGATTGCCACAATGTTATTGGCACTAAGTGGATATTCAAGAACAAGCAAGATGAGCATGGCATTGTTATAAGGAACAAGGCAAGATTGGTAGCTCAAGGTTACACTCAAGTTGAAGGCATTGACTCTGATGAAACATATGCTCTCGTGGCTCGCCTTGAGTCCATTCGTATCCTTCTTGCATATGCATCTTCGCATAATTTCAAATTGCAACAAATGGATGTCAAAAGTGCTTTCTTGAATGGTCGACTCAAAGAGGAGGTATATGTTAAGCAACCTCCGGGGTTCGAGAACCTCAACTTTCCTAACCATGTCTACAAGCTCGATAAGGCGCTCTATGGACTTAAACAAGCACCACGTGCATGGTAAGAGCACCTTAGAGAGTTGTTGGATGACCGTGGTTTTGAAGTTGGGAAGATCGACCCACTCTCTTCACAAAGACAGTAAAGGGAGAGATTTTCATATGCCAACTCTATGTGGACGATATTATCTTTGGCTCAACTAACCAAGCTTTCAATGATGAGTTGTCAAAGCTTATGACTGACAGATTCGAGATGTCTATGATGGGAGAGCTTAGATTCTTCCTTGGCTTTGAGATCAAGCAATTGGCTCGTGGGACTTTCATTTCTCAAGCCAAGTATACCCAAGACATGCTCAAGAGGTTTAATTTCCAAGGTGCAAAAATAAATCCATCTCCTATGCATGTCAAGTGCCACCTCAAGCGCAACCCGGATGGTAAAGATGTGGACCAAAAGTTGTATCGGTCTATGATTGGTTCTTTGCTTTACCTTTGTGCATCTAGGCCCGCTATCGTTTTAAGTGTAGGTGTGTGTGCAAGGTATCAAGCGGCTCCTAAGGAAAGCCACTTAGTGGCGGTCCATAGGATCTTTCGGTATTTGGTTCATACCTCAACGTTTGGTTTGTGGTACCCAAAGGGGGCTCAATTCTCTCTCAAGGGCTGCACGGATTCCGATTGGGCGGGTGATCAAGATGATAGGAATTCCACTTCTGGGGCTTGCCAATTTCTTGGTAGGTCTTTGGTGAGTTGGTCTTCCAAGAAGCAAAATTGTATATCTTTGTCCACCGCCGAATCCGAGTATGTAGTCGCCGCAAGTGCTTGCACCCAATTGCTATGGATGAGGCAAACTCTCGAGGAATATGACGTTCATTTGGATAAGGTGCCTCTCATGTGTGACAATGAAAGTGTCATCAAGATCGCCTACAACCCCGTGCAACACACAAGAACGAAGAATATTGAGATCCGTCATCATTTCATCCATGACGATGTGGCAAGAGGTGATATTGCTCTCTCATATGTGCCCACCAAGGACAATCTTGCGGATATCTTCACGAAGCCAGTCGACGATGCAAGATTCATGGTCTTGAAGAATGAACTTAACATCATTGATTCTAGGAGTTTGACTTGAGGATCTTGCACACACCTCTATAGATGAGACGTGTTTGGGTTTAGGTGTAGGCATGGACATAGGGGGAGTGTTATCCTAACACACTGGGTTCTCCCTCCCCCCTCCCATTATTCCCAAGCAAAAATTCATTATTATCTCTCTTTTTCTAATGTTGAATTGTGAGCTTCAATGTCGAGAATTGGCAATGTACCCAAGATATATCTTCGCGGTGACATACCATCTTCTCTTACATGGTGTCTTAGGCCACCAACCTCTTCTCTTGGAGAGTTGGTTCTTGTTTGGTTCTTTTGTGGTGTTATTCGTTGTGTTTTTCCTTCTCTCTTTGTGTTTTGTAAGTCGTTGTTGTTGTTTGGGAAACACACTCCCTCTTTTCCTTATTCGAATTTTGTCTTCCTTGCAAAAGTTGGAGTGTGTAGTACCATCTCAGTTTGAGTTCTCATCCCAAGCCAAAGTTTTTCCCCCCTTAGACATTTTCTCTTCCAAATTTTTTAATCACTTTGATCTCTTGGTGGAAGGAAGACCCGGCTAGCGATACTACCACCGTAATTGACAGTAGTACCCAGCACATGGTACTACCGGTGGCCTTGCACAGTACTACCGCTGCAGGGGCTCGTGCCCAGCACAGACCCAGCAGCGGTACTACCCCTTGGCTCCAGTAGTCCCATGTGGGCGGTACTACCGCTGAGCACAGCGGTACTACCTCTGCGGTGAAAATCCATGGGGATAAATACGGATCTGGGAGAAGGGGGTTACCCATTTATCTCTTCTCTCCCTCATCCTCTCCCCACATCAGATCTCACCGCCGCCAAGTCTTCCATCCACCGGGGAGGGCTCTCTCCGGTGATTGAGTGCTCCAATCACACCGGAGGACGCACGGGGATCGCACCCAACTCCTTCTCCACGACGATGAGCTTCGGTAACCCTTTATATCTCTCTCCCTCGAGTAAATCTTGTGAGATGATGATGTTTAGGGTTCTAGAGATCTCCTAGTCTAGAAGTAGTTCGTTGTGATTCCTAGTAGAGTAAATTCCCTAAGAACTTTCGGTGCGTTTCGTCTAGATTGGACTCGGTTGTTCCCTTCGGTGCCTTGGCAGAATCCGCCAGCAGCGGTACTACCGCTGGCAACAATGGTACTACCCCTATGGCTGGAACTGCTGGAGACAGCGGTACTACCGTGGCCCCTAGCGGTACTACCGCTTCATGGAGTTTGTGCACTTCTAGTTCTAGTGTGAATTCTCTCGTAGATCTTTTTGATTGAAGTTAACCTTACCTATTTTATATCCCCCTGTGCTTTCTTAGGAGCAGGTGCTAGTGGCTCTAAGAGTGGAGGTCGCAAGCGTGCGGCTAAGAGGACTCGGAAGAATCCCGAGGAAAATGAAACTCGACAGGTCATGCCACAGGGTAATCTGACAAGGAGACAGAGGTCCGTGCTGATGAAATCACAGGCTGCTAAAGACAAATCAGTTGTCAACATGCCCGATGAGCAGTTCCGCAGAGAAAGGAGGACCAACCCCTACAACAAGCCTAGGGAAGCTAGGGCCAATGAGTGCTTCTAGACTCGTTTTCAGTAGAGGATTTTCTATGAGGAGTACCCGGTGAACAGGAACAAGGTAGTGACTCAATACTCCATCAATGTTCCTTTCATGAGATCAAAGATGGACTACTTTGGTGAGGCATTGGAGGTTTGTGAGGAGTTTGGTCTTATGGATTTCATCGAGATCAATGAAGACTATGATGAGCACCTCGTGGACCAATTCTATGCCACACTATATTTCCATACTGATGAGAGGAGGATCACTTGAATGACCAAGAATCAGAAGTTTTCTATGTCATTGACGAAGGCATGGATCCTGGACCCTGCGAGTAAGGACACCCCCTCTCAAGCCTTCTGGTCAAGGCCCGACAGGAAGCGCCCTTGGAGTATTCTAGAAGGCCCATGAGAAGCCCACCCGCATCAACTTGCGGGTTAAGTTAGGGAACTTGTAACCGACCTAAGCTAGGGTTTGTATCCTCTCCGGGTTGAACTCGAGACATGGCTATCTATATAAAGCCAGGAGAGCCCCCAAGGAGAGGACCAAGTAATACCGCACGACCACAAAAGCCTTGAAACTCGAGATCTACTCTCGATTCGAGCATCCTGTAACCGATCTAATCATCTAATACAGATCGACAGAAGGCAGGAGTAAGGGTTTTACCTCTACGAGGGCCCCGAACCTGGGTAAATCTCGCCCCCCTGTCAAGCCGACGATTCCACCAGCGCCTATGACATCTCCTAGTCGAAACCCGATAGGGTCACCCGAGGGATTTGTGGAGCCAGAGCTTCGACAATTGGCGCCGACCGTGGGGAACGCGGGCGCTGGATCACCGGCATCTTCGGCTTCATCGACATCCAACTCCCGTTGGAAACCATCGACTACGGCTCCGAACAATCCCGTACGGATCGGATCCGTCATAGTCACGCCTCACTCGCCGGAATCACGCCCGGTATTCGAGGATCTGGAGAAGAGCGTCACCCTGACGTTCGGAAGTTTCAACTTCATGGCGAACAGAGACGGAATCCTTCAGTTCTCGGATGAATCTGAACCCGAATCTGGAGCCGTCAACTCACGCTTCCCTATGGAGAAAAGCGGCGAGTCCATCCGCTTCAACACGATCGACTACCACGCACTCTCGACAGAGGAACCCTCTCGGGTGCGAAGAGCTTCCCAATCTGCGCCTAGGACACACGGACCACGACTGGCCCAAGTCTGCATGGCAGGGTCGGAACAGCCCTCGGAAACTGAATATAGCGCAACCGAGCGCGATCTAATCGGTGTCTCGCGGGAAGCCTGGAAAAGAGCCAAGGAATCCATGCGAAAGAGTCAGCCGCCTGCAGCAGGTGCCACGCAGGAAGATCTAACCGCCTACCACTATCACCTAGTGAGAGCGGCATCAAACATCAAGGATGCCCGAGCGGATCTAGCCCGTCGCAGGAGAGCGGCGGATGAATCAAGCCTACGTCGAGCCGAGCTATCCCTTGCACCTTCGGTCGGTACCCGACCCGGGGGAAAAGGACCCGCAGCGTCGACGAGGGACCACGAATCTATGGCTGGGACCAACAGGTCTACCACGTCTACTTTCATGAGGGTTGACGACGATGGCAACGTCTACCCGCAAACTCCAGCCGCTGCAATTCTAGCCGCAGCAACCTACATGCAGATGAACCAGCCGACGGACAGCGATCCTCGGGTGGAACAATACAAGCATATCCGCAAGGGTTTAGGGCTGGCAGCCGCGAAACTCGCCTCCCACGATCGCAAGGAACAACTGGAGAAGGCGCGACAGGAGAAGGACAAAGACAAAGATACGCCCCGCAGGCACAGGAGCTCCTCTCCGAGGAAGGATAAATCGCCGCGTCGCGGCCGAGGAAAAGAGGCCCGACGCCGCGGCGATAGTCGAAGCAGCAGCGACGACAGCCCGAGAGACAAAGATTCGCGGCACCACACCAGCCGCTCGAGAAAACGAAGCAAGGAACCAAGAAAAGATAGCGACCGTGACCGGTCCGAGTACGACGCGCGATCCGATCTCGCCCAGAAGAAGGTGGATAAAGCGAGGGCTTCACGATATCGCGAGCGCTCCTCATCCGGGTCTTCGGACGACGAAACCTGCGGAGCACTTTGCTTTGCTCGCAGTATTCGTGAGGCACCTCTACCAAAGAGATTCAAGCTCAGCTCGGAGGTGACAAAATACGATGGCTCACTCGAGCCCTCCCAGTGGTTAAGCGACTACCTCACGGCAGTAAAATGCCAACGTGGTAACAAGAACACGGCCATGCAATACCTCAATTTGCACCTAGCCGGAGCGGCCCGCAGCTGGCTGGAGAGGAGACCACGATCTTGCTACGCATCGTGGGACGACCTACATCGCGATTTCTGCAAAAACTTCCAGTCGACCTACAAGAGGCCGGCTACAATCGAAGAACTACGAGCCTGCAAACAGAAAAGTGGCGAATCCACACGAGAATACATCCAGCGGTGGAACACGCTCAGGAACACCGCAGGGACGATCTCTGAAGAAGTAGCGATTGAGGCCTTCGCCAAAGGAGCAAGAAGAACCGCGTTTCGAGAAGAACTCGGCAGAGCTGCGCCCAAAACCATAGGTGAGCTCATGGTCATAGCCGAAAAATGGGCCAATGGAGAAGATGCAGTACGCAATGAAAGAACATCATCGCCCACGCACGACGAAGACCGTCATGGGCGAAGAAAGAGAAGAAAATATTACGACCACGAGGATAGAGAAGAACTAGTGGCAGCAGAATTCACGCGAAGTCGCGACTCCGGTCGTCGTGGAAGTCGCGAATGGAGACCAAAGGCAGAAGAAAAGACACCCGAGGAAGACCTCGATGCGTACTGCTCGCTACATCTGTTCACAGACAAGCGCACGGGCAAAACTAAGGCAACACACCTTCTCAAGGATTGCCGAAAGTTCATCGAAATCTCGGACGCACTCGCCAAGAAAAGATTTACCTCCACCCAAAACTATCCACCACTGCCAGGAGGGGGACAACAATTCCAGCTACCACCGCCTCCACCTCCACCAACCAACCCAAACATGGCGCTCGCCGCATTGCCAGCGCCACCACAACAAAACGCGGGAGCAAATACATACCCGACTCCGCATGGACAACTCCTCGGGATGATACAGAAGGTATGCCACTCTCGCAGAGCTCAAAAAACTAACTCGAGACAAATATGCATGGCAGTGCAGACGCCACCAACGAAGACCGAGTACCTGAAGATGGCCGAGCAGCCAATCACGTTCTCGAAAGAAGACCACCCGCCACGAGTCTATCGACCAGGACACGCCGCCCTTGTCATTCAAGCTCAAATTGGCAACTATGACCTGGCCCGCGTATTCATGGACGGTGGCAGCGGCATCAACATCATCTACGCGGATACACTCCGTCGAATGAACAAAAATCTGGACGGCCTAACGGAATCAGAAACATCCTTCCACGGGATAGTTCCGGGCAAGGCAATACGTCCACTCGGAACAATCAACCTTGAAGTTGTACTGGGCTCCCCACGCAACTACAGAAGGGAATTCCTGGACTTCGAAGTCGTCGACTGGCCCTCACAGTACCACGCCATTCTTGGTCGAACAGCGTTCGCCAGATTCATGGCCGTACCACATTACGCATACTTGAAGCTCAAGCTACCCGGCGAATACGGTGTGATCACCATTGACGGAGACTTCCAGAAATCGGATAAGTGCGACATAGAATTTAATGAAATCGCGAAATCTTTCGGGATGCAAGAAGAACTACAAGAGTTGGCAAAAACCACGGACCACTCCGTCATGCCCCTCACGAAGAAAAACGCGCCTGAACTGGAATTCAGCGCCAACAGCGACACTCGCAAGCACCAAGTGCACCCGACGGATTCCGCCAAAACCGCGATGGTTTCCACAACCCTCTCGCCAGCATAGGAAAGCGCGCTCGTCAAACTCCTCCGTGAGTACTGGGAGATTTTCGCCTGGCAGCCCTCAGATATGCCAGGTATACCCAGGGAGTTTGCCGAGCACTCACTCGAAGTCTTTCCTAACGCCAAACCCGTCAAACAGACGACTCGACGATTCTCAGAACCCAAGCAAAAGGCGCTGGGAGAAGAAGTAAATAGGCTGCTAGCCGCCAACTTTATTAGAGAGATCACCTGGTTGGCAAATCCGGTGCTGGTCCCCAAGAAAAACACGGATATCCTTCGGGTGTGCATCGACTACACGTCACTAAACAAGCACTGCCCCAAGGACAACTTTCCTCTACCACGAATCGACCAGATCGTGGACTCCACAGCAGGTTGCCAACGTCTCTCCTTCCTAGACGCCTACTCGGGATATAATCAGATCCGAATGAAAAAGGAAGACGAAGAGAAGACGGCATTCATCACACCACACAGTGTATACTGCTACACGACAATGCCCTTCGGGCTGAAGAACGCAGGCGCAACATATCAACGTTGCATGCAGAGATGCCTTGCCAATCTCATTGGCAAGAACGTACAAGTATACGTCGACGACATCGTCATCAAAACTCGAGTAGAGGACACACTCCTCGAAGACATTAAAGAAACATTCGACGCCCTTAATGCATATCGGATCAAGCTCAACCCGACAAAATGCGTTTTCGGCGTCCCCGCAGGAAAACTCCTCGGATACCTGGTATCCGCCAGAGGCATTGAGGCCAATCCGGAGAAAATACAAGCCATCCTCACCATGAAGGAGCCTACCAATCTACGCGGAGTCCAGCAGCTCGCAGGGCGATTGGCCGCCCTAAGCAGGTTCATCGCACGATTGGGAGAGCAGGCGTTACCCTTCTACAAGCTACTGAAGAAGACGGACAAATTCGAGTGGACACCCGAAGCCAAACAAGCATTCGCAGACTTGAAGCGGTCGCTGCAAAGCAGGCGCATTCTCGCAACACCACAAGAAAGGGAGCCACTTTTTCTCTATTTAGCAGCCACAAACCAGGTCATCAGCACTGCAATCGTAGTCGAACGACCTGAAGATGGCAAGGCATACGGAGTCCAGCGCCCAATATATTACATCAGCGAAGTGCTCTCGCCATGCAAGCAGCGCTATCCTCATTACCAGAAGCTTGCATACGGAGTTGTCCTCACAGCCCGAAAGCTCAGACATTACTTCCAGGAACATGCCATCACAGTGGTTAATGATGCGTCACTCGGGACAATCATGAACAACCCTATGGCATCCGGAAGAATAGCGAAGTGGAGCATCGAGTTGGGCGCTTGGGATATCACCTATGCAGGACGCAATGCAGTCAAATCCCAAGTTCTCGTGGAATTCATCAGCGAATGGACAGAGCTACAAACACCCGGGCCACCCGAGTATACAAGCAATTGGATCATGTACTTTGACGGGTCCAAAAGAAACGAAGGAGCAGGAGCTGGAATCGTTCTTATTTCACCTCGTGGAGACAAACTGCAATACGTCCTGCGACTGGACTTTCCACCAGATGATCCAGCATCGAACAACGACGCAGAATATGAAGCACTGTTACACGGGATGAAAATGGCGATTGCCTGTGGAGCTACCCGATTGATGATTTATGGCGATTCCAATCTCATAGTGCAACAAACAATGAAAAATTGCGATGCCATTGCTGAAAACATGATCGCATACCGCGACATGTATAATCTACTCGAAGGAAGCTTCCAAGGATGCGAGTTGAAGCATATTGCAAGATCCAGTAACGAAGAGGCGGATAGACTGGCCAACATGGGTTCCACGAATACACCCATACCGCCAGGGATATATTTCGAGCGGATGATTAAGAGATCAGTCAAAGTGAAGAAAGCCGTAGAGACACCTGCCGCACAAGAAACAAAGGTCAGCCCGCAAATCGCGCTTCTCGAGCTAACTCATAACATATCACGGCAGGTTTTTCTGGTCGAGCCAATCTGGACGCAGAAATATCTCGACTACCTGCTCAACAAACAGCTCCCGGCCGATCCACGTGAGGCTCGACAGCTAATCAGGCGTAGCAAATCCTTTCGGGTGGTTAATGGAGAATTATACAAACAAAGCATCTCGGGCATACTCCAGCGCTGCATCGCACCCGAAGACGGCAAGGAATTACTCCGGGACATACACCAGGGTGATTGCGGACATCATGCTAGCTGGAAAGCAATACTGGGAAAAGCCTTTCGAGCAGGATTCTACTGGCTAACAGCAGCCAACGATGCAAAAAACCTGGTCGATAGATGCAACGCCTGCCAGCGATTCTCACCAAAGCCGCACGCACCCGCCACAGAGCTGCATATGATACCCATCGCCTGGCCCTTTGCGCAATGGGGGCTAGACATGGTTGGACCACTGCGCAAATCCACACCAGGAGGATACACACATTCGCTGGTCGCAGTCGACAAATTTACCAAATGGATCGAAGCTATGCCAGTAACTTCGGCTAGCGCTCAATGCGCCATCAAGTTCCTCGACTCCATAGTATGTAGATTCGGTGTACCACATGACATCATTACAGACAATGGTACAAACTTCACCGCAAAGGAAACACAACAGTTCTGCGAGGAGAAAGGAATCAATTTCAAGTTTGCTTCGGTTGCCCATCCGCAAACAAACGGCCAAGTCGAAAGATCCAACGGCTTAGTTTCGGCTGGCATCAAAAAAAGATTGCTAGATCGTCTACATCCCGCTGCAGGACATTGGGCAGAGGAGTTACCCTCCGTACTTTGGAGCCTCCGCACAACTCCCAATCGATCAACGAAATACACACCATTTTTCATGGTATACGGGGCAGAAGCCGTCCTTCCCGAGGAGGTCCAATTCAGCGCCCCACGAGTTGTAGCCTACAGCGAAGAAATATCCAACAAAGCACTTGCAGAAGACATGGATGCACTCGACGAAATTCGGGACATTGCACTCGCAAGATCCGCGGTCTATCAACAATCACTACGCAATTACCACAGTCGACGCATACGCCACAGGTCATTCGTGGTAGGCGACTTGGTGTTGCGGCTGAAGCAAAAGGAAGGACACAAGCTCGAACCTCCTTGGGAAGGACCCTTCATCGTACACGAAGTGATCCCAGGAGGAGCCTATCGATTGAAGAATCCCAAGACCGGAGGCATCTATTCCAATCCATGGAATATCGCGCAACTGCGCAAATTCTACCCCTAGGTTTACTTGTTTTCCAACAATAAGGCTGTGCCAGCCAATCTTGTAGCTCGAACACATGACTTTTCAGTCATCACAATGAAATACATGATTTCCTCATCATATTTACCCGACAGATTTACAGTCGATTACATGCTAAAAAGTTACAGGTACACACCCCATTAAATACACGGGGGCTACACCTAAAACTAAGCATTACAAAGAAATATCATCAAAAACAAGGTTACACACCTTACAAACAGTTTTTACAAACTATAAACAGTTTTACAGGATATTCACATCCAATAATCAGTCAAACCGCTGAGTATTCTCAGTCGCTAAGACCCTATCTACCTCTTCAGAGGTCATTTGGATAATCTTCTCGGCTGCAGGGCGTACTGCATCATAAAACGGTGTGATGTCTTCGATTGCATAATCTGGGCGCCGAGCTACGGAGTTCAAATCTATCTCAGGATGCCATATTCGGACAAACGAGAGAGCCACAACCGCGCCGCACATCATTTGTTTGCGTACGCACGCGCGAACCTCCCCTTCTCGTCCAAACAGCCTGAGAAGATAACTCCAGTCTTCGGGACCCCTCTCGAGTGGATAAAAAGCAGCATTCACCGCAACCAGGACTTCGTGGAAATAACTCACGAGAATTCTCGCCTGGCGGATTCGAAATTTCAAGGTAGCCATCACAAACCCTCGGCTGCGATCAGACCAGAAATTACTCGCATGAGGTTTTGTGCTGTTAGCTTCTTGATGAATGAGGTTTTCCACCCACTGCTTCTCCTCTCTGTCATCTGGTCCCACAACTAAAGAGCAAACGCACTTAGTCAGATAAGAAACAGAGGGGAGAAATATAGCATGGGGGCTACACTACTTACATAGTAACTCCCTTGCAATCGAAGACAGTTCATCCATCAGATATTGCTCACGCTCAGCTGCCAATCTCTGTTTGGATATCGCCACATCAGCTACCCCGCGCAGCGCTTTCAGTCTACGCTCACCCTCCTGAACCTTTCCACGAAGGCCAGCAAAAGTGCCCACGGCAGCCACAAGTGGATTTACTGGGTTACCCTGTCCACCCGATGACTCCACGGCAGAAACAGTCGCCTGGAAGAGGTACAAGGAAAGGAGTGAGATGCCCTACTCGAGTTGTTTCTAGTCGAACATCTGACTAGACGCTTGGGGGCTACTCTCATCGGGAGACAGAGTACAAACAAAGGGAATAAATTCCAAAAACACAATGCTTCGATTAAGACCAACAAAAGTACGGGAATACATCCCAAGGTTCATTACATTCAAGGAAGGAAATAAAAACTACGAGGCTACATTGGTGCTCCCACTAGCAGCAGTCGACCCTCCCTTCTTCCGAGCAAAAATCTCAGAAAGCTTCCGAGCAAGAATGGCGGCTTGCTCGCCAAAACGAGAGAGCCGTACCTTTTTGCCCGTGGAGGGATCGACTGGAATGGACGAGTAAGCCTCCTCCAACCCTTCGACTCCGTGCGCCAGAGCAAATTGAATCGCAGTCTTCGCGCCAGCCTCCGATTGAGCAACTGCAAAGGCATCCAGGAGTTTTCCTTCTGAGAAGACCTTCAACATATCATCGAGCGCAGGTGCAGGAGTGGCGTTGGCGAGGATGCGACCGTACAGTTGCCCCAGCACTTGGGTAGCATCGCTGACCACGGAAGAAAATCCGTCAGCGTGCCTTTTAAGCTGGGCAAGCGTATCGGTTACCACATCCACCCGCTGGAGTCCAGGGATTTCTAGAGGAACATCCAGAATACCTGCGAAGGGAGAAAATAATACTTAGCAAACTACAGCCAAGTGGAGAATCAGAATCGCGAAATTCCAGCAAGCTTACCCGCGAAGCGCTCAGCAAGGGGACGGAGGAACCCGACAAGCTCGCTGTCGGCCTTACTGCCGGTTTTCTCCAACTCCTTCAAGGACTTCCGCGCGTCCGCAAGCTGTCGACTGAAGTCTTCCGACTGCATGCGGGAAGTCTCTAGCTCTTGTCGGATGGCCGTCAAATCAGCTTCTCGAGCAGTTACCTGCTCAGAGAATTTGACCTTTTCGGATTCTGCAAATTCAAGTCGAGCTGCAAAGAGACACTTGTCAAAAACTCTAGAATGAATGGAGTGTGGAAGACAGGGAAACGATAAAGCTCACCCTTGAGAAGATCATTTTCAGTCCGGAGTCGGTTGCGGTCTGCTCGAAGAGAATTGCAATCCGCTTCAGCGAGAACGACGCGGCGACCAATCGCCGCAAGAGAATCAACGAGTGACTGCAAAAGCGCGAAGACGGAAGAGTTAAAAGGATCAAATTTGAGCCTGTACCCGATTATTTACAATCGACTACAGCCTCGGGGGCTACTCCCATCGGGAGCACTGTCGTGCACCCGATAAAAATTGAAGGCACAAAGATAGAAAAATTAGAAGGATTACATTGGAGCCTGTACCCGATTATTTACAATCGACTACAGCCTCGGGGGCTACTCCCATCGGGAGCACTGCCGTGCACCCGAGAAAAGCAAAATCATGAAGAAAAGATGAACAGAACTTTGAGCCTGCAGCCGATCGCACGCGATCGACTACAGCCTCGGGGGCTACTCCCATCGGGAGCACTGTCGTGCACCCGATATAAAAAATTCTTGAAGGCCAAGAGACAGAAGTTTACCTGTCCGGTGGCGTGGGAGAGAGGATCCGCAGAACTGTTCGTCGCCTCCTTCGAGACCGAAGTCCTAGCGGCGGAGCTGGGGATTTCTCGTTCCACAGTCGCAGCATCAGGCGCTGCCCTGGGAGAGTTCTGGACGGTGCCTGCAGTGGGGGTTTCACCCGCGTCCTTTGCTTTGTTCCTCTTTTCGGGAGGAACGTTAGCAGCAAACCTACGTGGGCTGATCGTTTGCAGACTGCAGTGAAAGATAGAAAAACATCAATATCGGAATTCAGAAGTTGATCGACTGGCATTACAAAATAACAAGGAAGAAAACACTTACTCATCATCTTCATCATCGTCCAGAGCATCCGCGTCCCAAGCGTTTGCTATCACTGGAAGCGAAGCCGAAGGAGGAAGAGATTGGAGTGGAGTCACATGGATAGGAGCTTGACTAGGCGATGCTTCCAAGGATTTGTCCTTTGAAGTAGCTTCGTTTTCATCTACCCGACGACGTTTCGGGGGGACGCCAGTCGAGTCTTCGACATCATCCGAAGAATCGTCCTCCGAGCTCGAGGAAGCGTTCGCAACACTGGTGTCAACCGCGCCGTCCTGGTGACTAGACACTTGCTCCGAAGCAGCTCCCCCCGTAGCTGGCGGGTAGCAGTCCGCCATGGCTAGACTCTACGAAGACAAGAAAGCAAGAAGGATCTTATCGACTAAAAATTCAGAAGATGAAAGTAACTCAAAGACAAGAAACTAACCTCAGCCGGAGGAGGATTTGAGGCAGAAAAAGCTTCGACTGAGCAATCGGGGAATTGCTCCCCTACCTTCAGCCGAGTGATGACCGCGATCTTCTTCTCGAATTCCACATTCGAAAGTTCTTCGCGACTCACTCGGCTGGGATCTTCTGCACCTTGATACTCCCACATAGTGGAAGGCCTTTGCTGCAGAGGCTGGATCCTGCGCTTCAAGAAGAGACTCGCCAGATGGAGCCCGTTGAGCACTACTCCCGAGGTTTGGTCTCGAAGAGCGGCTACTCTTGCGAGTAATGGCGTGACTGTCTGGATTTCCTCGGCTGACATCTTGTGGCTCCAAGACTTGCGCCTCGACAGAACTGCGAATGGGTGAAACTCTACGAGCCCACCCGAGCTATTGTCGACGACGTAGAACCACTTCTTCCGCCAGCCTTGGGCAGAGTCGATGAAGTGCATGTTGAAGTATGCGTTCTCCTGGCGCGCCTGGATCCCGAAACCACCCGTGCGAAGTGGCTCGCCAGGCTCGGACTCCACCCGCGATTTCTCGCGGAAGATCCGGATCTTGAACAGCGCTTTCCAGAGCGCCCAATGCGGGCGAATGCCGAGGTAGCACTCGCAAAGCACGATGAAGCACGAAATGTGCTGCATCGCGTTCGGAGGAAGGTCGTGAAGCTGTATGCCGTAGGCACACAGCAGCCCGATGAAGAAAGGGTGAAGGGGGGAAAGAAAGACCTCGAGTCACGTGGTCCACGAAGACCACGCGCTCATTCGACTGAGGGTTGGGTACCTCTTCTCTTTTCCCGAGGCGGACGCGCTTCTCCGCCTCCGCCGGTAGCAATCCCTCCCGCTGTATCTCTTTGATGCATTTTGCGGTGGTGTTGGGAGAGCGCCAGTCGCCGGCGCGAGGAGCGGGTGGCGCAGAAGGCTCGCCAGACGCCAGAGTACCAGCGCCACGCTTCCTTCCGCCAGCCATTGTTCGCAACGAGAGCTTGAGCGCGAGGAAGATGAAGATGGGCGCAAGGAAGAAGACGAAGACAGAGAGCGGGGAAAATTTTACTGCGGCGCTAACACCCCTACTTATACACGGGGCAAGGCAATCTCAGCCGTACGATGCGCTACGTGGCACCCATCACGACTGCCACGCGTGAGGATGAAACGAAGCGGCGGCCTGCGCTGTTTCGTGCCACGATCTTAACACAAGATCGTGCACATTTACTGCGCGCTTCGCGTAAAAAACGGGAGCGACGTCTCGTTTCCCGGTCAAAAAGCTGACAAGGTGGGCCACCATCTGCTACCACTCCGTCACGTCCCATCGGGAGAAGAGGAGTGCGCCATGACGTCATGACGTTCGTCATTCAAAATTGAGATTTTTTCGAATGGAAGTTCAAACGCGAAATTCTCTTCGTACGAATATCGATTCCTTCGAATAAGACCAACTTTCCCATGAACAGTTCATAAAGCAAGACCTCTTCGAACGAGAAAGAGGAAAATACCCTATGCACGAAAAACTCTTTCGTATGGGCACAGCATCCCGAACATGAAAACTCTTTCATACGGGCTTAGTTTTTTCCAACGCGAAATTTCTTTCGTATGGAGCTCAAACAAATCCATCGGGTGGGAAAAACCTACCTCTCCTACACGTGATAATTCTACATCATAAAAACCTGGATTGTTCAGCCGACTAGGCACATCTGGATGCCGTATTCTTCGAATACGAAGGTAAGACCCAGAAAGATCTTTCTTTTGGGCCTGGAATCGCACTCGAAAGCTGCGTCCTCCGGCATAGTTCCGTGTCAACAACACGAAGAAAAATCCTAGCGGACGCGCCGGGTACCCTCTTAGGTTAAGTTCGACTCGATAAGTCCACAACGGCCCAGTCGCAACGATCACCTCATCGGGTTCGAGTAGGAGGTCTCGAATCTGTGTAGGCCAGGAGTGTTTTTGCCCTAGTCGCAATTAATTGGCCCTGATCTCTCGGGAGAGCCAAGCTACTGTGCCATATCCTTCTGCAAATAAGAGCCGTAAAACAGGCGCCAGTACTACTCGATACTCGAGCTTTATAACTTACTATACAGGGAACACACCCTTCAAAAACAACAACTATCAAGTTGAACTTCCGAGAGGAGATTAAAAAAGTTCTGACCGTCTACTCGACTGAAAGTAAATCCCAGTCAAGCACACGCTCGGGGGCTACTGACGAAGGCATGGATCCTGGACCCTGCGAGTAAGGACACCCCCTCTCAAGCCTTCTGGTCAAGGCCCGACAGGAAGCGCCCTTGGAGTATTCTAGAAGGCCCATGAGAAGCCCACCCGCATCAACTTGCGGGTTAAGTTAGGGAACTTGTAACCGACCTAAGCTAGGGTTTGTATCCTCTCCGGGTTGAACTCGAGACCTGGCTATCTATATAAAGCCAGGAGAGCCCCCAAGGAGAGGACCAAGTAATACCGCACGACCACAAAAGCCTTGAAACTCGAGATCTACTCTCGATTCGAGCATCCTGTAACCGATCTAATCATCTAATACAGATCGACAGAAGGCAGGAGTAAGGGTTTTACCTCTACGAGGGCCCCGAACCTGGGTAAATCTCGCCCCCCTGTCAAGCCGACGATTCCACCAGCGCCTATGACATCTCCTAGTCGAAACCCGATAGGGTCACCCGAGGGATTTGTGGAGCCAGAGCTTCGACAGTCATGGGCAGAGTTTGCTACTGTGCTAGGTCTGCAGGACTTTGGGGAGATTCCCGATGCTTCCTTTCACTCTACTTTCTTCCGGGTTCCTTACCCGGAGAAGTCTATGCCCCCCACTAAGATGTATGATCTGTATATCCCTGGCTGTGTTGTGGTTGGTCAGTCCAAGAATCTGCTGCCCGTATATGATATCCACCATAGGATCTTCAGGAACACGTTGGCTCCCCGTGTTGGCAACTTTGATCAAATCCATGGATCACTCACTGACTTGATGGTTTACACTCATAGGCGTCGTGGTGATGGCCTTCGGCTTGATGTGATGGATATCCTCTAGAATGAAATGTATACCTGTGTGATGAGGAGGAGAGTGCATGTGTTTGCTGCTTTAGTGTTCAAGCTCATTGCAACCACTTGGCGAAATGCCAGACTTTCTGATGCTCTCTTGGACAATGACCAAGATCTCACTGCCCACCGTGTCAAGGATCTTCGAGTCAAGAAGCATGCCACTCCCCTGCTAGGTCCGGAGGATCTTGGTCTAGACACTGATGGCTCTAGTGACTCTGATTTCGAGATGGAGGGTAGAGATCAGAAGAATAGCTTTCGCAAGTGGATGTCCTCGACTCTGAAGAAGGTGTTCTGTCGTTAGATTGATATGGAGAACAAGGCCTATCTTGTTCATGTGCGTAGCAAGAAGGAGCGTCAGCTTACACGTGACAGGTTTGCCCATCTTGGGGAGCCTGTTCACCCTGGTTCTAAGGATAGGATCACGACCTCCAAGGAGTGGAAGTCAAAGCAAGCCAGCACGTGGGTGGATTCAAATCTTCTTGATGATGCTACTACTTATCATGAGCCGTGGACTCGTGGTGATACTGACGATGAGGTAGAAGATGTCAAGTCCGAAGATGAGCGTGGTCTCGGAAGCCCAGCTAGTGCCTCTAGCCCCAACGAGTGACCTCCAGGGACGTTAGCATCACCTCTTCCCTTTTTGGTGCCTTGATGCCAAAGGGGGAGAGAGTTCTATTTAGGGTCGCTTCATTTGCTTGGGTTGTGTTTGTGTTGTCAAACTTTGTTGATGTTTTGTGTGGTGTGTGCTATTGGTGTTGAACCATTTGGTGTTATGAACTTTTTGGTTTTTATCTTTATATCTTATTTGGCAAGTATTCATATTGTTATATCATATATATCCTTGCTAGGTCTCTAAAAGTTAGGGGGAGCACACATTCTAAAAGAGAACAAAGTTTGCCTCATTAAGCAAATATTCTTGATGCTTCACTCTCTCAAGAAGTGCTCGTCCAAATTTTTTAGACCTCTCTTAGTGGTGTTGTCATCAATCTCCCAAAAGGGGGAGATTGAAAGTGCATTCGCATTTTGATCTCTCTTAGGTTTTGGAGTTGATAACAACACTAGTAAGAATCTAACAGTGCGTCAAAGTATTTCAGGAAATATCATCTAGACGCAAAAAGGTGAAGAGTGTTCAAAGACAAAGCCACCAAGATCAACTTGATCCAGCGGTAGTACCGGGCGCCACAACGGTAGTACCGCTCTGCACAGCAAGCGGTAGTACCGCGCCCAGTACCGCCAAAGTAAAAATGGCTACTGCATCCAGCGGTATTGGTTTGGTAGTACCGCTGTGTTCAACTTGGTTTAGGAGCAAAGTCTTGCAAGGAGGTAGTACCGCTACCGCCAGTGGCAGTACCGCTTCTTCCAGGAAGCGGTAGTACCGCTGGCAGTACCGCTTCTTCCAGGAAGCGGTAGTACCGCTGGCAGTACCGGTCAAAGTACCGCCAGCGAGATTTTGCTCGCAGTAACGTTTACGGTACTAGAGCGGTAGTGCCCTAGTACTACCGCCAGCCACTTCGATTTATTTCGAAGAAGTGGCCAGCGGTAGTACAGGTGGGCACTCGCGGTAGTACCGCTGCTGGAGTACCACGGTACTTCTGCAGTGGCACCGCCCGCACCCTGTCACTGGGTCGCTGCAGTACCGCTTGTGTTACCAGGTAGCGGTAGTACCACTGGCCCCAGCGGTAGTACCTCCAGGCATGAAAAAGGGTCAAACGGCTAGTTTGGAGAGGGGGCTATAAATACCTCATCCCCTTCTTCTCCAAAGGGTTGCTCGAACCAGCATTGAAGACAAGCATTTATTGAGCCTCCAGAAGCTAGATTTCTCCCAATCCCCCCACCCAAACTCGTTGATACTTGGAGGATTGAAGGAGAAGACCCCGATCTACATCTTCACCGAGTCGATCTTCATTTCCCCCTCATATTCTAGAGGGATCTACTCCATTGCTACACTTGTTGGTGATTTGTAATTGTTGGGAGCCCCCAATTTGGTTGTGGGTGTGTGCCCCAAGATAGTTTGTAAAGGACTCGATTCCCGCCTTAAAGGGGATCAATAGTGGAAGGTGGACTAGGCCTTGTGGCGGGGTTCATCAGAGAATAGGGTGAGGCCTTTGTGCCGTTGAGTAGGCCTTCGTGGAGATCTCACACCCCTCCAACGAGACTTACTCCCTTAACAAGGAGGAACTCGGGAATACATCGTGTCTCTGTGTGCTTCATATCGGTTACCTTGTTCCCTTCCTCCTTTACTCGTGCTTGTATTGTTACTGTGCTTGTTCTTGTCATATATGTAAATTCACCGTAGTTGCATCATCTAGAGAATTTACCTTTGTGTCAAGCCTAATTGTGAAAGAAAAATTAAAATTGGTCGTAGCAGCTATTCACCCCCCTCTAGGTGTCCATACTATACTTTCACCGGGGTCCACAGCTCACTAGTGGTGTCTCTCCGTGAAAGATAAATAACATGTGTGGTGAACAAATTACAGCTGGGCAATTGACAGAAATGAAGGCTGCACCTTAGTGCATATGCAAGACATAAAGATTACTATGTGATTGATGCGAGCATTACAACAAAATACATAGACCGTCATCCAACTGCATCTATGTCTAATAATCCACCCTCCGGATATCATCCGAACAAACGTTGGGTATTAAGTTGCAAGCAACAGATTATCACAGTAAGTAAAGTGTGTAATGTAAACAATGTAAACTAGGTAAACGCCGTTGTTTTCTCCCTAATGGAAACAACACATCCTCCATCCGTCACGTTTCTGTCACTCGAGCATAGATGCAAAGGAGCCATGAACCCAGTATCAAGCATAAATACTCCCTCTTGGAGTTACTAGCATCTACTTGGTCAGAGTATCTACTAATAACGGAGAGCATGCGAGATCATAAAAACATAAGCATGAAGATAACATGATAGATTGCTAATCAGAAGACATAGCATTCAACATTTATCAGATCCCAACAAACACAACATGTATCATTACATAAAGATGATCTCGATCATGTGAGGCAGCTCACGATATCTAAACATGAGGTAGAAAGTGGAGAAGGAAACCATCTAGCTACTGCTATGGACCCGTAGTCCAGGGATGAACTACTCACGCATCACTTCGCAGGAGGGAATGGTTGTGTAGACCCCTCCGGTGATGAATTCCCTTCCCGGCAGGGTGCCGGGGAGAGCTCCAGAACCCTCCCGATCTCGGGATGACGATGACGATTACGGCGGCCTCGGCTGTTTCTCGGGACGAAGTGGTATATCTTTAGGGTTGACGCACCGGGAGGTATAAATAGGGGAAAGGGCAAAGGCGTTGGAGGTCGGGGGGCACACCACCCCATGGCGTGGCCGGGGGGAGGGGCGCTCCCCTATGGTGTGGCCCCCCTCCGGGCCTCTTCAGGACTCCGTGGAACCTTCGGGAATTCTAGGACCTACGGACTTCGAGTTTTCCAATTCCGAGAATATTTCCAGAACAACTTTTCTGAAACTAAAAATAGCAGAAAATAGGGAACTGGCTCTGTGGCATCTTGTCAATAGATTAGTCCGAAAAATCGATAAAAATGACATAAAGTGTATAGAAAACATGTAGGAAACAACATGGAACATCAGAAATTAAGGATACATTTATGACGTATCAATGCCCCAAAATGATATTAATTAATTATAGATACGATTGACGCATATCAAAACACAATCTAGTGAGATAATATATGGAAGTTAAAATAAGGTCTCATATCTAAGGCCTCCCATGTGAGAGAGCACAAGACTAACGAACCCAACCAAACCCGTAGAAATTCAACAAAGATAGAAGGGAGTATAACTAAGTAGAAGATCTGAGTTAACACCAAGAGGATTTCCCTATGCTAGCGCTCAATGCGGAATACTTCTATTATTATGAGGAAAAGAAGTAGATTTCTATTAGGTCTCATCGGGCTTTATGAGTTATTTCCTTTTATCCCAACCCTGGAACTTTAGTTGTATCTTATTTAAATTGTGTAAAATCTTACTCAGCGAGTGTGTTCATTAAACTCATATGGCCATGTGTGGTGGGCAAGACTAGCTTTATTCTTATTTTTGTGGATGAGCTTGTTATGTTGATGGCATATCTTTGCTATATCCATGAAAATTATTTTTCTTTTCTTATGCCATGTCATTCTTTGCATATCATGTCCCATGCACACGCACCTTGCACTTAATCAACAATAATTAGCGGCGATTAATAAGCAATGATTTTCTCACCTTATGGCATCGCCTCGCTTTTGTCACTTCCTCATGTTGAAGATCGAAAGTGAAGAGATCATGCAGTTGAATCTAGAGTCATTGTCTCGAAAAAAGAGATATGTTGATATTTTTTCTGCAAGTGTGATTAGAACTACAATTCCACGAGGTAGGTTGTGATGAAGACGAAGATTTCCTAGGCTCCCTCTTGCTGTCCTTCGGGCTTCGTGTGTCTTTTTTTCTGAAATAATTATTGGCATTTTTCTGGATATTTTTTGAGATATAAATTCCTACACAAAAATAGACACAAAGACAGTTCTGCTGAAATCCTCGTTATTCCAGGTTAGTTTCATTCAAATCAATCAAGTTAGAGGGTTAAGAAATAGCAAAATTGTTTGAAAAAGTAGATACATTTTGGTCATATCAACGTGTTGGTGAAAAGTAGATGCAATCTTAGTTAACTCAATAGATTCTGATCATGGGATTGAAAAAGATCCAATGCACGGATACACGATACACATCGGATTCACATGATATGTTACCCCTTATCATAGTGCCCATTTCACCAAAACTTACTGAGGGGCTAAGATGCCATTTCAATCTCCTCTTTGGTGGAAGATGGCAAGTAGATTTGAGTTCATAAAAAGATTTTATGATATGCATTTCTCAAAGATATAAGAACAACCCCCTATGTTTGCACACATACTAGAAGTTCTTATGTTTGAATGCAAAGTGCACATGAATAGGTAAAAAGAGCTCCTCTATATCTTCATAAATCATGGGGTGATGCAAAGATATGAGATATGCATTTGATCATCTTTGCAACACAAGCTAGTGAGATAGTATATAGAATTTAATCGTTTTTTGGTGCATGCATAGGAGTTGGTGCATGCATCATCGTGATGTCCGAAAATTCCGGAGGGGGCGATTTTGGTGCCTGGCCTCAGACACGGAATCAGATGAAGATGAAGCCCAAGTGGAGGATGCAGGAGATGATGGAGTGGAGTCGCTATATCTCCTTTACCTCTGCCGAACGCCAGAGGAGGACGGCGGCTGCGATCTGCGCGCAATTTCATGGAGGGAGGAAAAGCGGCAAAGGAAGAAAGCTCTTATGTCATTGAAGACATCGATCCAAGGTGAGTTTGAAACATCCCAAGGTTCCTCGCCTAAGAGTTCGTCTCCTATGCGCGGGGGATCACATGCTCTATGCCATGCTGTTGCGGCAAACCAGAATCTTGAGGTTCCATTGGAGGTACAAGGGGTGGCGCTGTCCCCGACTACCTTTTTTTTAGAGTTTTTCGACCCATCGGAATGGGTGCTGGTTGAGCGCCGTCGACGCTGTAGTCTTCGCGATCTATGTGGTCTCGGACTACACGGTTCGAAGTACGGTGATACGTCGTCGGTGCGGAAGGCGATGAGCGGGATGATCGGGGATGACACAAGTTTGAATTCGTATACGGTGTACGGACATACGAGTGGAGTACACCACATTAAGATGGGCCTATACAGAGATACAAATTTAAGAAAAAAAGGCCATACGAGCCTTTATTCAGCTGGTCATCCACACTTTGATCGATCTCAAGTCGGAACCTTAGGGTTTTCCAGATATCGGTCTGGAGGTGCGTGCCTCTGGTTCTTCCTCCTGCCATGGCGAATAACAGAGGGGGCGAGGCTATGGGGATGCCCCAATAGAAACGGTGATCAAGGGAATTACGGCGGCTACCCAAACCGTGGGGGCCGGCCGGGGTTTCAGTAACTATCATCAAGGAGGACCGAGCAGCACAATGGGCAATGGAGATTTTCAGCACGACCAAGGTTTTGGAGTGAATAACGGCGAAGGTTTCGACAATTTCATTGTCGGCACTGGTTTTGGGAACTAGGGGAGGTTCAATGGCGGAAACGGTGGCGAGGATCGGTTCCTTCACCCGTACCACAACGGCAATGGATACCACATTGCGTATAGGGGAAGAACTGGCTATGGGTATGTCCCGAGAGGTCATGGAGCTGGGCGGACGCCAGTTGTTCAGACCCCGAGTGTGACAGTTCCGGGGTTGCAGGAGGACACCGTGGCGGCGGTGGTTCGCTAGGTTAGAGAGGCGTCGAGGGCACAGGTGGTGCCCGCGGGTCAGGTGGTTCCGATAGTTGCATCGGCACCCGGCAACACTTTACCAAGTTCCTCTGCCGGGCAGATTTTGGCGTCGGCCGAGGTGACTGCTACCGTGGTTGCTCCCTCATTTGCATTGCCACATGCGGTGGTATCAGCACAGGGTGGAACGGCGAGCGGAGGAGGTTTGGACAGTCTTTATGGTCTTGCGAAGAAGGCAAAAAAGATAGAGAAGGCCAAGTGCTATCAATGTGGTGCTCCGAGGCATAGGAGTGTAGAGTGTCATGTGGAGGTGTGCGAATATTGCGAGGGGTCGGGTCATGTGCCGGATGATTTCCCTCTATTATCAGTCGCAAAACATCAGGTGGTTATGCATGGTTTCGTACATAAGGGACTTACGTTTTACGAGGCAATCCCAACGGCTACGTGCCATCCAAAAATTAATTCGGCTAGGCTTGCTAAGTTGTCGGTGCCCGGTGGACAGCTTACGGTGGATCAAATTTTTGCTCAGCTACAGAGGTTGGTTCCCGTGGAGGATTTCAACTGGGAAGTGATTCAACTGGGTGACAATATTTTCAAGGTTTCCTTTCCCTCTAAGCACTAACTTGAGAAGATGAAGGTTTTCGGTGTTTGTCATATCCCTAATAGCTCATGTGTCATTACGGTTGAGTCATGGGCAGTGGATATGAAACCGTTGTGGTTGCTTCTAGAGATTTGGATTCATGTTTCTGATATACCACCAATTCAGATAGGCAATTTCTTGATTCTTTGGAGCCTTGGTTTGCTGTTCAGTAAAACCTTAAGTGTGGATATGAAATATAATAGGAAATATGGAGTATTGCGAATTCTAGTGGGGTGCATGAATTATAGTTTAGTGCTAGAAAAGTGGGCTGTTGAAAGAGCATGGTTCCCCCATGTGTGGTTTTGGTAATTGATGACAATCACTATAGACTTATGGTTGCATTGATCTATACTTGTAGAGTTTCTCCATAGGCAATACTTGATGTCCATGTGTTGGATTCAAGATAATCAAGTGGTGACCAAGGTGCTATTCATGTGAATATCCCAAGTTTGGTCATGAGAGAGTTGAGCATATTGCAAGTATGTCTTGAAGAATAATATTGTGTGAACATTCATCTTTACCTTCAAGACATCAAAATTATGAAGAGATAAGAAAAGATAAAAGGTTGATCAAGGCAAAGTGCTAAGCGATGGTTAATAGTGATCAACTCACAAAGCAAGAAGATGTACCATGTGGTATCATGGTATCGTAAGTAATTGTTCATATAGCTTTGTGCTCTAACCCATTATATGTGTGTGTGGTATATCTATATGGGGTTAGGCATCTTTCCATGGGCTTGCATCAAAAGGAAGATTTCATATAGTCCATGGTGGATGACGTCAAGTTGTGATCGTCATCAAGTTCGAGAAGTGCAAGTTCAAGGGAAGCATATCGAAGAGATCACATTCTTGAAGCTTGACACTCTTTTGGAGATAATGTTAAAGTAAAGATATACTTAAAAGATCCTCTCCCATAGTTGCATATGGGGGGAGCATCTTTGTGTCTTCACCAAGCAAAAAGAAATCAAGAAAGGTGTTCCATCTTGAGGAGGTCGAGATCGTCATATTATAGCTCAAGTGGAATGCTCAAGGCAAAGGTATGATCTTGATAGGTTTTCTATTTTACCGGTCTCATAGCATTAGGAGGGAGACCGGATTATAGGATAGATAACCGTACTATCAAGAGGGGCTCTCATATTAGCAACTTGATCGCATCACTCGGAGAGAGCTCAAACCTTTGCATACTTGGCATAACATTTCTTGGTTCTTATTTGTGTTTTCTCCATGTGTGGTTTTTGAGCTTGTCATGTGCTTCAATACAAGCTCAAGTTCATCAAAAACGGGTTTCGCATGAAAAACTTATTGCGTTTTTGATATTGGAGGTTTTACCGATTGTTCCTTTATAGAGAGGTAATAACTTTCATCATTTGGTTTTATCATCCAATTATGGACTATGATGTTTCTTTGCATAATCTTGTAGTGCTCGTTCTTACAATTTCAATGGGCCCAAGATCATCGAAAACGGAGTCCGGATGCAAAAGATATCGCGTTTTTAGTGAAGGAGATTTTCTGAAAACTTGTAGGCCGGCCCCAGGCCGGGGTGGGCTCCCGTAGGTCGGACCCCTACCCGAACTGTCCGGCCTGGAGGCCGGCCTGGCCGGCCCGGGAGGCCGGGGTGGGGCAGAATGACCCCAACGGGCTGATTTTGGGGGCCTATAAAAGGGGCCTTCTTCCCCATTGGTTCCCCAACCTTTTTGCAAGTTTTCCCCCACCATTGTTGACATTTTGGAGCTTGCTCTCTCTCTATTCCTCCATGATTCTTGCCTCCAATTAGTGGGAAAAGAGAGAGGAGATCTAGATCTATTATTCCACCAATCCATCTCTCCTCTTAGTAAGGGGAAAGTCTTTGGATCTAGATCTTGTGGATTCATTTGTTGAGTTCTTCATTGTTCTTCCTCTCTTCTCCCCCCATAGCATTTGTTGCTTTGGTGGGATTTGAGAGTGAAGGATTTGAGCACTTCTTGTGTTCTTGCCATTGCATAGGTTGCATCGGTTTGAGTTCTCTACGAGGATTCGTTCGAGTGAAAGGTTGAGAAGCTTGTTACTCTTGGGTTCTTGGAGTGCCCTTGAGCTTGTCCTCTTGGGTACTTGGAGTGCCCTAGACGGTTGTTGTTGTCTCGGAGTTTTGGTAGCTCCGGACCTTGTTGCTATCTCGGAGTTTTGGTGGCTCGCGGGATATTGTTGGGAGCCTCCAATTGAGTTGTGGAGATTGCCCCAACCTTGTACGGGATCGGTGACCGCCCTCAAAGGTCCCATAGTGGATCGTGGCACTCCGCATTGGTGGAGGCACGAGGAGAATAAGGTGAGCCATTGGGCGCTTGGAGTCATTGTGACTCCACACCTCTCCAACAGAGATTAGCTTCCATTGGGAAGTGAACTTCGGGATAAATCATCGTCTCCTCGTCTCTCGGTTATTTCTATACCCGAACTCTTTACTTATGCAATTTACTTTGTGATAGCCATCGAGCTTGAAGTAACATATCTTGCTATCACATAGTTGTTTGAATTGTTTAGCATAAGTTGTTGGTGCACATAGGTGAACCTAGTTTGTTTAGGTTTTGACTTGATAAATTAAATGCTAGTTTTATTCCGCATTTATTCAAGCCTTAACCGTAATTATTTTTAAACGCCTATTCACCCCCCCCCCCCTCTAGGCGACATCCGTGTCCTTTCAATTGGTATCAGAGCCGGGTCTCTCTTCATAGGGTTTCACAACCTAGAGAGTAAAGATGTCGGCTAGGGGATTAGTGCATAATGACACTTTTATATTCAATGGCACAAATTATAATACTTGGAAAATTAGTATGCTTAATATTTTTAAGAACATGGGTCCAAATATAGAGAAAAATGTAGATATGGATTTTTCTACTCCAACGGGTATTGATTGCTCTTTAGAGGATGAGAAAAACTTATATCTCAATACTCAAGCTACTAATGTGTTTTTCAAATATTTGAGTATTGTAGTTCTTGAGTCAATTAGGCCATCTTGGAAAGCTCATGATATTTGGACCAAGCTTCAAGATAAATATGATGTGTCCAAAAGTTGTGGTGATGATTATACTCTCTCCACCTCTGGGCGTGATGAGTTCTCAACTTCTTCTACCTCACCAACATGTGTCAAGGCACAACATAATGATATGGTGAGTAGTGACAAAAATTGCAATCTTGATAGTATGCTTATTGTTGACTATTCTTCATCTCTATCTTATTGGAATACTTTGTCTATGGACTTAAACACACCTATCACCCAAAATGATTTACATGCTTGCGTTGATAGTTCATGCATATCATGTAAAAATTTCTTGACTAAATCTTATAATGATATGCTTGATACATCTTGTTTCCATAGTAAAAATGGTTGTATTTCCTCTAGTACTTGTGTTACTAACCATGTAGAAGAAACTCAACATTCCATGGAACAAGATGTGGATTTAAGTGGCGCTTCAAGTAATGGTTCATCATCATCTACCATATCTCACTTTTGCCTTATGGCTAAAGGTTCAAAGGTAGCTTCTACTTTGAACACCAATGTATCTAGTGATGATGATGATGATTATGATGGTGATGAGGATGATGATGATGATGATGATGACGATGATAATGACAATGATTCGTTAATGGAGAAAGGTAAAATGATTCACAATATCCTTTATGAGGATAAAGATGCTTGTGCCAATTTCCTAGAAATCATTAGAGCATTTGATAGGCGCAATATCACCATTAAGGATTTGGAAGCATGCATTGACGCATGTTATAGCCGCGAGCGTGATTATTCCAATGAAATTGCAAAATTAGAGGAAGCTCTTGTAGAAGAACAAACTATCAATGAATCTCTTGAAGAGACTTTTACTCTAGAGTTATCAAAATTAAAGGACTCTCATAATAGAAATCTTGAGGTGGTTAATTGTCTTAAAACTAAAAATGATGAGCTAAAAGTCGAACATACTCAACTTAAAGCTTCATATTCAAAAGGACTTGCCAATTTGCCTTCTCCTATTTCTATTAATTATGATGCTTGTGCTACTAACTCTATTTCTCGTGAAGCATCTACATTGAAGGAGAATGTTGAGCTAAGGTCTCAACTTGAGTTGCTAACTAGCAATTATGGGAAATTGGAAGAAAGTCATGAAAAGCTCTTAGGCTCTCATGAGGATCTTTTAGTCTCACATGATAAGCTAAACTTAGCTCATGAGGCTATTACTACCAAGGTGATATCTTGTGAGCCTCATGTGTACATTAGCACAAACTCTACTCAAAATTCTATTTTGCCTCGTGCTAGTCCTATTAATTCATTCACTCATAATATCGCTACATCTTGTGATGAATTGCTTTCCATGCCTTGTTGCTCTAACAATGAATCATCTACTTCCTCTATTACTTGTGTTGCTACTAACCATGTAGAGGAAATAAAAGAGCTCAAGGTCCAAGTCGCTTCTTTGAAGAAAGACTTGGAAAAGCGTCATGGGAAGTCCGCACTTGACAACATGTTGAGTGTACAAAGATTACCCAATGACAAGAGTGGACTTGGATTCAACTCCAATAATAACAAGAAGTCCAATATAAAGAAGAATCATATAATCAACAAGAACAAGAGCCAAGAACAAGTCAACAATTCGTCCAAGATTGTTTGCTTTAAGTGCAATGTTGAAGGGCACCATGTTAGGTCTTGCCCATTAAATAAGAAGCCTCTTAGTGAGAAGCAACAAGGGAAGCGGCCACAAGTTCAATCTCATGCTCAACCTCAAGATGAAGAAAGGCTTATTCCCAAGAAGAATCAAGTTATAACTCCTCAAGTTGAGAAATCAAGTAAGAAGAAAGGAGGAAGC
This sequence comes from Alopecurus myosuroides, assembly GCA_028641055.1. NCBI lineage: Eukaryota > Viridiplantae > Streptophyta > Magnoliopsida > Poales > Poaceae > Alopecurus > Alopecurus myosuroides. Next base: position 477,827,618 of record CM054057.1, on the reverse strand, counting down.
CGATGTTGCTACTTATGCCGTGAAAAGGGCCACCTTGCTTCCTCATGCACTAATGGTACCTTATCCAACCCTATCATTATTTATGATGTTTATTCCCTTCGGAAGGATAAGGTTGGCAATGTGTTTGCCAAATATGTTGGCACTCAAAGTGGTGTCAAGAAACGAACCATTTGGGTTGCCAAGCCTATTGTGACTAACCTCTTAGGACCCAACTTGGTTGGGGAACAACAAGCTAAAACTTGATCAATAGGTGTTGTTGGAGGGCATTGGAGACTTGGCTATCTTATGAAGAATTAAGGGATCTTCATCAATTATATTTACTCAAGCCAAGTCATTTGTATCATCATATATCTATCTCCTATCCAATGTGTCTTATTGCGGTAACTTGTATTTAAATTATATACATTAAAAGTTGCTTGCCCCTTGCATGTGTTAGTTTTGTGTCTAGCATGTGTTTGTATATGGTGTGCTTACTAATTACCTATCTTGAGTAATCTAGTATGTGTTTGTTGGTTTGCACTCCATGTACTTGTTTGTTTTGTGTTGAGCCTTTATTGCAATTTATGATTAATTTAAGTTGCCTCTTTTGAGAGATTAATGAACTATCTCATTTTGGGGGAGTGGTGTGCTTGCCACCTCACAATCCTAAAATATGTGTACATGAGGTATATCACTTATTATTAACGTGAAAATATTATATAGTCTCCATGTGGTATTTCATTCTCATGAGAAATTCGAATTTCACAATGTTCATTAATTATCTCTTATTTGATTTCACTTGCCTCTTGTTGAAAAGAAATGGATTATCACATTATGGGGGGAGTAATAATCTATGTGCATATTACAATCCTAGAAAATGTGAACATGTGAGGTAATGCCACTTAGAATTGATATTCTAAATTATCTTGTTACTACGTGGCATGATTAGCTCAAACAAGTTCCATACTTGCTTAAATGAGTTTTTTGTATCTCATATTTTGGTTTGTTGAATTTGAGAGAGTTTCTTCGTGCGGTGTTCCTCAAATGTGCACTAGTATTTATTGTTTGGGAAACCGGTTGCTTCAATATATATTAAGAATTGCTTTGCATGATAATTTTACTAGTTGAAGCATGGTAATTAACTCATATCCTTTTCCATAAACTTTTGTGTTTCAACATGATCACGAATATTTTTGCAACATACCACCTAAAATTAACACCATACCCTCCTTGTCCTTGGACAAGTGACAACCATATTTGTGGTAGAAGTTATTGATCATATTTACATTATGATTTGCTTCCATTTGTATTATCGACGAGAAATTGTTTTGTATGAACTCACATTGTCTTCCTTGACTCTTGAATATCTATGTGTTATAATCAAACAAAATTCTAGTGTAATGGTTGTAAGAAAAGCGAGGATCCCCTTATAGTGCTTTTGTATTAAAATGCAAACATCTATATAATGCATAAGTCATGGGAGAGCTATATTACTTCCTTTAGAACACTATATTTTCAATTGGATCTCTTGCCACTTAATGAAAGTTTCTATTGTATGCATGCGAAGAGTGATGATCCCATTTGAGTGCAAAATTCAAAAATCATGCATAGATCATGGGGGAGCTATCATAGATTCTTTTTGAACACTAGTTATCATCAATTGATATTAGATCTTTTTAAATTGGTAATTTAATCAATATCTTGTGAGTTTGTGGAAGGCACAACTTTTATTTTTTTATTACTTTGTGCCATCATAAAAAGTGTAGAGGGCTTGGTTATCTCATTCCTTGTTTTGCATTCTATTGTTTTGAATGAGATAAGTCTTTGATCATATTTTACATAGACATCCTCTATGCTCATTTGTTTTGCTTTGATGCCATTAATTGCTATTTATTTGGAGTTTGATATCTCACTCATAGATATTTGCTTCAATTGACATCTCTTGGAATTTGACATGGTTCATTTGATGTCTATTGGGATCTCAATATTTTACTCCTTGATGCATTTTTATTTAGTATCCCCCAAGTGATAAGTATTTTCTTTGGTATTTTATTTTTACAATGATATATTTTCTAATTGGTATCTTATCAATCATGAGTTGATTGACATGTTCCTAAATCCTATTTTGAGTGTTTGATCACAACATATGGAAGGACTAACGTGTTCCCTAAGTTTACTCAGAAAATATCATGGATAAAGTGCAACCATATCTACCCGTAAACCACATGCAAGTTGCAGCAATAAGAGAGAAAAGTCTACGGAAAAAGATGTGAAAGAAAGAAGAAGAAACGGAGAAGAAAGGAGAAAGAGAGAAGGTGAAAGGGGGTGGCCGGCCTGCCTGGCCGGGCTCTAGGCCGGGCTAGTGGCTGCCTGGCCACACCCCACGCCGGCCCCAGGCCGGGTGCCAGGCCGGGCTGTTCGGGTGGGGGTCCGGCCTCACTCGCTGCCCCCGCCGGCCCCAGGCTGGGTGCCAGGCCGGGCTGCTGGCTAGGTGGACGCCCGCACGCCGGCCTCCCTCTCCTTCCACGCCGGCCTCAGGCTGGGTGCCAGGCCGGGGTGGGATTGTGCCCGGCCCTGGCTGCCCCAGGCCGGCCTGGCCGGCCCCCTAGGCCGGGTTGGGCACTGCAGAGTGGGGGAACCCCCCAACGAGCGTTTTCTCTCTCCCGGGTATAAAATGAAATGTTTCTTCTACCTTTAGATTGCATGCATAATTATTAGTGTATATGTTATGGCATGTTTATTTTCCTTGATCCAATATTTATATAGAATAATATCCATAAATCCTAAATTGGCTAAGATGTTCATGATATTCAATTTCTTATCTATATGCCTATATTCATGTCGATTGAATCCTATATATTGTAGTTTGTGTAACTACTTTGGACCCAATGAGTTTGGGGACCATTTTTGTACTTAAATATGTTTTAGGTACATTTCATATGCGTTGGATGCTTGCCTCATTCACAAAGAAGGTGTTATCAATACATGCTTATTGGAGTCAAGCTATGATGATGGATGAATTCTTATATAGTACAACATCATCAATGCTACCTCGGTAACAAGTATCTATCTCATGCATATACTCTAACATTTCAACCTTTTGTAGGTTGTATCATGGCATGAAACATATTTACTCCTTGTGATATTTGTTGTTTTTATCAAAACGTCTCAACTATCTCTTTTTCCCTTATTGATGTTTGTGACGTCTTTGATGTGTTTTTGTTGGAAGGCCATTCATATCCTCTAAAAAAAAAGCTTTCAAGCAAAGATCTTATTATCATATTTATGTCTTCGAATTGGATATCTCGCTCTTTCTCTTTGTAACTATATTGTATGTACATGTTTCTTTATGGATGTACATCATCATGATTGTGGTCTATTTAAGAAACTTATACACATGATAAGAATTACATGTCTTATTGTATCCTAATGGTTCGGTATCCATCCTTTTATTGGTAACTTCTCTTATGGCTTAACCATCTCTTACTCCAAGTGATATGCCTTATTTTCTTTTATGATCACTTGCACTTGCTTTGAGTTTTGAACAACAGCGGGGGAGTTATGATTCCATTTTTGTGCCCTTTGCGTTCAAAATGCAATATTTCTAAATCATGCACAAACATTGGGGAGCTCCTCTATTTTCTTTAAAAACACTCATTTTCTCAAACCATAATATACCTTGTTCGTTTGGTTTGTTGGATCTCTTGATTGCTTGCTTCTCTTTAGGAGAATATTAGATTTGTATACCATCTTATTTGCAATCTTTGGATCCTTGGTATAGTTCCTCCCATTATTCATCATTGGATAAGTGTATTTGATTTCACTCATATTATGAGAAGTGCATAGCCTACGGAGGAACCCTTACTATATTGGCCATCTAAAATTTCTATGATCCCATTTTGGAAATGGATGCCAATGGGGGAGAAAGTTTCGAGGGTTTAAGAAATTTTGGTTTTGTACTTAAACATTTTCCTTTCATGCTCATGCAACCTTGCTTGTCTATTTGCATGGTAAAATTCATTATATAAACCCTCGTAAAAGAGTTTGTCATCAATTACCAAAATGGGGGAGATTGAAAGAGCATGGTTCCCCCATGTGTGGTTTTGGTAATTGATGACAATCACTATGGACTTATGGTTGCATTGATCTATACTTGTAGAGTTTCTCCATAGGCAATACTTGATGTCCATGTGTTGGATTCAAGATAATCAAGTGGTGACCAAGGTGCTATTCATGTGAATATCCCAAGTTTGGTCATGAGAGAGTTGAGCATATTGCAAGTATGTCTTGAAGAAGAATATTGTGTGAACATTCATCTTTACCTTCAAGATATCATTATTATGAAGAGAGAAGAAAATATAAAAGGTTGATCAAGGCAAAGTGCTAAGCGATGGTTAATAGTGATCAACTCACAAAGCAAGAAGATGTACCATGTGGTATCATGGTATCGTAAGTAATTGTTCATATAGCTTTGTGCTCTAACCCATTATATGTGTGTGTGGTATATCTATGTGGGGTTAGGCATCTTTCCATGGGCTTGCATCAAAAGGAAGATTTCATATAGTCCATGGTGGATGACGTCAAGTTGTGATCGTCATCAAGTTCGAGAATTGCAAGTTCAAGGGAAGCATATCGAAGAGATCACATTCTTGAAGCTTGCCACTCTTTTGGAGATAATGTTAAAGTAAAGATATACTTAAAAGAGCCTCTCCCATAATTGCATATGGGGGAGCATCTTTGTGTCTTCACCAAGCAAAAAGAAATCAAGAAAGGTGTTCCATCTTGAGGAGGTCGAGATCGTCATATTATAGCTCAAGTGGAATGCTCAAGGCAAAGGTATGATCTTGATAGGTTTTCTATTTTACCGGTCTCAAAGCATTAGGAGGGAGACCGGATTATAGGATAGATAACCGTACTATCAAGAGGGGCTCTCATATTAGCAACTTGATCGCATCACTCGGAGAGAGCTCAAACCTTTGCATACTTGGCATAACATTTCTTGGTTCTTATTTGTGTTTTCTCCATGTGTGGTTTTTGAGCTTGTCATGTGCTTCAATACAAGCTCAAGTTCATCAAAAACGGGTTTCGCATGAAAAACTTATTGCGTTTTTGATATTGGAGGTTTTACCGATTGTTCCTTTATAGAGAGGTAATAACTTTCATCATTTGGTTTTATCATCCAATTATGGACTATGATGTTTCTTTGCATAATCTTGTAGTGCTCGTTCTTACGATTTCAACGAGCCCAAGATCATCGAAAACGGAGTCCGGATGCAAAAGATATCGCGTTTTTAGTGAAGGAGGTTTTCTGAAAACTGGTAGGCCGGCCCCAGGCCGGGGTGGGCTCCCGTAGGCCGGACCCCTACCCGAACTGTCCGGCCTGGAGGCCGGCCTGGCCGGCCCGGGAGGCCGGGGTGGGGCAGAATGACCCCAACGGGCTGATTTTGGGGGCCTATAAAAGGGGCCTTCTTCCCCATTGGTTCCCCAACCTTTTTGCAAGTTTTCCCCCACCATTGTTGACATTTTGGAGCTTGCTCTCTCTCTATTCCTCCATGATTCTTGCCTCCAATTAGTGGGAAAAGAGAGAGGAGATCTAGATCTATTATTCCACCAATCCATCTCTCCTCTTAGTGAGGGGAAAGTCTTTGGATCTAGATCTTGTGGATTCATTTGTTGAGTTCTTCATTGTTCTTCCTCTCTTCTCCCCCCATAGCATTTGTTGCTTTGGTGGGATTTGAGAGTGAAGGATTTGAGCACTTCTTGTGTTCTTGCCATTGCATAGGTTGCATCGGTTTGAGTTCTCTACGAGGATTCGTTCGAGTGAAAGGTTGAGAAGCTTGTTACTCTTGGGTTCTTGGAGTGCCCTTGAGCTTGTCCTCTTGGGTACTTGGAGTGCCCTAGACGGTTGTTGTTGTCTCGGAGTTTTGGTAGCTCCGGACCTTGTTGCTATCTCGGAGTTTTGGTGGCTCGCGGGATATTGTTGGGAGCCTCCAATTGAGTTGTGGAGATTGCCCCAACCTTGTACGGGATCGGTGACCGCCCTCAAAGGTCCCATAGTGGATCGTGGCACTCCGCATTGGTGGAGGCACGAGGAGAATAAGGTGAGCCATTGGGCGCTTGGAGTCATTGTGACTCCACACCTCTCCAACGGAGATTAGCTTCCATTGGGAAGTGAACTTCGGGATAAATCATCGTCTCCTCGTCTCTCGGTTATTTCTATACCCGAACTCTTTACTTATGCAATTTACTTTGTGATAGCCATCGAGCTTGAAGTAACATATCTTGCTATCACATAGTTGTTTGAATTGTTTAGCATAAGTTGTTGGTGCACATAGGTGAACCTAGTTTGTTTAGGTTTTGGCTTGATAAATTAAACGCTAGTTTTATTCCGCATTTATTCAAGCCTTAACCGTAATTATTTTTAAACGCCTATTCACCCCCCCCCTCTAGGCGACATCCGTGTCCTTTCAATTGGTATCAGAGCCGGGTCTCTCTTCATAGGGTTTCACAACCTAGAGAGTAAAGATGTCGGCTAGGGGATTAGTGCATAATGACACTTTTATATTCGATGGCACAAATTATAATACTTGGAAAATTAGTATGCTTAATATTTTTAAGGACATGGGTCCAAATATAGAGAAAATTGTAGATATGGGTTTTTCTACTCCAACGGGTATTGATTGCTCTTTAGAGGATGAGAAAAACTTATATCTCAATACTCAAGCTACTAATGTGTTTTTCAAATATTTGAGTATTGTAGTTCTTGAGTCAATTAGGCCATCTTGGAAAGCTCATGATATTTGGACCAAGCTTCAAGATAAATATGATGTGTGCAAAAGTTGTGGTGATGATTATACTCCCTCCACCTCCGGGCGTGATGAGTTCTCAACTTCTTCTACCTCACCAACATGTGTCAAGGCACAACATAATGATATGGTGAGTAGTGACAAAAATTGCAATCTTGATAGTATGCTTATTGTTGACGATTCTTCATCTCTATCTTATTGCAATACTTTGTCTATGGACTTAAACACACCTAGCACCCAAAATGATTTACATGCTTGCGTTGATAGTTCATGCATATCATGTAAAAATTCCTTGACTAAATCTTATAATGATATGCTTGATACATCTTGTTTCCATAGTAAAAATGGTTGTATTTCCTCTAGTACTTGTGTTACTAACCATGTAGAAGAAACTCAACATTCCATGGAACAAGATGTGGATTTAAGTGGTGCTTCAAGTAATGGTTCATCATCATCTACCATATCTCACTTTTGACTTATGGCTAAAGGTTCAAAGGTAGCTCCTACTTTGAACACCAATGTATCTAGTGATGATGATGATTATTATGATGGTGATGAGGATGATGATGATGATGATGACGATGATAATGACAATGATTCGTTAATGGAGAAAGGTAAAATGATTCACAATATCATTTATGAGGATAAAGATGCTTGTGCCAATTTCTTAGAAATCATTAGAGAATTTGATAGGCGCAATATCACCATTAAGGATTTGGAAGCATGCATTGATGCGTGTTATAGCCGCGAGCGTGATTATTCCAATGAAATTGCAAAACTAGAGGAAGCTCTTGTAGAAGAACAAACTATCAATGAATCTCTTGAAGAGACTTTTACTTTAGAGTTATCAAAATTAAAGGACTCTCGTAATAGAAATCTTGAGGTGGTTAATTGTCTTAAAACTAAAAATGATGAGCTAAAAGTCGAACATACTCAACTTAATGCTTCATATTCAAAAGGACTTGCCAATTTGCCTTCTCCTATTTCTATTAATTATGATGCTTGTGCTACTAACTCTATTTATCGTGAAGCATCTACATTGAAGGAGAATGTTGAGCTAAGGTCTCAACTTGATTTGCTAACTAGCAATTATGGGAAATTGGAAGAAAGTCATGAAAAGCTCTTAGGATCTCATGAGGATCTTTTAGTCTCACATGATAAGATAAAGTTAGCTCATGAGGCTATTACTACCAAGGTGGTATCTTGTGATCCTCATGTGTACATTAGCACAAACTCTACTCAAAATTCTATTTTGCCTCGTGCTAGTCCTATTAATTCATTCACTCATAATATCGCTACATCTTGTGATGAATTGCTTTCCATGCCTTGTTGCTCTAACAATGAATCATCTACTTCCTCTATTACTTGTGTTGCTACTAACCATGTAGAAGAAATAAAAGAGCTCAAGGTCCAAGTCACTTCTTTGAAGAAAGACTTAGAAAAGCGTCATGGGAAGTCCGCACTTGACAACATGTTGAGTGTACAAAGATTACCCAATGACAAGAGTGGACTTGGATTCAACTCCAATAATAACAAGAAGTCCAATATAAAGAAGAATCATATAATCAACAAGAACAAGAGCCAAGAACAAGTCAACAATTCGTCCAAGATTGTTTGCTTCAAGTGCAATGTTGAAGGGCACCATGTTAGGTCTTGCCCATTAAAGAAGAAGCCTCTTAGTGAGAAGCAACAAGGGAAGTGGCCACAAGTTCAATCTCATGCTCAACCTAAAGATGAAGAAAGGCTTCTTCCCAAGAACAATCAAGTTATAACTCCTCAAGTTGAGAAATCAACTAAGAAGAAAGGAGGAAGCCGATGTTGCTACTTATGCCGTGAAAAGGGCCACCTTGCTTCCTCATGCACTAATGGTACCTTATCCAACCCTATCATTATTTATGATGTTTATTCCCTTCGGAAGGATAAGGTTGGCAATGTGTTTGCCAAATATGTTGGCACTCAAAGTGGTGTCAAGAAACGAACCATTTGGGTTGCCAAGCCTATTGTGACTAACCTCTTAGGACCCAACTTGGTTGGGGACCAACAAGCTAAAACTTGATCAATAGGTGTTGTTGGAGGGCATTGGAGACTTGGCTATCTTATGAAGAATTAAGGGATCTTCATCAATTATATTTACTCAAGCCAAGTCATTTGTATCATCATATATCTATCTCCTATCCAATGTGTCTCCTTGCGGTAACTTGTATTTAAATTATATACATTAAAAGTTGCTTGCCCTTGCATGTGTTAGTTTTGTGTCTAGCATGTGTTTGTATATGGTGTGCTTACTAATTACCTATCTTGAGTAATCTAGTATGTGTTTGTTGGTTTGCACTCCATGTACTTGTTTGTTTTGTGTTGAGCCTTTATTGCAATTTATGATTAATTTAAGTTGCCTCTTTTGAGAGATTAATGAACTATCTCATTTTGGGGGAGTGGTGTGCTTGCCACCTCACAATCCTAAAATATGTGTACATGAGGTATATCACTTATTATTAACGTGACAAGATTATATAGTCTCCATGTGGTATTTCATTCTCATGAGAAATTCGAATTTCACAATGTTCATTAATTATCTCTTATTTGATTTCACTTGCCTCTTGTTGAAAAGAAATGGATTATCACATTATGGGGGAGTAATAAGCTATGTGCATATTACAATCCTAGAAAATGTGAACATGTGAGGTAATGCCACTTAGAATTGATATTCTAAATTATCTTGTTACTACGTGGCATGATTAGCTCAAACAAGTTCCATACTTGCTTAAATGAGTTTTTTGTATCTCATATTTTGGTTTGTTGAATTTGAGAGAGTTTCTTCGTGCGGTGTTCCTCAAATGTGCACTAGTATTTATTGTTTGGGAAACCGGTTGCTTCAATATATATTAAGAATTTATTTGCATGATAATTTTACTAGTTGAAGCATGGTAATTAACTCATATCATTTTCCATAAACTTTTGTGTTTCAACATGATCACGAATATTTTTGCAACATACCACCTAAAATTAACACCATACCCTCCTTGCCCTTGGACAAGTGACAACCATATTTGTGGTAGAAGTTATTGATCATATTTACATTATGCTTTGCTTCCATTTGTATTATCGACGAGAAATTGTTTTGTATGAACTCACATTGTCTTCCTTGACTCTTGAATATCTATGTGTTATAATCAAACAAAATTCTAGTGTAATGGTTGTAAGAAAAGCGAGGATCCCCTTATAGTGCTTTTGTATTAAAATGCAAACATCTATATAATGCATAAGTCATGGGAGAGCTATATTACTTCCTTTAGAACACTATATTTTCAATTGGATCTCTTGCCACTTAATGAAAGTTTCTATTGTATGCATGCGAAGAGTGATGATCCCATTTGAGTGCAAAATTCAAAAATCATGCATAGATCATGGGGGAGCTATCATAGATTCTTTTTGAACACTAGTTATCATCAATTGATATTAGATCCTTTTAAATTGGTAATTTAATCAATATCTTGTGAGTTTGTGGAAGGCACAACTTTTATTTTTTTATTACTTTGTGCCATCATAAAAAGTGTAGAGGGCTTGGTTATCTCATTCCTTGTTTTGCATTCTATTGTTTTGAATGAGATAAGTCTTTGATCATATTTTACATAGACATCCTCTATGCTCATTTGTTTTGCTTTGATGCCCTTAATTGCTATTTATTTGGAGTTTGATATCTCACTCATAGATATTTGCTTCAATTGACATCTCTTGGAATTTGACATGGTTCATTTGATGTCTATTGGGATCTCAATATTTTACTCCTTGATGCATTTTTATTTAGTATCCCCCAAGTGATAAGTATTTCCTTTGGTATTTTATTTTTACACTGATATATTTTCTAATTGGTATCTTATCAATCATGAGTTGATTGACATGTTCCTAAATCCTATTTTGAGTGTTTGATCACAACATATGGAAGGACTAACGTGTTCCCTAAGTTTACTCAGAAAATATCATGGATAAAGTGCAACCATATCTACCCGTAAACCACATGCAAGTTGCAGCAATAAGAGAGAAAAATCTACGGAAAAAGATGTGAAAGAAAGAAGAAGAAACGGAGAAGAAAGGAGAAAGAGAGAAGGTGAAAGGGGGTGGCTGGCCTGCCTGGCCGGCCTGGCCGGGCTCTAGGCCGGGCTAGTGGCTGCCTGGCCACGCCCCACGCCGGCCCCAGGCCGGGTGCCAGGCCGGGCTGTTCGGGTGGGGGTCCGGCCTCACTCGCTGCCCCCGCCGGCCCCAGGCCGGGTGCCAGGCCGGGCTGCCCGGGTGGGTGGCCGGCCCCGCCCTGCCCCCACGCCGGCCCCAGGCCGGGCTGCTGGCTGGGTGGACGCCCCCACGCCGGCCTCCCTCTCCTTCCACGCCGGCCTCAGGCTGGGAGCCAGGCCGGGGTGGGATTGTGCCCGGCCCTGGCTGCCCCAGGCCGGCCTGGCCGGCCCCCTAGGCCGGGTTGGGCGCTGCAGAGTAGGGGAACCCCCCCAACGACCGTTTTCTCTCTCCCGAGTATAAAATGAAATGTTTCTTCTACCTTTAGATTGCATGCATAATTATTAGTGTATATGTTATGGCATGTTTATTTTCCTTGATCCAATATTTATATAGAATAATATCCATAAATCCTAAATTGGCTAAGATGTTCATGATATTCAATTTCTTATCTATATGCCTATATTCATGTGGATTGAATCCTATATATTGTAGTTTGTGTAACTACTTTGGACCCAATGAGTTTGGGGACCATTTTTGTACTTAAATGTGTTTTAGGTACATTTCATATGCGTTGGATGCTTGCCTCATTCACAAAGAAGGTGTTATCAATACATGCTTATTAGAGTCAAGCTATGATGATGGATGAATTCTTATATAGTACAACAACACCAATGCTACCTCGGTAACAAGTATCTATCTCATGCATATACTCTAACATTTCAACCTTTTGTAGGTTGTATCATGGCATGAAACATATTTACTCCTTGTGATATTTGTTGCTTTTATCAAAACGTCCCAACTATCTCTTTTTCCCTTATTGATGTTTGTGACGTCTTTGATGTGTTTTTGTTGGAAGGACATTCATATCCTCTAAAAAAATGCTTTCAAGCAAAGATCTTATTATCATATTTATGTCTTCGAATTGGATATCTCGCTCTTTCTCTTTGTAACTATATTGTATGTACATGTTTCTTTATGGATGTACATCATCATGATTGTGGTCTATTTAAGAAACTTATACACATGATAAGAATTACATGTCTTATTGTATCCTAATGGTTCGGTGTCCATCCTTTTATTGGTAACTTCTCTTATGGCTTAACCATCTCTTACTCCAAGTGATATGCCTTATTTTCTTTTATGATCACTTGCACTTGCTTTGAGTTTTGAACAACAGTGGGGGAGTTATGATTCCATTTTTGTGCCCTTTGCGTTCAAAATGCAATATTTCTAAATCATGCACAAATATTGGGGAGCTCCTCTATTTTCTTTAAAAACACTCATTTTCTCAAACCATAATATACCTTGTTCGTTTGGTTTGTTGGATCTCTTGATTGCTTGCTTCTCTTTAGGAGAATATTAGATTTGTATACCATCTTATTTGCAATCTTTGGATCCTTGGTATAGTTCCTCCCATTATTCATCATTGGATAAGTGTATTTGATTTCACTCATATTATGAGAAGTGCATAGCCTACGGAGGAACCCTTACTATATTGGGCATCTAAAATTTCTATGATCCCATTTTGGAAATGGATGCCAATGGGGGAGAAAGTTTCGAGGGTTTAAGAAATTTTGGTTTTGTTCTTAAACATTTTCCTTTCATGCTCATGCAACCTTGCTTGTCTATTTGCATGGTAGGTAAAATTCATTATATAAACCCTCGTAAAAGAGTTTGTCATCAATTACCAAAATGGGGGAGATTGAAAGAGCATGGTTCCCCCATGTGTGGTTTTGGTAATTGATGACAATCACTATGGACTTATGGTTGCATTGATCTATACTTGTAGAGTTTCTCCATAGGCAATACTTGATGTCCATGTGTTGGATTCAAGATAATCAAGTGGTGACCAAGGTGCTATTCATGTGAATATCCCAAGTTTGGTCATGAGAGAGTTGAGCATATTGCAAGTATGTCTTGAAGAAGAATATTGTGTGAACATTCATCTTTACCTTCAAGACATCATAATTATGAAGAGAGAAGAAAAGATAAAAGGTTGATCAAGGCAAAGTGCTAAGCGATGGTTAATAGTGATCAACTCACAAAGCAAGAAGATGTACCATGTGGTATCATGGTATCGTAAGTAATTGTTCATATAGCTTTGTGCTCTAACCCATTATATGTGTGTGTGGTATATCTATATGGGGTTAGGCATCTTTCCATGGGCTTGCATCAAAAGGAAGATTTCATATAGTCCATGGTGGATGACGTCAAGTTGTGATCGTCATCAAGTTCGAGAAGTGCAAGTTCAAGGGAAGCATATCGAAGAGATCACATTCTTGAAGCTTGCCACTCTTTTGGAGATAATGTTAAAGTAAAGATATACTTAAAAGATCCTCTCCCATAGTTGCATATGGGGGGAGCATCTTTGTGTCTTCACCAAGCAAAAAGAAATCAAGAAAGGTGTTCCATCTTGAGGAGGTCGAGATCGTCATATTATAGCTCAAGTGGAATGCTCAAGGCAAAGGTATGATCTTGATAGGTTTTCTATTTTACCGGTCTCATAGCATTAGGAGGGAGACCGGATTATAGGATAGATAACCGTACTATCAAGAGGGGCTCTCATATTAGCAACTTGATCGCATCACTCGGAGAGAGCTCAAACCTTTGCATACTTGGCATAACATTTCTTGGTTCTTATTTGTGTTTTCTCCATGTGTGGTTTTTGAGCTTGTCATGTGCTTCAATACAAGCTCAAGTTCATCAAAAACGGGTTTCGCATGAAAAACTTATTGCGTTTTTGATATTGGAGGTTTTACCGATTGTTCCTTTATAGAGAGGTAATAACTTTCATCATTTGGTTTTATCATCCAATTATGGACTATGATGTTTCTTTGCATAATCTTGTAGTGCCTCGTTCTTACGATTTCAACGAGCCCAAGATCATCGAAAACGGAGTCCGGATGCAAAAGATATCGCGTTTTTAGTGAAGGAGATTTTCTGAAAACTGGTAGGCCGGCCCCAGGCCGGGGTGGGCTCCCGTAGGCCGGACCCCTACCCGAACTGTCCGGCCTGGAGGCCGGCCTGGCCGGCCCGGGAGGCCGGGGTGGGGCAGAATGACCCCAACGGGCTGATTTTGGGGGCCTATAAAAGGGGCCTTCTTCCCCATTGGTTCCCCAACCTTTTTGCAAGTTTTCCCCCACCATTGTTGACATTTTGGAGCTTGCTCTCTCTCTATTCCTCCATGATTCTTGCCTCCAATTAGTGGGAAAAGAGAGAGGAGATCTAGATCTATTATTCCACCAATCCATCTCTCCTCTTAGTGAGGGGAAAGTCTTTGGATCTAGATCTTGTGGATTCATTTGTTGAGTTCTTCATTGTTCTTCCTCTCTTCTCCCCCCATAGCATTTGTTGCTTTGGTGGGATTTGAGAGTGAAGGATTTGAGCACTTCTTGTGTTCTTGCCATTGCATAGGTTGCATCGGTTTGAGTTCTCTACGAGGATTCGTTCGAGTGAAAGGTTGAGAAGCTTGTTACTCTTGGGTTCTTGGAGTGCCCTTGAGCTTGTCCTCTTGGGTACTTGGAGTGCCCTAGACGGTTGTTGTTGTCTCGGAGTTTTGGTAGCTCCGGACCTTGTTGCTATCTCGGAGTTTTGGTGGCTCGCGGGATATTGTTGGGAGCCTCCAATTGAGTTGTGGAGATTGCCCCAACCTTGTACGGGATCGGTGACCGCCCTCAAAGGTCGCATAGTGGATCGTGGCACTCCGCATTGGTGGAGGCACGAGGAGAATAAGGTGAGCCATTGGGCGCTTGGAGTCATTGTGACTCCACACCTCTCCAACGGAGATTAGCTTCCATTGGGAAGTGAACTTCGGGATAAATCATCGTCTCCTCGTCTCTCGGTTATTTCTATACCCGAACTCTTTACTTATGCAATTTACTTTGTGATAGCCATCGAGCTTGAAGTAACATATCTTGCTATCACATAGTTGTTTGAATTGTTTAGCATAAGTTGTTGGTGCACATAGGTGAACCTAGTTTGTTTAGGTTTTGGCTTGATAAATTAAACGCTAGTTTTATTCCGCATTTATTCAAGCCTTAACCGTAATTATTTTTAAACGCCTATTCACCCCCCCCCCCTCTAGGCGACATCCGTGTCCTTTCAGCTGTTTTCATCAAGGATGGTTTTTATGAGCTAATTTTTGTTGTTGACAATCCTAATGCAGAGGGTCAAGATGATATGGCTATTGACAAGAAATATGATCATAACATGAAAGATGGTGATGATGAGAAGGCAAAAGAGGACGAGTTTGATAGCTTAGCTAAATTAGCGGGAGGGGAACCCAAGTCGAGGGATTCATCCTCTCAAGGAGATCAACACAGTTTCACTCCGGGTGTCGTTTTATCGCCGATGGTGGCATCCTCTTTGGTCTTGGCTCGCAAGGAACTCGCCAAATTGGCTCATGCGGAGCCTAGGCAGACTCCCATTATCTCGGACCAGGTTGGCTCTTTGATGGATTCACGACGCAGCTGGTGGCAGCGGACCATGAGGTCTCTAGGAGCAAGAAGCGAGCGGACGCTGCTGCTCCTCTAGGTTCTGCCGGGCAGAGTTTCCCTGCCAAGTTGCAACACCAGCGCGCTGCCGGGCAGAAAATTTCTGCAAAGGTGCAGCAACATCGGAGCCCTGGGCGCGCTGCCAGGCAGAAAATCTCTGCCGAGGTACAACAGCCGCGAGCGCTCGGGGGCTACCGCTACCTCTACGTCGCCATCAAGAAATTCACTAAGTAGGCGGAGGTGGCACCTGTCCGGGACATCCCGGCAAGGACGACGGTGAAGTTCATCAAGGGATTGGTCTGCCGTTTCGGCGTACCCAGTCGCATCATCACCGACAACAACGCACAGTTCACAAGCGGCCTCTTCAAATCCTACTACGCCAACCCAGGCATGAAGATCTGCTACGCCTCCGTCGCGCACCCGTGCAACAATGGCCAGGCGGAGCACGCAAATGCCAATGTCCTCAAGGGCCTCAAGGCGAGGAGCTTCAACAAGCTCAAGGCCCACGTGAAGAAGTGGATCGATGAACTTTCGTCGGTCCTGCGGTCTATCCGCACCACCACAACCAAGTCAGGGGCAACGCCTTTCTCCCTAGTCTATGGGGTTGAGGCCGGTCTCCCCACTGAACTCAAGCTTGGCTCTCCCCGAGCCATGGCCTTCAACGAGGATAGGCAGGGGAACTCCATGATGAATACCTGCTGCTTCTCGAGGAGGCGAGAACCCGAGCCGCCACCCATGCAATTCGGTATCAGCAAGGCCTCCGGCGCTACCATAGCAACAACATCAGGCCACACACACTAGAGGTGGGCGACGTGGTCCTGAGGAGGATTCTCTCCCGAGAGGGCTTACACAAGCTCTCTCCCATGTGGGATGGGCCGTACCGGGTGACGCACGTCATGCGACCTGGTGCGGCACGACTGGAGACAGAAAACAACACGCCTATGCCAAATCCGTGGAACATCCAGCATCTGTGGAAGTTCTACCCTTAGTACTTGATCGCTCCACGTGCCTCCCCTAGGCCGTGGTGACGCACCCTCGAGGGGACCCCGTGACTCCACGGTACAAACGACGCCAGGACCTCTCTCCGTGAGGGTCTCAGGGGGCTCTCACCAGGCGTGCCGCCTGGCCGCGAGAGCCTCTACCCACACAAGTGAGAAGCCCCATGACAAACCTTTGCACCTGAACTCGCGTGAGTTTCAGACCCATGACGATGGGAGTCCCGTGTCTGCACAGTGGCGTCAAGTGCTTCTTTGGGGACCGTGGGGTCATGACATCCCCAAGCGTTGTAATAGAGAGCCTCACCCTAGAAGTAAAGGTCCCTTTTTGCTAATTACACTTGTCACCTCGACAAGCCCCTCTTCTTTTTTCGGGAGCGTGCATCTGCTTCTTCTCGAGGACACCTTGCGAGCGGGGGCTGGGATCGGTACCCATGCACGGGTGAGAACCAATCAGAGTAATTCCAAGTGGCAGAGCTATGTCTAAACGGGTCACTACCGTACACGACACCTCATCCAAGTCCTTGGTGCTGACTTCCGCCTGAGGTATCCGCGAGAAGAGCACCAGACACTCACTTTCGCTCACTGCAGAGACAACCGCCCGACTCGCGAAGCAACCAAGCAGGAACTTCCACGAGGAAGAAAAGGGCACCTCGACAAGGGACGACTACAAGGATGCTCATAGGCACAACTCGCCACACGAAGGACATCGAGCCTCCAGAGCTAAGTCTAACTCTCCCTCACTAACTTCCAGAGGATTCCCTTACAAAAAATAGTGGGAAAAAGAGAACCTTTTCTTCATAAGGTACAATCGGGTACATAGATGTACGGCAGATCTGCTACGAAGACAAAAAAAGGCAAAAAAAAACTGGAGGGAGATATTCCCCCTCCATGGCCATTGAAGAGGAAAAAAGCTGCGACCAACCGCGGCTGAACCTGTCTCGCCACAGCTACTAGACATGATCGGCCCAGGAAGGAGGCGCCAAGGAGAATGAGGAAGAAGAGGAGTCTAGACGAAGGCTGGTTGATCAGGATTATGAAGCCTCCCCTCTGGGCGAAGGCACCCAAAGGCTCTCAGGCCTCCGCCGAGTCCGACTCGTCGCCCTCCACCTTAACAGCCGACGAATCTTCTTCCTCCTCCTCTTCAGCAACATCATATTCATCATTGTCTCCGCCCTCGTCGCTGCTCCCATTCTCGACGCAACACTCCTCGCGCTCGCCATGACGCCCGAGACCTTCACGAAGAGCCGGTCCCCTCCATCGAAGCGGAGATGAAGAACTTGGCTCTCGTCTAGCTTCTGGGCATGAGCAAAGGTTTTCCACCCTCTCGACAGCGACAGGTGGCCTGCGGAGCAGTACTCCGCGGACGCCCACCAAGGCCCATTGATGCAACCCACCACCTGGAGCCAGAACCCATGGGGCGGGTTGCGGTCAATGGACCTCGCGAAGGAGTTGGGGATCCTCAGGTGACTGCGAAGACAGCCGTAGAGTGCCACCAGGAACTCGTGCACCAGCACACGGGTATCCTCCGCCCAGTGGGGGAGAGAGCTTCCCATCACACCGCGACCACGGGAGACGCGGCCACCTCTGCCGCGTTATCCCCGAGCGCTCGCCCTTGCTCGAGCCGAAGACCCCTCAGGCTCATCCGCAGCCACCAAGGCACGCCGCACGTTGCGCCGGGCAACGACGCCGGAGTCCAGCGGTGCACCTCGACCGCCTCGCCCATCGTGAGACATGCGACACCTCTGTTTTATTCTCTCTACAGATGAAGAACTGGGAGCGGAAAGGAGTGAAGACGGTGTTGGAAGAGAGGAGGAGAAATCCCACCCATTTATACACGGGCTGGGAGATGACACCGCGCCTGTTTTGTCTTCTCGCCGTCCCGTACATCGAAGCAGAAAAGGGGAACGCCCCGAGGGGGACGTGATCAGACGCCAAGACAATAACTGCTCTGTGGTGTCCCACCAGAGCAGTCATTACGACGGGACGTTTCCGCCACGCGTGGGAGATCGTGGGATTCCCCCATGAACCGTCGCACCTGGCCCTGCAGCTTAAGTTCCCAAGCCGCTTCGCCTCCTCCTGACGCGCGCGCGTCATGGGCTCGGGGGCTACTGTCAGACCCATGGATACAAGGGTATCCTGGGCTGTCCGCTGCTGGCCCAGCCCACGTAGTACGGAAGGAGTACGTACTAGCTCACCACAGAAGCTTTTTTTTGGAAAAGGAGGCAAAGCCCCAGCCTCTGCATCGGGTAGATGCATACTAGCTCACCACAGAAGCTGGGTGCACTGGGCTCGTTTTCCCTAAGGAAAATCCCTTGGAGAGGAGCCATCCATGCCGGTATCATCGCTTGCCGTCGGAGAGGAGCCCTGGTTCAACCACGCTCCTCTTCGGGAGGACCCCCCGCCCGTTGGGAGACAACCCATGTGGAAGTGACTCATGAGCCTCTGCGCAAGTGAAGAAGGCACCGCAGGGCGACATAGCGACTTTGGCCATAGTTGTCGTTCTGGTGTATAAAGCGAGGAGCATCACTGCGCACGCCCGAGCCTCACCCGAGGCTTTCTCCTTTGGTGCAAGGAGACCAGTCCACCACTACAAGACGGAGGGAGCGTCGTCGGAGCCCCCCCACCTTGCCATGGATGGTGGCGTTGTCCTCGACGACCGGAGACAACCTATTTGGCAGTACTCCTCAGTGTACTCCTTTGGCACCTTGTGGTAGCCCCTTCCCCCCAATGAGCGGGAAAGAGGGCCAAGTGTCGGTATAAGAAGGGTTCTCCCGCCTCCGTAGACAAAGAGAATGAACAGAGTAGAAAAACCCTAGGAGAGCCCCAGTAGTCTAACCCGAGCTCGAGCTCGCACTTATACTGTATCCATCGCAGTGCAATCCATCAGACAGGCATGAGTAGATTTTTACACCATCACGGTGCCCTGAACCTGGGTAAACTCTCCGTGTCCCCATTGTTTTCCCTTCGCAGGCTCCCCTCGCGAAGCCTCTCAAGGTGCGTCAGAACGTGGTTAGCCCCCAGTGTTCGAACCTCTAGAAGCCACCCTGTCTTGGACAGACCAGCCTTCTCCGACAAAGAAAACGTTGTCTCAAGTAGAAGCTAGACCTTTGGATTCCCCGTTTTGGAAAGGTTTTATGAAAGCGAAGGCCGACATCTTTGTTTGGGAAATGGGCAGTAAGTGTGTTTTTGGGAGGGTATCTGGTTAGGGGACAATGCGTTGTCTCATGCATATCCCTCGTGATATAATATTGCACAACATAAGAATGTTTCGATAGAAAGCGTGTTATCGAGTAGCCCTCTTAATATTCAGTTTAGGAGATTCATTACCGGCGACAGGAGGGCTCAATGGCTTCATTTGGTTGAGATCTTGATGGATGTGTCGTTATCTCAAGACTCAGATTCCTTTCGATGGAACCTCACATCCAATGGGGTGTTCTCTGTCAAATCTTATTATACGGCCCTAATGCATGGTTCTACAAGATTTTTACGCAAGTATTTGTGGAAACTAAAGGTTCCGTTCAAAATAAGAAAATTTCTTTGGTTTGTTAATAGAAAGGTGGGGTTGACAAAAGATAATTTGGCTAAGCGAGGATGGATTGGTGATTAAAAGTTTGTTTTCTGTCGTACGTATGAAACAGTGAAACATCCTTTTATATCATGTTCATTTGCTAGGGATATTTGACGGTTAATTCATTTCATCTTTAGCATTTATCCACCAAATAGTATTGCGAATATGTTTGGTGGAGGGTTAAAAGGTATAGATTCTAAAACAAAGGCACGTATTCGGATAGGCGTGTCAGCGGTTTTATGGGCTATATGGAATTACCGTAGTGATATTGTGTTTGACAAAAAACTAATTGCTTATTTCTTACAAGTTATCAACAAGGTGGTGTATTCTATCCAGACTTGTTCCTTTCTGCTGCATGTCGACCATCGAGGACTTATACATGTTGTGCTTGAATGATGGCAGTCGTTCGGGCTATCTACAGCCGGGTTGGATGGCTTAACCATCGACGTCTCAATGCTTAGTGCTGTAATTTTTTTGTGGTTGATTTTTTAGCAACTTTAACTGATCCATGACTGTATAGGGCTGTTCCCCTGAATTTTTATCTTCTTTAATACTGTGTATCATTTTGATGCAAAGGCTGGGCTAAGGGCTTCCATTTTTCAAAAAAATAGTATTTCCTCCGTCCACTTTTATAAGTCACACTTCTTAACATTGAAATCTCTACTATATAAAAAGTCTTACCGTGATGATGGTTCGTTGGTACGTCCGCTCGTATTGCCGTGATGGTACGTTTGGTTGGTACGTATGTTCACCTCCGCGCATATCCAGCCGATCCCATGACAGAAAAAAACACGGAAACCTGATTTAAGACGACTCCTTGGTCGTAAAGTGAACCGATAGATTCCGTGCTTGCTCATGCTTCCTACGCCCGATCTCGATGCACATTATGCGGGACCTACGACCGATGCGTGTTCACCGACGGTCACGGCGAGTGCCCAATGACCAAGCACCTGGGCGCGGCCAACCTGGAGCCCACGCCGAACTACACGCTACACCGGCTCATCCAGGGCTGGTGCGCGGTGCACGCGGTCGAGAGGTTCCCGACAGCGCGGGCGTGGCGGCCAGGCAGGGCAGGACCTGCTGCTGGTCGCGTCCTTGAGGGAGCTCGCGGACTTCATGGCCGAGGGCGACTAGAACCTGCGCTGCGTCGAGGCCGCGCCCGGCACAGTGACGTTCCTCGTGTCCGTCGTCAAGAAGCACGCCACAACACTGGTGGGTTCGCCAATGGCGAGCTCGCCGGAGGACTCAGCCCTGAGCATATTCCTGCATTCGCTCAAGCTCTCCGACCAGAGCTGGATGAGAGTCCTAGAGCACGGAGACAATTTACTTACACCATGGCATCCGTGAAAGGCGACCGAACCCCGTTCTCGCGCACGTACAACATCTAGCTTCTGAAAGCGGCAGTCTCCGAGATGCCGCCGGCACAGTTGACCTCGGCCAGCACCGAGCTGGTGGAACGCGTGGCTCCTCCTTTTCCATGCTGATGTTAACGTCACCTCATCTGTTGAAGAACATGTTCAAGCCTCAAAGACAGGACGCACAAAGGTCTCGCTGAGATGTTCTCTGTAATGGCCTTGATAACCTCGCTCTGATTGTGCTAAGCACAGATGAAGAGAGATTATATGTGCATGGTGTTGTCCGCAAGGTGTTCTGTCACATTGGTTTTTTGGGCATCCAGGGTGCCAGACTATGGTTAACTGATGAAATAATTCAACTGTTTTTGCATAAACTGATGCCTATTATTGTACCTTCTTTTAACTGAATGATGTTTGTTATTGGCTCACAAAGTAATGAATTCACAATGTTTCCCATCTACTACAGCTATGCTTTATTTGAAGCCAAAACCATCTCTTACCGTGCACAAGATGCAGGGATACATGATTGCACGTTTGGTGTTGTTTCCAACAAATCATATGCATGAATGCTTATATTTGGAGCCTCTGTGGCAAACGATTACTGTTGGAACTATGCTTATGCTACAATTCCCATGTAAGCATCCCAAAAGTATGAAAACATCTCAAAAAAGGTTGCAGTTCATTTGTCCTGTTGTGATTAACTATTAATTTAAACTTTGTCAGGGTTTTTATTACTCCCTCCGATCCATATTAATAGGTGCTGAAGTGGATGTATTTAGACATGTTTTATTGCTAGATACATCCACTTCAGCACCTATTAATATGGATCGGAGGGAGTACTAGATTATCCAGACATTATGTTCTACAACACCAACTTCTCTTACAGGTGAAACCCTAATGATTTTCTATTGACATTGGAAAATTCTCAACACTATGTAGAGAAAATATGGTAATAGTTTGTTGGGTTCTGCAAATAAATAAACGAAGTCCATTCTTTTTTCTGCCATCACTAAAAGAACATACATTAGGAATATATAGCTTGGAAGATTAAAGTAACAAAAAAAATCACAAACTGGTCACTTATGACAAAGTGCCTTCCAAGGATTTAGAAAATATAAAAGGAGTATTTTACATACACTAATTTTTGTTGCACAAGTCATATGAAATGGACCAGAAAATTATTTATGGCATCCACCTATTGATGTTGTGCATCGACGAAAAATAATATTGGTAACGCCTAACGCTAACGCTTTAAGTTTATTTGCTACCCGTAGCAACGCACGGGCATTTAGCTAGTGGTAATAAGTATGCCTTAGAAAAGTGGACAAAGGGAGTACAGAATTTAAAACGAGGTCTTGCTACCAAGGTATTTGTGCACGGGACATGCTATGCAATGAATGACATGGCATACGGCAACACAAAAATAATTTTCGCGGATATAGAAAAAATATGACCGTAAGAATGAGCAAGCTCATCCACGAGCATAAGCATAAAGCTAGTCTTGTCCATCGCACATGACCATATGAGTTTAACAAACAGACTTACCGATTAAGAGTTTACACAATTTAGATAAGACGCAAATAAATTCAAGGGTCGTGATAAAAGGAAATAACTTAGGAAGCCAGATGAGATATAAGGACATCTCCAGCGGGACTGCTCATTTGCCCCGGACCGGTCCGTTTTGAGCAGCCTGGGCCGAAACTAGGCCCCTGCGGCGCTGCTCATACGGACCGCGATCCGTTTTTTTTCCCGGATGCTCAAATCCTGACCAAATTTGGTCCAGATTTGAGCAGCCCCGTGGACAACAAAAGTGTCCCGTGGACACACTCCCCTGGCCCGCACAGAATGCCCCTCCTCCCCCGCGCCGCCCCCGTCCCACTTCGCCGCCGCTAGCTCGCCGATTTGGCGACCACCACCGCCGTTCGACCCCCCGCCGGCGACGGCCACCTCCCCCCACCTCTCACCCACGCCGCCACGCCGCCGCCTGTCCCGCGGGAGGTTCGCCGGCCTGCCTACCGCCCGGTCCACCTCCCCCGCCTCCACGGATGCACACAAGGTGTTCGGCCGTGTGCCTGCCCCGACCTCGGCCCGAAAAATGGCGGACAGCGGCGACGAGTTCTTCTTCAACAACGTGATCATGTACTCTTCCTCGTCGGAGTCCGATTCCGAGGACGAGAGCGACATCCTCGTTGCCACTCTCGTGGTCAATGACCACATCGCTAGGTTGCGGCCGGTGTTCAGAGGGTCCATTCCCGGCCGTGCGCCAGGCTTGGAAAGGGGCAGAGCGGCCGGCCATATGCAGCTGTGGAATGACTACTTCCACCCAACCAATCCAGTGTACACGGCCAACCTATTCCGGCGCCGTTTTCGGATGAAAAAGGACTTGTTCAACCGCATTCGACTCGGTGTGCTCGACTACGATGATTGGTTCAAGTGCAAGCCCGATGCCACCGGTAAGCTTGGCTTCACTTCTTATCAAAAATGCACCGCGGCAATTCGGATGCTTGCATATGGAGTAGCTGGTGATCTGGTTGATGAATACTTGCGTATGAGTGAATCCATGTGCCTGCAATCTATGTACAAGTTTTCTGAAGCTTTGGTTCAGGTCTTCGGCCCGGAGTACTTGAGGGAACCGACTTTTGCTGATACTCAGCGGCTGTTGTCGATCAACGAGAGCAGAGGGTGGCCTGGGATGCTTGGAAGCATCGATTGTATGCACTGGGAGTGGAAGAACTGCCCATTTGGTTGGCAGGGGTAGTACAAGGGACATGTTGGTGAGTGTACTGTTATTCTTGAGGCAGTTGCTTCGCATGATCTGTGGATTTGACACTCGTTCTTCGGCATGGCAGGTTCACACAAGGATATCAACGTGCTCCAGCGCTCTCCAGTGTTTGGCAGACTTGCCGTAGGCAACTCCCCCGAGGTGAGCTATGATATCAATGGCCACCACTACGCAAAGGGATACTACCTAGCAGATGGTATCTATCCCCAGTGGGCTACCTTTGTGAAGACCATCTCCAATCCTCAAGATGAGATAAGGAAGCGATTTGCCCAAGAGCAGGAGAGTGCCCGAAAGGATGTGGAGCGTGCTTTTGGTGCGCTTCAATCTCGATGGGCTATTGTTCGTCACCCTGCTAGAACATGGAGCCCGGAGATTATGAGGTCGGTGATGACTGCTTGTGTGATCATGCACAACATGATCATAGAGGATTAGCGCGATAACAGCGTCTACGACGAGAACTGGTTGTTTCATGGTGAGAACGTGGAGCCCCAGCCAGGAGTGGCAACATTTGAGGATTTCATCAACTTCCAGTACGAGTTGCGTGATCAGGACACGCACCGTACACTTCGAAATGATTTGGTGCAACACATCTGGAACTTCGTAGGAAACCAATAGATTTTTTTTGTAATTTTAATTAAGACTTATTTATCTTCTTATTGAACGGTCAAATTTGTAATAAATAACTCGTATTTTATTTAGTATTGTGTTTGTTTTTATGCTTAAAGTATCATTGAGAAAAAAAACTTAGGAAAAATATGTCCGGGCCACTAAATGAGCAGCCCCGCAGGGTGCAGGATCCAAATCCGCGCGGACACAAACCCGAACGGCTGTTTAAACAGACAAAATACGGACCAGATTGGTCCGCAAATGAGCAGAGATGTCCTAAGAGTACTCTACTTCTTTTCCCCTTTATGTGCCCTGTGTGCAAGCTCATCACTCTTCTCCGTCCTCAGATTCTTCATAGTCTATACGTAATATAATCCCATGACACCCCATAATACCCCCCTGCCCCACGAGCTTTGTTGAATCAGAGGAACTATCTTTGTTGAAGGCCGACGGGCTTGTTTGGCAAGTTCGTTAGTCTTGCGCTCTCACACACGGGTGGCCGGCCTTACACAAAATCAACAATGATTAGCGGCGGTTAATCAACAAATGACTTCCTCTATTTATGCCACGAGCCTCGCTTTTGTCATTGCCTCCCGTTGAAGATCGAAAGAAAGCGAAGAGATCAAGCGGTTGAATCCGGAGGCCTTGTCCGGGAAGACGGATCCGTTGAACTTTTGTGCAAGTGCGATTAGAGCTGCAATTCCACGGGGTAGGGTCACACGAATCCATCAGGGTCCTGAGTGCGGTCTCTTTCAGAGTCGCAGATGCCGTAGTGGTCTGTCAGAGTAGGCAAAGCCTGATAGCTGATAGTCAACTCGCAGCATGATACGCCGAGATGCAGATTCGTGTGAAATGAGAAATGCACGCACCCACCCAGTGTGCGCATGAACACGTGGACCGGCATGGGTTAGTAGTCCTTGCTCGATTGTCCCGGGCTCCCGGCTGGCTGCACAGTATTGCGTACACACGATCCTCGGAGCAGACAGAAGGGGTGGTAGTACTGATGCATATTTTTGATGCTGATACACTCCAGGTCGGAGCAATTGCACAAAACGACAGGGGTCAATTCGAGGATTGATTATGTGCATGATGATGTGTGCTTTTCGGTTGAATGAATGCCATGCTCTACAGCAAAGGGGTTCCGCTAGCTGAGATCCTTACGAGATTGGGTGATTCTCGATTCTGATACTTACGAGGTGGTCTCGATTATTTTTTATAGATAACAGGCCAATTGGCCTGACGTTAAATTAATAATGCCAAAAACGGCGACAACCATAAATACTGCTGCACTAAGTTTACAACATAGCAACGCGCGCACACAAGTGACAAGGCTACCGAAGCAACTATACGTGAAACACCAAAGCAAAGCAGAGCCGCGCTAGCAAAACGGGCAGAGGTGTCGGACTGGAGCTCAACTAGAGCACGGACACGCCAACACAGCCGCAACCTACTACACCAACGAAGGCAACACCGCCACTATCCGCAAGAATGCAGACAAGCACCACAGAAGAGCCCCGACCAGAGGAACACCGAGGTGCGGAGCAAGCTACCAGCTAGGTCAGAGGAAGCTCGTGAACCCCAATGCAGCGTCTTCAAGAAGAGCACGACGCCAAAGCGCCGCCACCGCCCGATCCGAGGATCTTGGATTTTCATCCGGAGCGTTGAAGGAATGAAAGAAGCCGCTACGACGCCTTCAAGAAGGAGACGGAGTCCGTGAACGTCGCCGCCGCATCCCAAGCCAGCCCCGGGCAAGGGTTTCCCCCCTGCCAACTCTCACGTCCTTCAACCCAGGCGCAAAATGTCGACAAGCGACATCCGCGCTACCGTCACCACCAGTCGATCGCCAGCCACCCCGCCACCCTCATGGCCGAGGTCCGCGACCAGCATCTGAGTCCCTGGCTCGCCCGCCAACCAAAAGGACTCCTTCCGTCCAGGACCGCCGCCCCGACATCCCAGCTCCACGCACCACCCAGCCCAGATCGGGCCCTAGCCGACCCCACTGTCGCGCCTCGATCCAGTGACTCCGGATGCCGCCACACCAGGAAGCCACCACCGGACATGGCCAGCAGCCCAGCACGCCGTCGACTCGATCACGAAGGACAATGGTAATTGTAGCTCGCATGGCGAAATTCTCTGTTGCCTGGTTAGATAATCCATCCCCGGATTTTGTACTACCTTTCATTTTTTACTTTTAAGTGGTAAGAAAACAAGGAGGTTGAATTCGGGGGTTTATCTTGTTAGGATACGTACATGTTAGGATAGACTAGGACTCTACGTCTTGTACTCCAAGTCTCCACCTACCCCCGTGTAGCTCCTTATATATCCCATATTGAGGGCCAAATCAATACAAACAATTATATTAGGGTTTCCACAATTTCCACATATCTGATGTAACCTCTCTTAGTCAGCCGCAGTCAGCGAGGCGTCGGATCTTATTTGCACATAGTCCTTGCTTTGCATTTTCGCTGGCACGACGAC
The DNA here is from genome assembly GCA_028641055.1 of Alopecurus myosuroides. NCBI lineage: Eukaryota > Viridiplantae > Streptophyta > Magnoliopsida > Poales > Poaceae > Alopecurus > Alopecurus myosuroides. The sequence goes on along the minus strand of CM054057.1, from coordinate 477,800,326 downwards.
GGCGACTACTAGGATGCCTCTGGCCTGGTTTGTCGAGTAGTTCCAATTAGAGCAGCCACAGTGTGTGCCAAATATGGGTGCCAAATTGTCAATTTGGCTTTTGGCACCGAATTTATACACTGTGGTAGTTGTTAAAACGTTGCCATAGCCAAAAGATTTAGGAACCGGAGCATCTACTTGCTCCGATGCCAAAACCAGCTAATAGAATAGAAAAATGCATCCATTGGGTGTTCTCCCCAACTTGCGCCATGCACAGGAATAAAGAACTCGGCCCTTGGCCAGCATGCACCCTGTAAACAGCGAAAAGAGGTACGGCTGGTCCCACTTTGAGCAGAATTTAGCATCCTACACACTGCAAAGGAAATGTATGTATAGCACCGATGCTAAATTAATCTAGGTGGCAAATTTAGCATTTGGCCACACTGTGGATGCCCTTAGTCGTCCACGCTCCTGACAAGACATGACACCCCACGGAACCTGCCAACCCGCACTCATACATACACGCGAGGTTACGCCATCGACGGAGCTGCATACAAAGCTCACTTACTTTTTTTGTCAATTTCTCACGAGAGATGGATCGTCGGCTAGCCTCGAGCTCACGGAACGGAAGCGTCCAAACACGCGGGGCGAGGACGGAAGGTGTGGGTCGGCGGAGTAACTCCCGTCACCGTCCGGGCGGCGCCTAAATTCAGCGCGCGATCTCGGCGGTGTCCGTGCGATGGCCTCGCCGCATTAACTAGGGGATAGGCGAGTTGGGTTTTTGTTTGGTCTTGGTCGCTCCAGTGACCTCCGCTCGCTGGGAGGGAGCGGACGCGTCCGATCCATGGCCAAAACTTCCCACCGCGGCTTCGGAACGCAGCATTCCCGTACCGGCCAGGCAATCCGCTCCTGGCTCCGGCGCGTCCACATCCCCGCCTGCTGCTTCTGATTAGACGCGAGCGACGGATCTGCACACGGCCATCAACGCGACATGACGCCGGCCCGGCGGTTCTGGATATGCCACACACGGGAGGGAGGGCAGCGGCATTACTGCTTCGCGGTGACTGACGGCGTTGAGCGAGGCTCTGAGCCTGCAAACTGATTGTGTTGTCTGTACTGTACCCCCTCCCTAAATCGGCTCGACTCCATCCATGACGCGTTGCCGGCCTGGATGGCCGAGGGACCAACGTACGTCCATGTGCGCGGCGGGCAACACCCACGACGCACACAGACTGTTTGGAGGCAGCACCGGGAGCAACGCGTTGCCGTTGCAGATCAGCCATATCTTCAGTTCACACGAGCGCTGCCAGGTCGGCCGTTTAACCGCAATATATATCGAATCCCAGGTCTCGCACAATCAATCATAGCCGCTTTGTTTATTAGCACCCCCTTAAGCTCGCTGAGGCTCTGAGGGTAGTACCTTCTTTCTTGGCCAACTATAACATATCTCAACTGTGTAGTATCACGTACGATCGGTTCATTGATTGATTGCTAGTACTAGTATCATTATACTACCACGTACAGTACATAAAATACGAGTAGTCAAACTCGCCGGCCAACTCGTCAGCTACTTAATCCCTCCACTTGGCAGTCCAGGTCTGAAAGCTCATCTCAACGTCGGACGCGCCCACAGATTCGACCGACGCGTCGCCTTTCTGACCAAAGATAACACCGCTTCAGTTCCACTCCACTTTGCCGCTGCGTTGACTTGGATTCAGTCCCAGCCTCTCAAGACAACAAATATAATACAACACAGTAGCTTTAAAGTACTCCATAAGCAAACATTTCTCTCTGAGAGAAAAAAAAGGCAGCAAGGAAATTAATAAGTACACATGGATATACACGACCTTGTCACCATCACCACAAGTGTTGCCATCCTGCATCACCACCGTGCATGCAAGCAAGCGAGCTTAATGGCCTACTACCACTAGTAGTAGTATTCAATCTCGTGACAGGGACAGACGCTCGGACTGATCCATTGCCTGTGCTTAATAACGGCGACAAAGAGCGAGATAGGCACCTTTTCCCTGTGCAGACAAAAAGGCCAGCGCCAAAAAGAGATGTCTGATGGACCTAGCATAGATAAAGTTTGTAGTTGGGCGAAATCACAATCTATGGAAACCAAGAAAAGACATTCCAAAAGTGCATCTCCTTGTTCAAACAGCGCGTCACTTTTGGAAACGATGAAAACAAGTTTGAAACCAGGACCAGATCGCAGCGATGCTCCCTACCTTCAAAATTG